>JAWDGP010005891.1:15000-295000 GCA_033675545.1 Elysia crispata
TAATTTGAATACTGCATAGTGAACAGTGAATACAGATTGCCCTTGTAAGTCAGAAGTGGTATTTAAATTCTTCTTTTATTAGACCCTAATTTAGACTCCCCTAGTGTAAATAGTATTCTTTCATTACCATATCAAGACTACTACTTACATTGATCATAAGGCTCGAACCGCGACTGACAATCAACGTTCAAGAACTCTCTGCAGCGGCCGGTAACTTGATCAAACAACTGAGGGTACCGGCACTCCCACACGAATGATCCCGCTCTTTCGACAGGCGCGGGATCCATCACGATAAAATTCTCTATTTCACTTCGGCCTCTCTCGGTATCTTTCGTGTACTTGACGGAAGTAAGCTTTGAATTTTCGTAGTCATCGCCCTTGATAAGCAGGTCGTTGTTGTTCTTGCTACCATATAAAGTGTTTTGGTTTCGTGTCCTACTGCTGCTGCTGCTGCTGCAGTTGTAGTACCAGTGACAATTCTTGGGGTGTGGAAACAATCCTTCCGATTCACGTCGACACGGGTTGTCTTTATTGAGAAAGGAAAATGGAAATGAGAAATGCTTTATTTTGTTTACTACTCATAAATAAAGGAAAAGTTTGAGAAGTCAGAACCATTTATATAAATATTTGACCAGTGAAGAAAGCCAAAGACACATGCATATTAGCGAAAGAAATATAACCTTACTTTCAATTATAGATAACTTAATCCACAGACTTAGGTGATCCGGAAATTTTAAACCATAGCCGTGGAGCGAGGATTAGCTCAATCATTAACCATAATAATAAGAATAACAACGTCAATAGCCTTTCTCCGGCTAGCTCTGTTGTTAAATGTTCTGTTTTCAGCCTAAGACCTTACTTTTATCCCTACCCAAGCAGCATGTAGCTCAGTCGATAGAGCGTTCGACTGACAAGTTAGAAGTAACGGGCTCGATTCCTGGCTGGGCAATCTGGTGGTAGAGTTGGATTCCATCTAACCAGCCCTGTTTTTATCTTGACAGAAAGCGGGTTTGTATTTGAATAACTTTCCTCGTGAAACTTATGAAAGATGTAAAACCAAGTAAAGAATATTATCCTTATCTCTACTATAATTAATTCCTTCCACTCTATACGTTGACTCTGATCTCTACGTGACCGGGCTTCAACATAATGCCTTAAAGCAACGTCATCTTATCCAAATCATTACCCTGATCCTACCCAAATTTAACTGCAAGCTCAACACATAACTTTATAATATATTCATTGAAACAACACTTAATTGCACGAATTGGTTGACTTTTTTGTTTGTTCTGGTAACCTTTGATACAACTTTAATTATTTTTTTTCAAAGGACCCGCAAGGACAGCGTCCAAAGATTTGAATACTAAAATCTATCTCTCCAAGGTAAGAATGGGCTCTCAACTAAGAATAATGCATTGGAGACTTGAATCGGAGTTAAGTCTTTCTATCGATCAAACTTAATGTCGATTGTTGGCTATACTTTTTAGAAGAATTCGTAATGCAGCAAAAAAGCCTATTCTCCCGACACTATGAAAACGGGCGTTGAAGGCATATAATGTGTAACGGAAAGATATTGTTATGTGATAAAAAAAAAAAATGGAGAGATAAGACAATTTGAAATCTACATGTATTTACAATAATTGTCATGCGGGAGGAGGAAAGAAAAAGGGGAGGGGGGGGGTAACTCGTTAACATGAAACTATGCTTTTATTTTGTCAACACCATCTTCTCTCCCTCTGTGACTTTGTTTACAGTATTTGATCACTAAATCTTTTGATAACAAACAGACCGAAGTTTGGTCCGACCGTTTTCAAATATTACTCGCGAGAACGAGCGTTATGTGCCCGCGTTGTTTGTTTACACAATAAATACTGCATGGGGCCCGACAGTGCGAGCATCACACAACGTAATCGTTGCGGAGGTTCGAAATCTCCGACAATATTTGCGGTAGGACTGATTTTTAGGATTTCCCAGGGGTCTTAGTTCGATGCGGCGGCGAATGAGTGCGGTTTTGCTGGGATTTGGATCACACCTCGATAGAGGTTTAGGGGGATAAAAAAGTAAACGAGGGAGACAGAGGGGGAGAGAGAGAATGAGAGAGAGATACAGAAAGGGAAGAGATAAAGAGAGGGAGAAAGAGACAGGCAGACAGAGAGAGAAGGAAGATTTAACACATGAGAGAAAGATGAGGGAGGAAGCATGAATAGGGAGAAATGGTTTTGGAAATGGGGATAAAAAGACATTGGAAAAGAAAAAAATTCTATGTGACAATTATCAAGAGAGAGAGAGAGAGAGAGAGAGATAAGGAACTCAATTTTAGACAAATAGAAAGTGATTTTTCAGAGGAAGAAAGAGAAAGATAGACAGACAAGCTGACTGTTAGAGAAAGAGACAGCCTGACAGACCGAGAATGAGGGTTGTTGGTTTGTTTTTTGATATTTTTTTTAAGTCTTCAGGTATCGTCCATGGTGATTATATCATGCTCTCATGGGTTTTAAAGTATGCGGGGCACATGAATTATCGTAATTTCCATCATATTTCTGATGTCATTAAAGAAACGTAATTTATTAAATTCACTTAATTTGAAACTAATACATCGGAAAAATCCATCCGTGCATCATAACCATTCATATAAAAATTATTTGTATCAGTATTTTTCAAGTAAACATTTATCAGGTTCTGGTCGAACAGCAAATGTTTATTGAAGTACAAAAAAAACCTTTTCAATCAAATAATCATTGTGTGAAATTTCCCAAAGGGTTTTGAGATAGTTTATTTAACTTTGAAACGGTGGTAACAAACTTAGTTTTTGACCCCTTGATATTTTTTTTTTAAATATTGTTTCTTTATAGATATTCTCAAATTTTTCATTTTTTTTTAAAACTAGATAACGCATAGCCAAAAATATCTAATTTTGACAGGCTTTTAGTTTATTATAACATGAACACTATAAAGTCTTGTATCGTCATTTTTGAAGCTTTGAAAGCAATGTGGCTATTTTGTTTTTTTAATATTCTTGCTTCTATCATGTTTTGTAATAATGTTTTCGCGAGAAACATTTAAGTTGCCCTTTTGTTTTAATAATAATTACCCCAATTATCAATTAATATTGATTTTTAATAAATGGTTAAAACAAGCAGTCGAAATTTGAAGAATTTTCAAAATTTTTTGGGCTGTAATTTCATTTTGGCAAAAGCGAGAATAAATATATAGGGAAACAGAGGCCAATGCATAAAACAGAATAATAACCATAAGCTCATATTTTACTTGACACATATCAAATTAAAAATAAAGCATAATATTATTTATTCGATATAGTTTCACCTTATTTATCTGGGAAACTTCCAACGTTTTTCAATCCTTATTTTCTTACACAATGTGGTAGATTTTCACTCAAAAAAAAATACTTCAAGAATTTACCGTATATTAGATGGATTAAATTTGAAATAGTGTCATGAGCATTGTCTACTTTATTTTCATCAAGTATTAATACTTTCTTATCAACTTTGCAATTTTCAAATGAAAAAGAACTTTCAATTGGATTTGAGTTGCATCATAAAGAGACAAATAATTTAGATCTAACATGTAGCTTAAACTATCACGGGACAGAAACAAACCACTAACATAATAAGAATTTGATGACTTTTTTGCCAAAAAGACTACAGAATACAAACCTTCAGAGAAGTAAAAGCTGTCTTTTGGGGTCGTCTTGCCAAACTCTCCATCCATTTCAACGCTGAGCATTTTCGATCTGTCATCCTCTAGAAACTGTGAAAACCAACGAGACTTTTTCCTAGAATCGTTCCTTTGCGTGGGTAAGTTTGGGTAATGCGGGTGTTTTCTACGACTCGACCAATCAGGCGTGACCAAATAATGCTTGGAATTCTTGTCTGAAGGCAGTAACGTTTGAGATTTTCCATTTTTAAGTGTCGGCGGAGAAGTGAATTTGTTTCCCCAGAAATCGTAATAAAAATCTTCATCTCGGAGAGTTACCGTACTGGTCTTTACAGTTGTTTGTCTCGTTGTCGGTTTCTCAGCCGTTATCCGCAAGTTACCCCAAAAATCTTTGTCGGCTCTTGGTTTGCCATCGTTTCTGGAAATTTTGACATTGCTAGGTATCTTATTAGTAAAGTCAGCGCGTTTAGGTGTAGTATATTTCCTTTTCATCGTTTTTGTGAGCCTGTAGGAGGCGTATTTTCCGCCGGATTTTCGAGAGTCCCAGCTGGCAGGACAATCGTTCCAGCGAGAGGTCTCGGGTACGCAATTATGCGCAGCGTTGCTCCAAACCTGGCCCCAAGGACAGGCGGGCATGGTTAGGGGCTGTCCATACTGACAGATGTAGTAGATATCACACCGGTGTCGATCCCTCACCCAACTTACTGCCGTTATGTCCGTGCATGGGTACACAACAAAACGATCGGCATTAACCAAGACAGGTATTAGTAAGAAGTAAGAAATAATGAAAAATAACACCAGAACTAAGTTACCAGAGGTGTGGTTTCTTAGTAATGCAAGAAATAATCCCTCGTGAATATAATTGTTTTCGAACATATTTGAGCAATTTAATTGAAATAAAGGTAATCTGAAAATCAGAGCTAATAGTTATAACGCTAATAGAAAAACATTTCTAAAAATACGTCATTTTTTCTGTTAAGATCGTATGTGATCTCATTTTTAAGCACTTTTAAGCACGAAAAACAGCCGCTACAACTCAAGAAAGTAGTTTATGCCTCCTCCTATTTATCTATCCACAGGCAGTTATCATCACATGAAAAGCATCAGCTATTATTGCTTCAAAGAAAGGCAAAAAAGGAAAAGTCTATTGCACTGCTAAACTTCAATCAAACTCCACCGCCGGCTACTGGTGTTTCTTCGATAGCGCTAATGCTGTGCATATGCGTTAAATGTGAAATTCCTTGTTTGTGAGAGTGTGGGCGATCAGGCATTGACCAGGCATCTTGAAGTGGACCACTGCCAAAAAAAAAGTAACCATCCCTTGCTCCGCCACTGCCAAATCACAGCGATGTGTAAACGACAGAACAGCCCTCCTCAACAGAATGCCAGCTCTCCTCAAGTCATCTTCTCACCAGTTTTGGCGACCGAAAAATCTCAGCAAACATTCCTTTCCTTTTTTCTTCACCTTAATTTTAACCTTTTAAGAACCTCAACCCACTGACGAGGAAAAAAAAAGCAAATGATATGACCAAATGCTCCCTCTTGCCTCACATTTCTTTCAGTTTTCACAACCTTTCAAGTGAAGGTAGTGCGCAGTATAGAAGTGAAAGGCGACCTTGTAAAATCCCTAATTGGCAAGATGCTTAACTGTTGACTCCTTCACCACTAGGGCCTGATAATCTTTTCAAGGTGATCAGAAAGGCACGGTATTTGTTAAGAGGGTTTATTCGGAGGTTGCGTCCCACAGCGCATGATTATCACTGGGCATTGCTTTTATCTTTGTCAGACTATTAGCACATTGGGCTGAGCTTCAGTACTCGTGTATTTAATATTAAACTATAAAATATTTCACTCATAAAATTTACATATTTAAAATATGTTGGCCATCTCGACATTTCTTTGTACAAGAAGTATCAAAACATTGTCAAACTTCCTTATTAAAATATTTTTAAGAGTAACGCGATCACCACTTTCCAAATTTCTCTCGTTCATTATGAGAGAGTTTAGTCTGTCTCTCTCATACTTTCTCTTTTTCTGTGTGTGTGTCGCTCTCTTTGCCTTTCTCTATCTCTTTCTCTATCTCTCCCTGTCCCTCTCTCCGTAACTAAATGGATGTTAAATTCATACACGTCCGACCTTCAAATTTTAGAATTCGTTTAGCCCTTACAATTTTGTCAATCCAAATGGACACGTGTCTTTCAAAAATTTTACAGAATTGAGTTTTCTTTGCTAACATTACCAACTTTTTGTTTCCTTGTTAGGAATAACATTACATATAATTCGACAATTTTGCATATTTTGAACCTTGAGTTTTATTTTACACCAAGTTTGTAAATTTTTAATTATGCTTTGTTTGATTAAGTATGATGTTCGTATCCTTTCTGCCTTACAAGTATTAAGATAAAAGCTTAATCTAGTTGGCAATCATCAAAACTTATAGAAATTATTTTGAGAGAATGATCTATTCATTTTAGAAATGCAATCCTCATGGTAACAAAGATATAGATCACTATTTCAGGTGTAATGTTTGAAAATGTGTAAAACCATAATTATAGGTTTTCTAATTATCTTTGCAATTTATTGTACCTTTGATATTAACCTTTCATTGTATAGTAACAATCCTGTCTTCAACAGATTGAAAGCTTGATGCTAGGCGCAGTCGGTGCATTATTCAATCTACACGTTTAAGAACTAAGCACCTCATCTCAGTGATTTCATCCCGTGTGTCAGTTGCCTTCTTAGTAAGATACGCATTCTCCGCATAAAATTCATTGGCGATAGGATTTGGCAGTACAAGATATCTTTTCATCAACTTATCTGTTCTAATCTTATTATTTTTTGAACCCTTTCATATCCTAGATTGACGGGGAAAGATTTCAAAATATTGTAAATACTACAATCAAATTTTGTAGTGATGCTGCGGTAGATAAAAACTTTAATGAGAAGGAAATGTACGCATATTTTTACGTCTGACTCATTAGCTATATAACATAATGAGTAGATAGCGTAATATATTCACTAAGAACAGCATCTTCAGCGCACATTCCTTTTGTGTATGCTAAAATAGTTTTTGCGACCGTTATGGCAGATATATCACATTGTAGATATATAATTTTAGTGTTTTTTACGCATGATTCTCTAAGTGACCTTCTACAATAGTGTAGCATTCTTGTCGGATAGCCGTCTGTCTGGAGCGAATGGGGCATTTTGGTTTGACAACCTTAGAGATATTTCCATTCATTTTCTCAACGCACCAAAAGCTGATCTGTCTCAACCCGTCTTTGCTCAGGAGAGGCCATTTTTGGTTTGTTGGTTTTTTGCTATTAGTGGAAAACTCATCATTCTGTTGTGAAGTGTTCTTAGTGACTCCTTTTTTTAAACATTTAATTTGTGTGTGTTTCCAGTGCGTGGTTACATAATCACAAATCATAACATTTTTTTAGTATAAGTTCTGCTTGTTTTTAAACCTTATGAATCGTCGATGCTTTATATATGTTGCAATCCTTAATTAATTCAAAGGTTCAAGGTACGTAAATCGCATAATGCTTTTATAATCATTCTTTGTTGCCAGTCAACAATTCATGTGAGATTTTGGGGATTCAAGGAGGAAATAAGTTATACAACAGGCTGACTTCCCGTCCAGGGTTTGATTCAACATCTTTAATAATTAAAACCAGACCTAGTTCAAGTTCTAGCTCATCAAGTTAACCCTCTGAGGTCTAAATCGAGGCCGTAACTGTTTTCTGTTTCTTTACTCTTCAGCTAAACCTGTGGACACGATGGACAGACGAAGCGTAACTCAGGTTATTAGCATGAAGGCGATGAACTCTTTGCTGTGTCAATAAGAACCGAGCTCACCTCAGAAGGAATGTTTTAGCGGCTCACATCTGGAATGATCATCGGCGTGGAAAATACAACAGGGCTTCTAAACACTTCTCTGACAAATTCTAATCGCATGAAAGTGAGAACAAGAACAAGACAGAAGCTTAAAAAAGAAGGCGAAGTTACACAAATTAACTCAAAATGAAACAGCGAAAAACCGAGTTCGCGGAAGATGAAAAGAAACGAGACAGGGTAAACAAGTCATCTGAAGATATGAAACTGAGGGGGAAAAAAGACACCTGAAAATGAGATAAGTTGAGATGATGAGGAGAGAACAATAGAAAAAAAATTACGACGGTAATTATGAGATAAAGGGTAGTCAGCAGTTAGACAGCTGCAATCAAATAAGAAAATCGAGTAAAAAACAATGGAAAAAATTTGTTTCATTAGGAAAAAAAGGTAAGGATATATATATATATATATATATATATATAGAGAGAGAGAGAGAGAGAGAGAGAGATAGATAGATAGATAGATAGATAGATAGAAAGATAGATAGATAAATAGATAGATAGAGAGACAGATAGATAGATAGAAGAAGAAAAGAGAGAGAGAGAGAGAGAGAGAGAGAGAGAGAGAGAAGAAAGAAGATGAGATTAGGATAGTAAGCAATGTGTAAGATAAAGAAAAGGTTGAAAAACGTTATGAGCAATGAATTGAGAGAGAGAGAGAGAGAGAGAGAGAGAGAGAGAGAGAGAGAGAGAGAAGAAAGAGTGTGAGAGAAGGCGAGTCAAAGAGAAAAAGAAACGTAAGAGATATTTGAGAAAAGAAGAAGAAAATTTCAAAAAAACAGTTTAATGGTTTGTACAAGGCACCTGAAGCGGTAAAGACTAAACCAACGATCGTTGTATAAACAGAATATTTTCTTGTCTGGGCCAGATTTTCATTTGCATCGACTATTTGTTTGCTTGTGAACCCAGCTGGTGTGCAGTAAAACATGCAAGCTCTTTTGAAAGAAAGGATACCAAGACCATCAACATCGAGACCTTACAAGCAGAGCATCGAGAGCATTGGTTTATACGATAAAAGCGTCCATGAAATAATTTCTTCCCATCATTTATACATATAAATGCATGCGTGGGGTATTTTCATATAAGTATGCATGTTAGCAGGCATAATATATTATCCTGGAATATCATCTATACATATTATTTTTTAAATGGACCGTTAAAGTAGCCTGATCGTGTTGATAAGATTTTGTAATATATTTTTCACCTTTTCTTTAAATCGTTCGCAACATTTATACCCTCTTTTCATGCAATTCTTAAGGCCAACACCTTTACTTTGCTCTATTATCAATGTGTCATCATCACCATCGAATCGGTCAGAATTAAACTAAACATGAACGTGAAACTGAACAAGAAAAAGCAAAAGCAACATCAGGAGAAGACGCTGCTCAGAGACTTTAAATACACAAAAGAACAGAAAAAATTACACACTCGAGCGATGATGCCGTTAAAAATATTATTTAATGGCTCAGATACATTAAAATACAGAAAGCATTAGTTTCACGAAGAAAGGGACAAGACCAGACCACTTTTGTTGGCCTTCAACAAATTTTCTTCTCGCTGTTTTATCTCGTTCTCACTTATACACTTCCCTCTCTTTATCCTCTCTCTCTCTCTCTCTCTCTCTCTCTCTCTCTCTCTCTCTCTCTCTCTCTCTCTCTCTCTCTCTCTCTCTCTCTCTCTCTCTCTCTATCTATCTATCTATCTATCTATCTATCTATCTCTCTCTCTTTATCCTCTCTCTCTTTCTATCTATCTCTCTCGTTCTCTCTCTCTTTGTGTGTCTCTCTCTTTCTATCTATCTCTCTCGTTCTCTCTCTCTTTGTGTCTCTCTATCTTTCTCTCTCTCGTGACAATATTTCAATATCTCTTTTTTTCCGTTGTCCTCTTAAGTTGTTTTTTTTTTAACTAGTTTTCAATAATCTAAATTTTCTCTCATTACCTACCGATCTTTCTCTCTTTGATTTTTTTTCTCTTGTCTTTTCTCTAGTAGGTCTATGAACTTGACGCAGATTTCATTTCCTTTTCTCAACTCACTTTAAACTTTTTTTAACTTTTCGATTCTTAAAAATTTTCCTGTATATTATAGTTGAGTTTTATAGACGTCATTTTCAGAATTCGCGTTCAAATGTTCAAAATCGAAACCCATTTTGTTTTTTTAATAACCAAAGAGATTTGCAAAATGAATCTTATTTTTTACGCTCTTAGGACCTTTATATTGATTGATCAATTATCATTTTTATTCAGATACAATTCTAATCTTCCTCTATCGTCACTGCCACTAGTCGGAGTCTCATTTCCAAAGTCCGCTAAAATGTATTTAAAAAAATATATAATTATGTCTCGCTTGAGAAATCATAAGATTGCAGCGGTGAACTTTTGCTGGATCGAAAGGACAAGGCTATATTTCGATGACTCTTATAACGAGGTTCGATTGCTTTTCCAGCAATATCTACTGTCATATAATGTCTAAATCACTGTGAATCAATCCTTCTTTTACGACATTTTGTTTAGAAATAAAAGTCGGGCTTTTAACATCACTTTTTTTGCTCATTCTATAAAATATCTAGAAAAGTTTCACCTTTCTCCTTTAAAACTTATTTTCATTTTGTTAATATGCAATCCTGGACCAGTCATCCACGCGTGTGAAGGGCCTGCATAAGCAGCGGTGAATGGCCTCTTCATGTGGTGACATCCAAAACCTGTAGGTGAAGTTGTTGTAGCAGGTGATGGAGAGGATGATGATAAGGGTCTGAATAGGGTGGTGGATGTGCGGAGGCCGTTGCTGCTGTTGAAGTAGCGACCTGTGGTGGCAGGCCGTGACCTACAAGTCTGTTGACCTATGAACTTCGATGGTCCGTCGGATGACCTGAGAGAGCAAAGTATGTTATAACAAAAGTTACATTGTTTTCAATACTAGGAATGTCTTTTTAGTTGCTTCTTTCAACTTAAAAGCAAGCGGTTGTTGAATCATCTCATTTGAGTACAAGCTGTATCTTTATGTCTTTTTAAATATCCCGCTACATAACCAGAGCATTTTTAAAATTAACAACCCGGTAAGGAATTTCTAACATTTTTCTATTTAATAAAGTGTGAATTTACCAGAAATTAATAAAAAAAAATTTTTGATGTTTCTGTGGGTATTAACTCAAAAGAGCACCAAAAACTTTGGACACATTATTTTCAATAATATAATTAGCATATAGGACAGAACCTAGAGATACTTGATGTCACGTTTTTAGAAATGACTACAATAAACATTTACAAGGTAATTGTTATTGTTTGAAGACTCAATTAATATTTGCTTCACAGATTTTTTCTTGCAACTGTAAAAAAACAGTTTAATTGATTGGAGAATAGATTCTTTATGGGATATACAAATGGTTGATTATCGATACTAAGAATTTTATGATTAATCAACACATTATAAAAGTGTGGCTGTGAAAAAGTCGAAAAGGATTACAAAATTAATTATTGTTTATTACCAATTTTTTTCTTCTTTTTTTCTTAAATAAATTAATCAATTCTTAATTCTTCAAAACTAACTGCAAGTCTTCTTTTATGTAACCATTTTGGCGGATGAAGCTTTAAGGTGGACCGAGCTAAAAAAATCTGCAGTCATGTTTCTCAGTTCATAAAAATTGAATACATCTCTTTGGTTGGTTTTGTTTCCTTATTACGCATGAAAAATATTTAAGCGGTTAAATATCTATATATTATCTATAATATATATATATATATATATATATATATATATATATATATATATATATATATATATATATATACACACCAAAATAACTTTTCAAGAGAGCTTGGATTGACATTAAGGAGTCCTGGGGTTAAATGTATTGGTGGGTTCGGATCACATCTGAGTTCTGACCAGACCCATCTCTAGCTTGGTGGAAAACCGCTGTCTACTTTAAAAGATTCTTCCGCAAATCAATGGCCTCCTATTAATAAGTAGTAAAATCAATCAAAGATCAAGTGTTGGTCCAGAGAAATGATTGACAACATACCAAGGTCTTTTGACTTCATTGCTACTGGAAGGTCTGGGTGACGGGTAGAGACCAGTGTTGGAGTTGGGCGTATTCCAGCAACTTCTGTGGCTATTGGAGAGAGGGCTGTCCAAGACGCGGGTACGCTGTAACTGTTTGTTCCCTGACAATCTCGATCTTAAACGGGCGCTTTTGGCAACATGCCGTCTGTGGAGCTCCTCTGTAAAAGAAATAACCACGGTTTTATCTCTTGAAACGCTTATTGAGATGTAATTTGTTCTAGAAAAACAGGAAGAACAAATAAACTTCATCAAAGTTGGATCATTGCTAACGATGGACATTTTTTCTGAAAGAAAATGGCATTGTATAGTTTGTGTTCTGAATTTACCATAATAATGTAATAATATGTGAAAAATTGTGACTTAAAGATTTAGAACTCATGGTAAAAGTTGCTGTGGCATTTGCATCTCTGCAAAGCAACCTTCGCACCCTCAAAAATAATGATTGCGGAAGTTTATTCAGAGCTACATGGACACTATTTTTGTGATCGGTTGAGAAAGGATTGTTATCTTCAAGATGAGAGGCACATAACCTTTCGACTAAGATAGCCCCAGAAAGCTTTAGGCTTTATAGATCAACTTCTGTTAAAAAAAAAATCGAACAAAATTTTTCAAGGTACTAAAACAAAACATCGTGAACGATTGCATATCTGTAGCCTGTTTTAGAAACTCGTTTTAGATGGATCCATCGTTTCTTTGTAAACAGTGAGGCAATGACAAAGACACCGAATTCTAATAGACTTTATTTGATAATCTATTTTGTTTCATACCTTACTCAATCGTAATTAAGGTCTATGCTTCAATACAGCGGATGTTACCTGGCGAGATGATGGAGTTTCTGGGTGTGTCGAAGGTGGCAGGCAGGTGACTATGCGCGGCAGCCTCTAGCGTGGAGTACGTCACTATGCTGCCAGCAAATCGAGGGCTCTGGCGCCGTGTAGTGTCGAGGATATTAGAGACGACAGGCTTAGCCGGGTTTGCTATCCCCAAATACAGTCCACCGTCCTCTGAAAAAGGGAAAATATAAAAATGTTGTAAATATATATATATATATATATATATATATATATATATAGTTTGAAGATAAGTTGGAATAATTGATAAGAGTGCTCAACTGTGGGAGCATTTCATAGATAAAGAAGATCTTACCTTAAATTCTCTTCATACTACACTTGTGTTTCAAGCGGAGGACATAAGTGTCGCCTGTCCTCCGCTTTCTTCGGGTATGTCTGCGGTGTGTTCGGTTGCCGTTCCGACCTTGTGTTGTTTTTTTCGTTTCCGGGCCACTGGTAGTTTTGTAGTAAATGTTTCTTCCTGTGGGGGCACGATGAAAATATTTCCCTTCTTTTGTTGAGCATGGTTTTGTTTTTAGAATGAAAGGTTGGAACGGCAACCGAACACACCTCAGTCATACGGTTTAAATTTTTCCTTTTCAGTGCGAGATGTAATTTGTTAGTCGATTTTTCTTCGTTTTTTTCTGTTTGTCCTTTATTTTTTCTGTTTCTTCTTCTTCCTCTTTGTTTTTCTCTCTTTCATGCTGAACCCCATTCCCCTTCTCATTAAAGTTTATCTTCTATTTTTATTTTAATCGAAAAGAAGAAATGCGATAGAAAAGAGGAATGATCGCCTAATGTCAGAATTTGATTAACAATAAATTCATCTATTTCGTGATTGGCTTGATCGGATATTTAAGGAGTTCAACGCAAGATTGAGGATCAAACGCTTAGATTGTTTAGAAAGCTTTTTTTCCCCTTGTATTTTTTTTTTTTTTTTGTTCTTGTTTTTTTTTTTTTTTTTTTTTTTTTTTGAGGTGGGGAGTCATTTTTTCTCTTTTTACGAAAACATCATGAAGAATGCCTGGTCTAAAATATCATAAAGACGTTACTTTTTTCAAATTGAAATTAGGGAGAAAAGTGTTGTGTGATTTCAGGTTGTAAACTGGAAATGGACAATAGAAGCCAAGTTCAATCACCTGAGCCATTCTTACATCAAGTTCTGAGTTTTGACTTCCAACCCAGAACGCCAATTGGGTGCAAAATTATTCTAAGTCATTTTATTCTTATACGATAGTGATGATCTTGCCGACGTGACAAGACTGCCTATATATCTGATGCTGCAACTTCTATGCGCTAATCTCAATTAGAAAGTTGATAGTGAAAACTCATGCTTCGATTTATCAACTGGTTTATCGGTATCTTTACAAACCATGTCAAATACTGATGCTGATATCAGAGTTTTGATCATTATTCAGCACAATTATTCTGTTTTGACATACTCATAAAGGTTTGCATAAGGTAATTTAATTGATATACTAGATATAAAACTGCAAGGTTCTAAATATTTTGAGAGGTTTTTGAGTTCTAGACTAAATGTGAAGGACATAAGAATATATCAGATTTTTACAATGCTTCAATATTTTTTTTTAATTTGATAGATGGTAAGCTTTGATAAACTGAACTTTGGTCTAGAAAGGGCTTCAGAAGAATGATGGCATAGGAACCCCATAGTTTGTTAGTCAATACAACAATACTTTGAATGCCTTGCTTCGAGCTTTTAATTTCGATATGCTTAAGGAAACACTGTTGCAGTGAGCTTTTAAACAACACTCATGTTTTGATTTTTTTTGTTTTGTTTTGCAAGTAAAGCGGGGCTCAAGATAAGATATCTATTTTCATTGATTTTCAAATGTATTTAAAACATAAACGAAATCATACTTTCGATTACTTTTATATTTTGTTACATTTACTTCCTCAATCTTCTGATTCAAATGATGGAGAAGCAGCGCACAATTTCTTTTCCTATTCTGTAAAGATTGATACAGTTAGAAAGTTAAAAAGATAACTAATAAACACTATCTTAGTGGGAAGGCATTTGATACCCTTGAAACAAGTCGTATCAGAGAATTAGATGGCCCACATAAAACTTTATCAAATACTATTTACATTTACTTAATACGAAAAAAATTATTTCTGTTGATCTTTTTTCGAAATAGATACTATACAGCTTCGACAAAAATTTAAAATAGCCATTAGAGCTTTCTCATACATCCGGATGAAAAAAAGAATTAAATACTTGATAGTTCTTTAACTAGAAAAGCAGTATTAGACCATGCTTAGTTGATGATATAACTAAGTTTTTTATCTCTTTCATTTCGTAAAAACATTTACCGAGAAGTGGCTTTCAGCCGAGTCAAAGATTGGGCAGATTAGATGAGATCCATCTCTACTACTAGATCTAGATGGCCCAGTTATATATCAAATCCTTATTTTTATCTCTTACTATTGAGCAATCTGGACCGTATTCGATGATACACCACTAAGTTTCTCTAAATGCCAAAAAAATTTTGAAGTTGTTTTTTTTTTTTAATTAGCAAGGTTCTAATATTAATAAATTTACCTGAGTAACATCCAATAACTTGATCGCTGAAGTCTCGCACCGAAGGTTGTAGCGTCCTCCTATTGGCAGTCCTGGCCGTGCGAATTTTCCTGGTAGGGAACGACATTCCACACGCAGTTATCTCTGCGGTGTAGTGAATAATTTGACTGGTTTATGTTGTTTCAATATTGCTCTGGATCCGACGTCTAGAGTGCTTTATGGGCCTTGTTATCTGTTGCTGTTTGAAAGTTTGTTTGGATTGGAAGCCTTGCAAGTCTTCATGCTTTCGTATCGTTTGGCGTTTTGTTTGTTCAATCCGTGACAAACACGTCGGGGGGTACAGATGTCCTGGTGTTGTCAGAAGTTCTGATTGAGAAACAAAAGAGTACACGTATAAACAATGGCAAATGAAAGAAATTTATTTAAAAAAAAAAAAAAAGCAATATACATTTTGTAAGTGTCATTTACGCTGATCTATGCAGCTGTCTGAATTTAATTTCAAAAAGCTTTAAAACAACAATAGAGGCCTGTAAAATGAGCTCATATATTAGCCTTTAGTAATGGAAAGATTCCGCCTTTTTTTTTTCTTTTCGGAGTGTGAGTGTGTGTGGGTTTGAAAGCTAGAAAAGTGCCTTCACTTTTCCTAGTCGATAAGGCAACTTAATGAAGGTAGGTAAATGTGCATTTATCTTATACTTGTGAATTTGTGAATATTTTTGTCCTGATTAAATTCCCAGCCTAGTAAAAAGAATGCCGGCTATGAATACTGCTTTTGACATCGATAATCAGGCTTTTTTTCTTTAGTTATGTTTATCCCTTATTTTGACATTACACTAGATGGGTTTACATAGGAAGAGGGGTATTCAGAAGTAATTATAACAATCAATAAGATAGTGATAAGGTATCGAGCTAAAAATGCACTTGCCAAAATGTGTGACAATCATGGCAAATCGAACAGGAAATCGATAAGGAAAAAGGGGAAAATTTTAGGGTCGTCAAAAAAAATACAAGCGGGGAGATAAAACTAATATGTGCAAGAAGAGAGATAAAAAAGGTTGTAGAGAAACATGACACGCAGAGATTCATAACCCGTCGCGAAATCGGTAAAGGCGATATAGAAATAGATTATTCAGATTTAGATATAATAAGCACGCCTTAATCTAAAGAACCGTAATGCATACATTTATGTTAATTTTCTTTTTTTTTCGATTGTGAACGGAACATGCTTTTTCTAATTAAAGCATTTGAAATACGCACCAGAAACTGGAGTTTATAAAATCTTTACAGACGGCTGGGAGGAGAACAAGCATTTCCAAGATCACCCTTTAATGAGAAAGACACAATATCTTTCTAAATCTGAGTTTTTATATGTGCAAAAACATAATCAATCTTATTAAACCCCAAATCGAGCTTTTAACGGAACAAACCCCAACCTAGAGAGTAAGAATTGGGTTGAACAAGGATTCTAAAACATTAAGCGCTTTAGAGTAAAAGGGTGAGACCATAAAAGTTGAAAAGCTTTCAGACAGAAAGAAACAACATTCCGCAAAATTATGAAATTTCATGTTTGTATAGTTACAGTGAATCAGAGTCCATGACGACTAGAAATCATAATTATTCAAATGTAAATGGATAACATATGAAAAAATCAAAACCTTTTCTTTTGCGAATAGGATTTCAATTTCAATAGTTGTGCAATTTTTGTGGTCTACCCGACTGAAAATTACCGTTACCTCCATTAAAATATTTATTGTATGATTATTGTTACAGATTAAGTGTATTGCAAAACGCAGATTTGTAAAAAAAAAAAAAATACCAGAGGCACAAATATTTAATCCTATATTTCTTAAAAGGTGAAGTTGGTACTTTTGTTTTGTAGGGTTCTATTTTATTATATTATAAAACCCAGAAAGAGACTAAAGAGATTGTATATCATAAGTTTTGATCTGTTGCTTTAGAGCCGCTCCATAATTTGTCCATGTCTTCTGTCAGCACTGCATGTGCGCTAGAGATGCTTTTTATAGTTGAATTTACCCGCTTATAATTTCACTTATTTTGAATGAAAATCACGCTCTTGCACTTAAGAAAAATCTCCTTTTTACATCTTTGGTATTTTCTTTTTGTGTCCATAATATAAGTGCTATATAGCTTTACTGTTGACGTTTGATGGAATTTGTTTTATCCAAAGAGAGACATAATTGGTTTTCTGTGTCGAATCTAATAAATTTTGAGGATACAGTGATCTAATTATTTAAAATCAATGTAGGTCTCTATTCTCCCGTACTGTTTTAAATCTTATGTTGTTTATATAATTTCAAAGAGTTTATGCATCTGAGGGTTTCATGTAGGTTGGTAATAGATGTAATGAAAAACAGTTAACTAAATTTGGAAAATCCTAATCTGTTTATAGATCAGTTTAAATACCGCGAAGGTACGAGTAAATGAGCTTCTATGAGTTTTAGTAAGGCAGTGTATCTCTCGACGCTTTGTGCTTGTACCTGTATAGTCTTATAATGAGTTGTTGGAAGGAGCTTCAGTCAGTCAGTCAGTCAGATTGAACAGTAAACCAGATTTATTTTCTGCCCAATTCATTGGTGCAATCTTTTCACAATTCAGAGCTCCCTTAATGCCTCATAGCGTCTCCAGATAATTTTTTAACGGTAAATTGAATGGTTTTGGTATTGGGGGAAAAATGGATTAAGGTAAGTTTTAAAAGGCCCAGCATAACTTTTATATTTCTGTGGGTAGGTAAATAAGCAAGAAGTTTATTTCTCTGGAGTCTAGATTGTTATAAACATATTTGTGAGACCTCTATAATTCAAACTGTCTTGAAATCATATTGTTCAGACCTACAGGTCAAATTTAGACTCATTTATTCCAAACTTTTTAAGTTAAATGATTCAGTTTTGGGAGATGCTCGAGAAATGAATGATCCTCCTATTCATTTAAAATCACAATCACAACAATCGGTAGTGTTGATATTATACTAATAACACATAATGTTAAAATCCACGATTTTTAATAGAATCATCTCAATGAGATTTTATGAAATAGTTCCGTTTGGAAAAGTTGACAATGCTTAACTACACTTCTGGCTGAGCAAAGATTGTGTGCAGAATTAGTATAACATCATCCGCAAAATAATTATGTAAACATATCTTAGCCCTTATTCATAATGTGTTCCATTATTTTATCCGATGATCCCGATGTGAATATGAATTTTTCATGAATTGTTGTCGACACAAAATCGTTTTACATAATATCCTTTTAAATAATGGCGCACCGTTTAATTCATTCAGGAATTTGTCACAGTTATCTGCAATCATTTTAATACAAAAGGGGCAAACCTGAAAAAAAAAGCGGTGAAAATTGTGTTTTCTGTAATCTGCATGATGGGCACAACAGAGTAAAGACAGTTTCACAAATTTAATAATAGTTACATCAGTATTTGACAAAGTTCATACCTTGGAAGTAATGTGTTTAGCGTTTTGGTGAACGACAGTTTCAGTTTAACATATTTCGGTATGCCAATCAAGTGATGTTATGTACTTGGAAATACAGAACAAAGATTGAGTACTGTTATTTCTGGTGGTGTATGTTCTGATTCTTTCAAAAGGTTTATAGCATGGAATATTTTATTTACATTTTTCTATGCCTGTGCATATAATATTGAACCAAACATAATTCTGGGGGGTTTTTTATTCAAAATAATTTAAGATGCTGACTGTGTTTTAGAAAAAATGTAAAAATATTTATTTATTTTTGTAATCACATAATGTCAAAGAAAAAAATGTTAATTTATAACATCTATATCAGTGCGTTCGTAGCAAAGACAGTATACAAACAGTATCCATTGATCGACATGATGTAAGATGCGGTAACTAGGCATCCAAAATGGAATTAATCTAGCAGTAGGTCCAGCACTTCCGAATTTGCATTTCATATTAAATCTCAAAATCTTATTCTTTTTCAACGGAAAAGTATTACGCTAGTATTCTGAGAAATTTTCGAACGATCAACATTGAAAAGCTCAACTTTTTTAGGGTTATTCTGTTTTGCGACAAGATCCAGAGCCTAGTGGGCTAGATCTAAATTTGAGTATTAGCTACGATTTTTTACCGTCATCATGGCGGAGCATATAGTTACCACCAGGTGTGCAGAGAATGAGATAGAGAAATATTATGCGAATAAGTTAAGAGTTTGATTTAGTCAATATGTTATAGGTAAACGAATAATAGTGGAAAAATTCGGTAAGATATCATGCGTACACAGAGTAAGAAATTCAGGTAAAAAAATAGTTTGTCTTTCATATATTGGATATTTAAAAAGGTGCATCATGGACATAATGAATTTATTATTGTTGTTGTTGTTGTTGTTGTTGTTGTTGTTGTTGTTGTTGTTGTTGTTGTTGTTGTTGTTAATGACAACATATCTTCTTCATTATATTGTATTTAAAAAACACACATTTTTTATCTCTTAATTTAAATATTCTATTGATTTTCAAGTTTTACTTTCAATCAAGATGAGCTTATAGATTCTTTAATCAAAACAACCAAAAAATACGTAGGAAATATTAAAAATTTAAGGTGGTGACCTTTAATTATTATTTCCGATTCATTCCTTTCTTTAATACCAATGCAAAGGTTTTTAACCTTTCCAGAGTTTTCACCTGTATTTAATATTGCATGATTGAGGCGGTTCCGATCTTTATGTTTATCGATTACTATAATCATATATTTTAGTAATTCCATCTTTTGGTCGCAATGTTTTTAGTAATTAAAGAATCATAAAAATTGAAATTTTAAAGAACTTCAATTTATTTGACAAAATGCGTTAGGATAATTCCATGACGTTTTATTATGGTCTTACATATTTTCTTTTTCAAATTTTAATTCTTTCGCCATCCTATTATATGTTAATTAGTTTTCTATGGAATTTGTATTTAATCTAAAACTAAATCTGCTAGAATGGTGATTTTCCGTCAATGAAATGACTAAATGTAGTTTATATACCAAATTTTTTATCGTTTTCAAACTGTTGAGCGCAATCAGTGATTTGTATTAAACACGTCTCTTGTTCCTTAATTAATTTACTGATGAAGAAATATATAGGCTTTGCAATATTAATAGTGTCTTACATAAGGACCTCGCCTTAAACGTGATTGTACGTGGAGTAACAAAAGCGATGAGGTTGAGATTGTCCGAGTTTATTTACATTTAAAGTAGTTTTTGGGACATGAACGTGAACATTACCCATTTGCTCATGGGTTCTCATTTGATTGGTTCATGATATCACACAGTGATTGCCTCGGAATTTATAATTAGGATCCCATGAGTCAATACAGATACCACGAAGATCACCCAAGTTGACACCACCATTGTGTCTTTGCTTCTTCTTTTTCCCCCTTTTTTTAAAATTGTTTGCTTACATCTGTGTCCATGATTATGATGTGTATGTGTCTCTACGTCTTCCTTCTTTATCTTTGTTTCTACAGCTAAATACATCTTCATTTTCTATGTGCGCCTGTCTTTCTGCCTAATCATATAATTTCATGCTTTTCTAATTGCCTCATTTTCTTTATTATTTTTTATTTATCCTTAAATCTCCCTAGCTATCTATTTTCCTATCTCACCGCCCTTCTTCTTACCCCTCTCCCCCCCCCCCCCCCCCCTTTTTTTTCAGTTCCCCTTATTTATCACTCTTGGTGTCCCTTTTCATTTTATTTCTCTAGAAATTTTACCTCAATATTGCTCTTTGCGATTCTTATCCATCATTTTACTATATTAAAAGAACATAACATAAAATACGTACAGGTTATTTTGGAGAGAAAGTAACCCAACTAAAGTTTGCACCTTTATTAACTTCTACAGTTCGGCGCGCTACATTAGGTATCGTAAAACTACATTGACGGGCAGATAAAGATTTTATCGAACATTAAGTTGGAAACAACAAGACGCTAGTACTTGCAGATTACTATAGAACAGATACTCTCAAATCCATCTCGATCTACAATACCGATGACGAGTTTAGAAATCAGTAGTAGTCATGAAATCTGTCTAGCTATCAGATGTATTTCATAAAGGTCCGCAGTATTATTTTGTGATGGGTATCTTTTTTTTTCCATTTCGCGCCTTTCAGGTAACGTTTTTTTTTTTTAACTTGAATTTGCTCACCTGTAAACATCCGATTTAGCGCCAGAGTTTTTGAACCTCTAAGGTTTCTGAAGGAGAGACTGAAAGCATAGCTCAAAAGAGCTCTTGATGAAAATTTTATTTTGCATGAAATGAGAAAAATGTCGATATTTAGCTTTCATTCTGATTCCAACCCCCCTCCCAAATCAAGTTATGCATTTTTTTTTGCCCCAAAAAATGAAAAAAATTGGGGTAATCAGGCTTCGAGCGAATAAGTTTTTTTATTTTTTTCAGTTGCATATCAAATAAGGACGCAGGACTATCAAAATTGAAAAAAAAATGGAGATATAGTTAAGTAAGATAAAAAGAAAAAGGCACCTGAACGCACTATAATCTATATAAAAATAATATTCTGCAAAAATGAAAAGCGTTTCACATGATTTTATTAGAAATCCGGCTTAATTGAGTTTAATTAAAGTTATTACTCATTTTCGGAAGTGCAAATTTTAGTTCGTTTGTATGATATTCAAGTCTATACCTAACAATTAAACCTCTTATCTTTTAAGTAAATAAAACCAACCCACGTCGGACAAGGAGGAACTTGAATAGATAGGAAAAGTAAAGAAATAGCTCATTTCCAGTACAATTTACTCAAACTGACATCAAATTAGACCTGCAAAACAGCTAGTTCTATCACGTCGATGATAAATTTCCTCCAAATTCAAGCCGTTTCCAAGGACAATACTCATAGTGTCATACTTTTTGGTCTACACAGAACTTAAAAGGTGTGGACGAATGCGAGAGATTTAGCTTTGTTATGGAAAGAATATTATTATTATTATTATTATTATTATTATTATTATTATTATTATTATTATTATTATTATTATTATTATTATTATTATTATTATTGTTGTTGTTGTTGTTGTTGTTGTTGATGATGATGATGATGATGATGATAATGATGTCGTTATCTCATTACTTCTACTACTACTACTACTACTACTACTACTACTACTACTACTGCTGCTGCTGCTACTGCTACTGCTGCTACTACTACTACTACAACTACTACTACATCTACCACTGCAACTACCACCACTACTACTGGTAGAAGTCTTTTACACTTGGTACAGAATTATCTGTAGATAATTAAATAATTAAATAATCGAAATGTCGTGAAAAGTTCAAGTGCAAAACCCTAACCTAACATGTTAACTGGTTTATAAAAAAAATACAACCAGTTCCTAAACAATTTGCTCATAAAAAAGAAACGAGGAAAAAAACTTTAATAGATTTGCTTGGTTTTTTTTCTATAAGTTCTGTATGTTGAACCTGCCACAGAGATATAAGGGTTTGACTTTTAAACAATGGTAAACACAATCATGCTCAGGATTAAGTGCCTGGTGTCACAGTTGACACTTGCACATACTGATAACAATGAACACTATAGATTTGACAAGGAAAAAATCAGCAACTCAGTTAGGTTTGTCATATCTAAGAATTAAGAGGGAATTCAAATACTTAGCGTTGCACAGTTTTATCATCTGAACTTACGCGTAATTAACTGTAATTAGCAATGAATAACAGCTAGAATATAGTTATTGTTTTCTTTACTCTTTCTGAATGTTCCTTGGTCCGACAGAGTTCATCGAAATATTGCGGTCGCTTTGTTACTTTTCCGTTCAACAAAATAATTTTACTACGATCGATTATTTCTTCTTCTTCTTCTTCTTCTTCTTCTTCTTCTTCTTCTTCTTCTTCTTCTTCTTCTTCTTCTTCTTCTTCTTCTTCTTCTTCTTCTTCTTCTTCTTCTTCTTCTTCTTCTTCTTCTTCTTCTTCTTCTTCTTCTTCTTCTTCTTCTTCTTCTTCTTCTTCTTCTTCTTCTTCTTCTTCTTCTTCTTCCTCTTGTCCTTATATTCATTCAAAGAGTAATTTACTGCGTTCCACAAATTAAACTACCAGTCTTGTTATATCCCGTCATAATTGAGAAGTTGTAATAAAATCTTTATTACACACTTTGTTTTTATTCATCTTACAAAAGAAAGGGGCTTAAGCTCTTTCTCGATTCAATGCTTTCACTCAGTTCTGCTCTATGCTCTATAAACGTTGAGAGATTATCAAAGGCATTGATCCAAAAACTGGATTGACTTCTGCCCTTGGTTGAAACAGTGTAAGCCAAGTCTCGCTTTTAATAATTCAGGCCCATAGAAGAAACAGCGCGAGAGCTAGCCGCGAAGTCCTAGGCTTTTCCAGAGTTTTAAGAAGCCTAGAACCTACTTCTGACCTTGCCGTATTCCCTATCAGAGATTACAATGGTATAAAAAATTAAGTAGTAAGTAGTGCCAATAGGTAGCAAGGCAGGCATTAAAACTAACCTTACGTCGCTCAGCAATGATCAAGCATGTTTAGGCGTATTAATAATAAACGCGTTTTATCGTGTGTTATAACATGTATTTTATCGTAGACTTTAGTCTTCAGCTTTAAAACATGTTATTTTAATTAGAATGAAGATTATAGATGTAGGAACATAAACTGAGAATTTATCACTCACAAAGATTGAAACGGCACAAATAAGTAGATTCAATGAATGGAATTTTTTCTTTTCCTTTAGCATGAAAATGAAATATTCCGAAGATGAAATAACATCCAAAATTATAAATTCCAGTATCACTGATAACACGCTAAAAAAAGGAACTAATTCAGAGCATCATTCAAAAATACAAACGCAAGTTTATATTACATTACATAGAAAACATTAACAAAAGAAACAATCACCACTTCGAACTTCCAAATCCGCACTGTGAAAGGATAGCCCTGAACTGGTCTGTCTTACCTTGAGATTCCAAGCAGAACGAAGCTAGATCTAACCCCAATTAAGTCCAAAGAAAGGACGTACCGTTAACAATAATTTATTATTTGGGCTGCAGGTCAATTAGACTGTGACTGCGACTGGGCAGGTTCAGCTTAACGAGGGCCAGTCACGCCGGTAATTAGCCAGGTACCCTAGTCGGTGCCAGGATTGATAAGCTTCAGAGGTCACTCTTGGTCAGTCAGGCGTTTGGAGGAACAGGGGTATCGGGTATCCGTTATTCAAGGGGAAGGAGAGAGGAGAGAGAGAGAGAGAGAGAAAGAGAGAGGAAGGGAGGGAGAGAAAGACAGAGAGATAGAGGGAGAGGGAGACAGAGACACAGAGAGAGAGAGAGAGAGAGAGAGAGAGAGAGAGAGAGAGAGAGAGGAAGGGAGGGAGAGAAAGACAGAGAGATAGAGGGAGAGGGAGACAGAGACACACAGAGAGAGAGAGAGAGAGGGGGGGGAGAAAGAGAGAGAGGGAGAGAAAGGGTTCTTAGGTCTCATAGAATTTACAGTAATTAGACTAAAACAAGAGTTGCATATACTATACGTCATGTTTTGTTTTGCGAACAATGTAGAAAGAATATTTTTGTTTGCATTAATGTGTAGTGAATCAAACGGTTGGCAACGAGAGTTTAGCACTAGACAATTGCAAGCCTTAATTAGAGGATCTCATAACACACTCCTGGTGTATGTTTGTGTATTTGAGTGTGAGAAAGAGAGAGATAAAGAGATAGTGATGGCTAATGGAGAGAGAACAAATTAAAAAGAAAGAGAAATAAATATTAGCGTCGCGGGAAAAGACAGAAAAGTGAAAGTGTGTGTGTGTGGAAAGGAGAGAGAGAGCTGAGGGAGAGAATGCTTGATAAAGAAAAGAAATACTGGTAGCCTCTTCAGTTACAGACTTTCACGACGGTCTAGGTTAAGCAAGTGAAACTGATAAAGCAAAACTAAAACACAGTGTGAATGGGCGTGTAAACATTCAAAGCGGGAACGAGAGGAAAACGAAATTATCGACCTGCGAAAGATGAACACACTAAGATTTGAAGATATTGATATTCTGTTGACGTCGGATTCAAGAAGGGATCTGTCCTTAAAACCTTTTGTCTTTCTAGCCTTCTATATCTGTCTATCTATTTGTTAGTATATTGCTTTCTTTCTCTCTTTATATAGCTCACTATTTTTATCTAGCTAAAATGGTCGTCTATCTGCCTCTGTTCTGTCTGTCTTTTTCTCCCTCTCTTTCCTTCTTTCTCCCCTTCTGTCTTTTTTCTTTATTTTTTTTTAACTGTATTTCTTTCTTTTCCCCCTCCTTATCTGCGTATAATTATCTTCTATCTATTATCTATATCTCTCTAAATAATGATAATTATGTAACCGTCATTTATTTGTGCAATTCTCTGTCAATCTTTCCATCAGCCTATCTGTTCTGGTATCTTCTTTTATCTTTCTTTTTTCGCTTCATTCTCTAGATCTTTTTTTTTTTTTTTTTGGCAAAAATGCTAGCAAGCAAGATATTGTCATGTCAACTTTCCTAGTTCTCGTCCCTTTTCTCAATATCATGGTTCATTTATCTTTTTCTTAATGCTATTAAATTTTTTAAGGGAAGACCTTTTTGTTTGTTTGTTTTACTCGTAATATCGGCGTTTAATGCAATCATAAACATAATATGTGCCAAACTTCTCATAGTCTTTGGCGTGTGAATAAAAGAGAGTAGCCCAATTACATAAAATTATAATAATTATCTACTCTTTTCGGACGTGCTTTTACCCCCGGCCCATATCAGACCCTAAGCCTAAGGCGAATTTCTCAATAGATAATTCTCTTTCCATCCACACTAGAAAAGACTACAGAGCGGGAAACTAATGAGAATGAGCATCCATACTCCAAACAAGATGAAAAAAATTGATGAATGTGATATAGAGCTTCATCTCCGCTCTCTTGGAAAGACTCAGTAAGAAGAGAAACCCTTATTAATGGATTATTGATTATTAATCACTAAATATCATTTATTAAATTTATTTAAAAATTGGCACTTATTTTTAAATGTTTTGTTGTTGTTGTTGTTGTTGTTTTGTTTTGTTTTTTGGGGGTGAGATTTTTTTTTAAGGGTGAAGGGTAGTGTTTGTTGTTTGTTTTTCGTTTGTTTGTTTGTTTTAAGAGGCGGGATGTTGTAATATGGTGGATTTTTTTTAATTCAGGCCACGTAGTTAACTTTTTTTTACACTTCATGACACTTTTTTTTAACCTTTAATTTACTTAAAGATTGGCTGATAACGGGTGCTGCGATTTCCTGGTTCTAATGAGTGAAATCGCGGCTCGACATCAACAAGTAAATATCCGGTTTTCCTCCACTAATAGCCATCGATTGTATCTGCCCCTTGT
The DNA here is from genome assembly GCA_033675545.1 of Elysia crispata. Classification (NCBI taxonomy): domain Eukaryota; kingdom Metazoa; phylum Mollusca; class Gastropoda; family Plakobranchidae; genus Elysia; species Elysia crispata. The sequence goes on from JAWDGP010005891.1 coordinate 41,367, forward strand.
TTGATCCTAGTAAATACGAGAAAAATTAAACTTTCTGCCCAAACGTTTTGGCTATAAAAGAAAACCTTACTGTTCAAAACATTCAAAAATCGTCTGTGGCAGTTCGTTAGCTGTCAAAAGTTGAAAGGAAACCCCGCATGAAGTTAGACTTAGGTCAGCTGTCCTATGGTGAATAGTATAAATCTGGAAATTTGCGCAAAGAATCATACAATAGTATGGATTGAACATAGCCTTTGGTGTATTCACATCATAACTGTAGAATCCGATGTAACCTCCAGACAATGAGGGATCGATTTGGTCGTGAGTACAATAATAAAGAAAGACAACTTACTCAGTCCTGTTTGATCGAATATCCGAGACTTTATATCAACTTCAATTCTTCGAAATGAATCTACCAATGAACAAACACCAAATTTTAAACCGCTTTAGGATATCTAGATCATAATTATTATCAAATATTATCAGGCTAGATTTTTCCATTTTGATGCCTCATTTAACTCGAACTTTTTAAGAATCCGTTTTCGATCTCCCTCTCCCATTTTCAGTTTTGTTGGGAAGATGACTTGTGATATTTTGAGAAAATTGTAGCTCAAGAATAAAGTTTTAATCTTGTAGAATTTTACGTGCACAAGTTACTCCGATTTATGAAACCCTAATTTATAAAATTTTAACTTAGGTAGAATATCGTGTTTTGTTGTCCTAAGACTGTAGATGTACATTTTATCATATTGTGTAGATACCTAGCTCACTTTTTTTTTTTTTTTGTTTCATTCTCTTATTCATCCCCATTTAATTTGTTTTTATTCGGCCTAGGCCTTAACAAATTGGTTTCATCGGCAAAAAGAAGGAGTGGGATTCCTTTTGGAGCAACATGTATTTTGAACCAAGTCTGAATAAAATTATCCATTACAAGGTAATATTAAGAAATAGATGTAGAGAAGTTTTGTTTTTTAAAACTTTGATTTTTGAATTCTTATGTTCTTTAAGATCAGTGAGCTCATTTTTATTCAATTTTTCAAACATGTTGATGCAAAAGTTCAGAACAAAAGGTCATCAATTTTTCCCTCACTTAATAGTTGCAGATTTCATAAAAGTAGTGATAGTAGTAGAAGAAATAGTAGCAGCAGTAGTAGTAGTAGTAGTAGTAGTAGTAGTAGTAGTAGTAGTAGTAGTAGTAGTAGTAGTAGTCGTAGTAGTCGTAGTAGTCGTAGTAGTCGTAGTAGTCGTAGTAGTAGTAGTAGTAGTAGTAGTAGTAGTAGTAGTAGTAGTAGTAGTAGTAGTAGTAGTAGTAGTAGTAGTCGTAGTAGTCGTAGTAGTCGTAGTAGTCGTAGTAGTCGTAGTAGTAGTAGTAGTAGTAGTAGTAGTAGTAGTAGTAGTAGTAGTAGTAGTAGTAGTAGTAGTAGTAGTAGTAGTAGTAGTAGTAGTAGTAGTAGTAGTAGTAGTAGTAGTAGTAGTAATTAATTGTAATTATAGATAGATAACTTTTAAAAAAATATGGAAGAATCCTAAAGTGAAAAAAGGTTTAAGAAACATTGGCCTAAAAGTAAGTGCATAATAAATATAACGCTTATATTAGACAAGTTGAAAGAATGAGGGAACTATCTAACATCATGTTGCTTCATTAACAGCAGTGACGCTTCTCATTTTTTCATAATTAACTATTTCATTACAGAATAATACATTTTCAATTAAAAACCCTCATTCTGTATGTTTTTGATAGGTGGACTACAAGACAAAAGGCTATGGCGTAGGTAGATCTTTTGCAAAAAAAAATATATCTACATATTTTAAAGCATATTTTTAAGCCGTTTATCTCAATGGATACAAAAGATTTTAACAGCAAGGAAAATAAAAATTGATAGCCAATTTTATAACATCCACATCTCTTTATAAAGCCTTTGAAATATTCATTATCATGCAGGATAAAATAAATAAGCAGTAAAGAATCTTGTCAAGGCAACGCACCTTTACGCCTTTTTTGTGAACATTCTTAGCCTTCTAACAAGCTTTTAAAATCATCTTTAGATGGCTAGGAAAGTACAGAATACGCTGATATCCCGTATTTTTTGCGCGTGGTTCATTTTCACAGATTCAAGCTTCCCTCGAGTAACTTCTCTGCTATTGGACGATACAAAACATACAGGCAATTCGTTTTGTTGACTGACTTAAGCCATTGCTAAAAAAAAGATCCGATACCCAAAAGATATTTTGCAAGGAAAAAAAAGGATGACAACAATAGGAAGCAGTCTTCAAGAGGCATTTTGCGCCCATTGACAGCCATGTAGGATATTCATCTACAAATCAACACGAGAAGCCGACCATCATTACAACAATGATCTATAGTCGACGGCAGATTTTTTCATTCTGGTTGGTTGCTGTTCTGGATCTCCTTGTATCAGAGGTCCGGTTACAAATAATCAGGGAAGCATGCTCTGCGGCAGCACCTGCCTTCCAAGAGCAAGTATCTAACGAAACACGCTTAAGTCTGCGCAATCCAGAATTCCACGGAGAGTTGGCTAATTTGCGATACTGCAAAGCTATGTGTACAACTTTTGTCTCAGCGGTTGACGAAACAAGCATCGGTTTCTCCGATTTGACTGATGTCCGATGTTACCCTTGTCAGTGCCATCCGGGTTGTGAGCGGTACGGTACGTGTTGCGTGCGAAGCAGCGACAAATACACAAGTATTCGGGATGTGTCCATATCTGAGCTTGATATTCTACAAAAGCAGCAAAGTCGCCACGCCATTCCAAGTCACTTGCTGCGGTGCGTCCCTCTAAAATCGGATTCCAGAACGCATTTTCTGATGGTAGGTTCCTGCGGTGTGAATGTTCTGGAAGATTTGGATCAAGACAAGTGCGAAAGGACTGTCGCCGAAGACGAGCTGAGCATAGCTGATTATCTCTACGTTTTTGATCCACGGACGAATGTCACCTACAAAAATAAGTTCTGCAGCAAGTGCAATGGTATCGGTAAGGTAAGATGTGTTATCAATGGAACCCAGGAAATTTCTGGGACATATTTCCATTACTGCAGCCTATGAAATAACAGGTATATCAGAATAAAGAAAGAAATAAAAATCATTAAGCTACTTAAACAGTTTGTCTGATGTCCAACCGTTTATAGATGTCCCCTTAAATGGTCTCTTTTTCATGAGTAGAATGAGCTCGTGCGAATCAGTTCTCTCGTATAATTGAAAATTTGATGCAAGCTGTACACAATGTATACCAATAATATTTGTATATCAAAACAAGCTCTCGGCATGTATAGAAGATCTGCAAAAATTGAGCTCTCCATTTTATTTACCTGCCGTGAACATGTCGATTTCATCCCACGGTTGACGTGCCTCCAGCAAATGATCGCTGTCAATCAAAGGGATTCGCTAAGTATTAATGCTGACTTCTTGTATCACTTTAAAGCCATGCATCACTTTACTATTCAGTCGAGGGAATCGATTTTAAAGTACACCCTTTTTGCTGATGGTAATATTTATGTTCTGACATGGAGCGAATTAATGTCATTATTATTTCGAAACACTTCGGCGTCTCAATTTACATTTGTTCTATGTCCAGTTTCACTAAAATTAGATGTTGCGTCAATTTCTATCCCCTAAAAATATAATCTATAATGCCTTGTTGATTTTAGAACCAACAGTCAAGCAAAATGGGCCAAGTTCTCTTACATTTTGCTCTATGTCCAGCATATGAGTATGAGGTGGATGAAAGTCTCAAAACTACGTCATGTGGACATAAAACAAATGAAAATTGGTGCGTCGACTTGTTGAATGTTTTTGATGAGTGGGAGGCATGTAAAAAAATTGAATCTAAAAATATTTGGGGATTCATTCATTTACTTTTGGAGGTTTTCGGGTCTCTTAGCACAAACCGTTCGGATATTGGACGTAATAGTGCAACAGGGCTCGAAACACAAAGTGTCTTGGAAAGGCCATAGTCAAGGTTTTTCTTAATTATTTATATTCTTCTCCCTATTGTTGAGTACTTTCATTCAATATGTTAGTACCTCTCTAAATCTCTCTCTCTCTCTCTCTCTCTCTCTATATATATATATATATATATATATATATATATATATATATATGCAGGTAGATAGAGAGATAGATATACATATTTCATTTTCAGCTTTCATGGGCAAAGTGCTCAACTAAAGCAGCTTTGAAATATTGTTAAGTTTTATTTATATACTCTCATGACATGCATTTTTCGAGCACTGCTTTTGTGCTCTCCTGAAGAGTCAGAAAAGTTTGAAAGATGAAACGAAAAAAGAAACCAAGTATTTAAAACAAGGGCGCCCAATGCAGATCGACCCATCCGAAGAGAGTACTGCTCGAAACATGCGAGTCATGAGATTATGTGAAAAAATGTGTGAGTGTGTGCGTTTGTGTAAAAAATATATATGATCCTCCATACCAGAGTGAATATAAAAGGATCTCATCTTAATTTCGCTACCACTTTGTTGTTTTTTTCCACCAGACTGAACCGTGGAGACTGTCCATCCACTGTGCGCACTACCAGATGGTTTACACAGCAACCAGTGAGGATGAACTGTTGCGGCTCAGCCTTGCCATGAGTTCTTCGTGTGAAGTCAACCGATGGCCACCGGACCTGGAGAATCTCACTCTATGTCGTCGTGATTGGTTTGAAAATCTCATCTATCAGTGCAATGTAACGGGCAAGTGGGAAAAGCATGATCCTGATGTGGAAGAAAGATGTGCTCGAAAAAGTCAGATTTCGAACAGAATCCGCGCTGTTATAAATAATGAAGAAGTTCTTTTTAGTAACTTATATTGTATGTTCTGTAATTTAAGAAAAGACGAGGTCTATGATTTGAGTTTATGCGACATGGACATAAGAGCTCCGCATAACTATTTTAATTACTTGGATCGTCCGCCGCCCTTCTCTCTTTTGCTTGGGTTAAAGGATTCAGAACCAGAAAAAATATATGAGTACGTCAGTCCAACTTTAGGTCCGGATAACTGCAACGATACGGAGTGGGCAACTCCTGATGGGGACTGCTTGCCTCTGAACTGCACCCCTGGCAAAATTGCCTCTGACTTCAACTGCACTACGGCACTTGATCGAATACGAGGTTTGGGTTATACGATTAGTCTATACCTTACAGCACAAATGATAAGTGACACCGCCCATAACACCACGAGCTACTCATTTGAAACCCGAAAATCGAACCATATGGTTTTTCGCCGAGCGGTTAAGAAAATTTTTAAAGACCTTCCTTTGGATGACTACAGCATATCTCTTTCACCAATTTTTGACGTAGACAATGTTTCAGCTCCGACAGATGCTGCGATAACAGAGAAAAAAGGATGTTCTGGGCAAGAATGTTATATATCTGCATGCATGATCGCCAGTGAACTGTATGGTAGAGATTATATTGAAGAACTCATGGTGAATGGTTTAGTAGGGAATTTCACAATGACAGGCTCTAAGACCCATCTTTTAAATGTTACTTATCATATGATACCATTGGTGAATGCGCACAAAACGGAATGTAAATCAAATTTTTCTGATAAGTTGATATTAAACCCGCCTAAAAAAGAAGATTTGGACTTGAAAACTTTGATCAGGCAAAATTACCGCGAAACTTATTCCAAATTTCCCGACAGTTTTCAAATCTGGAATTACATAGACGCCTTTATAGCGCTATCGAATACACTAAACTGCCTCTTTGTTAGTTTTCCCTCAGATAAATTTAAGTTGCAGAGAGAAAAAGACTCTTCCGCTAAATCATGGAGCTTTAATATTGAGTTTGATTCAGCTGAGATCATTGTATCAGATCCTCTTGATCTGAGTGGAGCCCTTGTCGGAGAAGATGGCCAGCTAAAAGTGTGTCGCTACGTGCTACAAAAGAATATGAGGCTGCGAAAACGGCTTATCACATCATACGCCTTTTCCACGAATAGCGACATGTCTTTCTGGCAATCAACTGTCACTCTGATCTGCTTGGGAGCTTCCACCGCGTGCCTCGCCATTACAGTGGTCACCTACTGTCTGTTTGCGGAGCTTCGCTCCATAGCCGGCTGGCATAACTTGCTCTTGGCAGCGACCCTGCTGGTAGCGCAGGGACTCCTGCTGGCTAGCGCATACACGGATGGTCCCAGCACCTGGTGTACGGTCCTAGGTGTGGCCACTCACTACTCTTGGCTGAGCATGTTCTGTTGGAGCTTTGCCTGCTGCTTCCACATGTTTCGGGTATTCACTGCTAAGACACGTATGGCTGGACGAGACTCTGCCAGCGCGCGGAGACTTTTCCTCATGAAGCGGGTCGTCTTCACGGCTGGTATCCCGGCCGTAGTTGTAACTTCCCTGATGGTCGGGGTCAACACATCAACAGGTGGTCAAGACATCGGCTACGGGAAGCGCAGTTGCTATCTTGACAGTGCTTTCCTTGTGGGTGTGGCCACGGTTCTCCCTTTGGCAGTGGTCACCCTCTGCAACGTGGTTTTCTTCACCGTTGCGGTTTATAAGATTTACAGCGTCCGAAAGCTCCAGTCCAATGACATGGCCAAAAAGGAAAATACGAAGAATCTCTTTGTTTACATCCGATTATCGACGCTGACGGGAGTGTGCTGGACTATAGCCATAATAGCTGAAGCTGCAGACAACGACCCGCTTAGGTTTATTTACATCATCTTCAACGGATTGCAGGGTGTTTTCATTTTCTTGTCGTATATTTGCAACAGGCGGGTCCTTCTTCTGTATACTGGTAAGGACTCGGAAAAAAAGAACACAAGTTCCGCCTTATCAGAAAGCGGTACGAACCGGCAACATCGTTCCGAAGTTACAACTTCTACTTTCTCCTCGACTATCAGCGGTCCAGATTGACGTCTACTTAATTCCAATAAAATTGGTGATCGGTGAAGGGAACAATAAATATATTATTAAAATTTGTACGCGTTCAAAAACAAAATAGTTACAATGAGTGAATTAAGATGAATGCAATACTGAAAATGAAAAAAAGAAGCAAGTAACCTATCCCGAGCAGTTAATGATTTCAGAGCAATGCAAGCGAAAACCTAAAAAGCCACAATAAAGAACAGTGAAAGTCAGTGATACAATAGTTTCGTTATTTATCCTTCCACTGTATTTAATGGAGTTAGCAATACTGTAGTTCCTGATATTTGGAAAAAAAATAAGAAGAAGAAGAATAGTGAAATAATAATAAAAATGTTGATAATGATGATGAAGACGACAACAACAACAACAACAACAACAACAATGATAATAATAATAATAATAATAATAATAATAATAATAATAATAATAATAATAATAATAATAATAATAATAATAATAATAATAATAATGATGATGATGATGATGATGAAAAGGATGATGAAATCCTTACTTAAGGTAAAAAAAAAATACGAAGGTATGGAGGAGAATGTAAGATTGCTTTAAGCAAACTGACTGGGATACAGACATAGCACTGTTTCAGTATGGTTTTCATATTTACTTTGGCCTTTTGAGGCACTTTATTTCTTATGTGATTTAACAGAGCACAATTTTAGGATGTATCATACAAATCAAATAGAAATTAAAATTTTCTGGGATCTTCATTCAAAAGATAAAAAATCACTCCTTCATTTTTTTTTTAAATGTAAGTTGTAATAGAGAGAAGAATATGATATAAATATGTAAGCAGACTTTAATCTTAAAAAATTCATTTGACAAATGGGTATAGGAATTAAATGATTTTTATAAAAAATTTAATTTTAGAATGACATTTAAATATTTTTAACCAGTATGAAAGATATAAAACAGAGGAAATAGAAAAATATAGGCCAAATAAGGAGAGGAGATTACAAATAATGGTGGAGTCCAAAATGCATTGAATTATATAACTTTTTGCAACCTATTGTGTTATACGAATCCCTGTGATCGTTAATTGAACGTCCACTTTGAGAAAAGCGAGAATCACAATTATATTTCGGGTTCGAAACTCAAGCTGTTCTAGAATGAGATTCGGGCCTCACAATGCCAACCCAGCAAGGCTTGACAGGAGCTTATTTAACGTGCTAAATAAGTCTGAAACTGTGCAGTGGACGGGAAACACGAAAATTCAATCAAATAAAATCTTAACAAATCAAGAACTGGGACCTTTTTTAAATATGATAAATAGCTTTGAGTTCAGTTGAGCACAGCAGCATTAGAAAGACAATTATGTTGCTGTTGAACGGAATTTTGATTGCTTTATTTTTACTTGATTAAGATGCACTTGATCTGTTTTTTTGAGAGTATTATTGTATTCTTTCGTCTTTTAATGACTTTCATAGCGGTATTTGATTGAAAATCAACATTAATTTCACCCCCTACTGAAAATTCATTTATATGTTAAGGAGTTCTTGTGTTTTAATTTCGCCGTGGATGATGAATGTTTGATTACCGACTTTCAGAGTCCCTAAGCTCATCAAATCATGAACTGATTTGAAATTATATCGTATTTTATTTTTTTTCCACGCATTCTCAGATAGATTTTTAGTTGTGTTGAAAATGCCATACAATATAAAAGACAAAGCTTTGGGTGAAATTCTTTAAAATGGACAATCTAGAGTAATGCATGGGTTGTTTTAAAGTAATAATGGAAATATGAGAAACAAAACGTACAGGCATTTATGAGTTTAAAGTCTAGGTATGTGCGTTGTTTCTTTTTGCAATGCTTTGAATTTCTTGTTATAAATACAACTTTTTCGAATTGCTTTTGTTTTTCAATCATTGAAAATATAACGAAAATACGCTGATTCAACATGGCGTTTCTTCTGCCACTGAGCATCGCCCTTTTGTTCGTATGTTCTACAAAATGCGAGAATCTTTTTAATCCTGATGATAGCACAGAAAATGACTTTCTACACTCTCTGTCTAAGAGACAAACCGCACAGGAGCCTTTTGCGTTTCGAGCTGCACAGGAACGATCGGGCGTGAAATCTTCAGATCATTATACGTTTCTCTGGAATAAGAATCAGTTGTCACCTTACGAGTATCACCTCGGCGTGTGCACCGACCGCTGCTTAGACGGTCGTCTTGTGCGACTCAACTCTACTCTGGGTTGCCCCAATATCGTGTGTTTTCCTTGTGACTGCGAGACGCCGAAATGTGAGATTTACGACACGTGTTGTCCAGATCTGCTTGAGACAGGCAGGCTTTACAGATCAGAATTTAATCTTGCTCAGGCTAACGGGATAGATCTCAAAACAAGTTACCCTTACCTGTTTTCAGAAACTGGTTTGGACTTTGTCAACTCCAGCGTCGAGAATGAGATTCTAACCTGCGGTGACGGCTGTCATGATCTTTGGAAGCAAATCAAACCCAGACCCGTGTGTAGGAAGGCGGAAGTTGGTCCGAGCTACCTACAAATTAAGTCTTGCCCAAAAGACTATGCGAATGAAAAGGAGAAGGTAGGCTGTGAGAAAGATTTCAGTGCTAAGGAACAGTCGACTCTCAAGTATCAGCACATCGCAGACAACTCGACAGGCGCCAGTTATTACAACGATTTGTGCGCAGCATGCAATCAAGTTTACCCCGAGACGGTAAGTAGTCTGTGGAAAGGTATTCAGCTCTGTGATCTTTTTATTAATCAAAAGTAATCAATCGTATAGTATGACATGTCCTCCACAGTGTGATTTTAAATCTTTTGTTGGATAACAAAGATCCCAGCTTTCATTATCTTCCTCTAAAAGGGGTTTGTGGAGCAAAACTGAAAAGCCTAAATCTTCCATCCCAGAATATTTTAGTTTCAAAGGGAACATCAAGTTTGACACATAAACATAATTTAAGTTGTTGAAATGTCGGAATGTTTTTCAATCGCATAGGATACCCAAAATATTCTTTCGTCAATACAAAATATATGACAAGTGATTATAGTTGTTTTCTTCTTCGTTTAGAAAAAAAACCATTAAATATAGCTCATTTCATCTGATACGAAGATATATTATTTTTGTTTAACCTTAACAAAACAGTTTCTATTACATATGCCTAGAAATTATTTTGACCACTGGAGATTTAAGAAAAATATAAGGATTATCATACTGAATTTTGATACCTTTTTAAACAGAGAGTACCTTGGAGTGTGGAGATTGAATGCAACCATTTCATGCATGTTTATAATGCCTTGGACTCAGACAGTTTTCTCAGGCAAAGTCTGCAATCTGGGTCGACATGTACAGTTTACCAGGTACCTCCAGGAGAAGAATCTTGTGATACACAACAGAAAGATAACTGCAATAGTAAAGTTTCAACCAAATGTAGACCACATTGGTATGGCCCGATACTGTCTTCCTGCAACATTACTGGTCTCTGGAAAGCGAGAGACGCGGATATCGAAGCAGCCTGCACAGATATGGACCACCAAACACTCAAGGTATTTGATCGCAGGCAAAATAGAGGCGTATACTTCAAAAATATCTTCTGTGCCATCTGCAACACTGGACAATATCCATGGTTTTATGACACTTGTGAAGACGAGCAAGGCGATGGACAGGTGCCAGTCTCGTCACTTCCGTTCTCTTTGCTTCTTGGCACAAAGGCCAGGTCGCCCATGAGAAAAGTGATGTATTCGCCATTCGCAGAATGCCCTGCCTCCCAGTGGGCGGGGCCAGATGGCCTGTGTTATCCTTTGCAATGTGCAGCAGGTAAAGTGCTTGATCTGGATGAGAAAGTTTGTAAGGCAGCTCTTCCCGGTATCAGCGGATTAGGATATTCATTGGAGTTGTACTACCGAGTAAAGCCCAAAATGAGACTTCACCAAAACAGTTCGCTGGTTGAGACAGGAACACGCGATTCGGAGATTTGCAAGTTATATTCGGAAGCGTTCAAAAAAGAGATAAGAAGAGTTTTCTCCTCCCTGTCAGCCACTGGCGAATTTTCCTTTAGCACCATCTTGAAAAGTAAAACTATTAATGATATCAACAAACACGTTGGTAGGCAGAAAGACGAAAGCAGCGCGTCAAATGATACGCACATACTTTACCCTAGTTTGTTTGCACTACGTTCACATTTTATCGACAACAAGCAACAGGACAGAGATGAGTTTGAAAGAGCTGTCATAGATCAGCTGATTAATACAGATTTAAATGTTAGCGTTACAGATGATCATGTCCTCGTTCTCTCCCCTGAGACAGTACTAGATGGGTATGACCTGTACATGGAGTGCTCCTCTCTTACCCATCATCTTCAAGATCTCGAATGTTGCTCAGGAAGAATCATGCGGTTTTTTTTCGGAATAGAGCCCGAAGATAGTATTTGGTCAACATCCGAAAAGTTTTTGCCCCTAAACCCTCTTTTAAGATGCCCATTCATAAGCTTCAATAACACGCAATACACCATAACTGCAGATATGGCCGAGATACCTCCAAGTTTCAATGTCAGCTTGACTTTCGATGAAATTGAGTTTAACTTCTCTCTTCCATATGAGAGAAACATGCTTGCCTTAGACACGAAAAGTCTCATTGTCTGCTTTGATGTCTTGCAGTCGAAAGTTTCCGAGATGAGTCCTTCTTATTTACTTGTGCCTGAAGAAGAAAACGAGGCGATTCTTCTTTCACAATACATTTTAACTATGATTTGTCAAGGACTTTCTGTATTGTGTCTAATTTTAACTTTGATGACGTACTTCTTATTCGCCTCATTGCGCAGCGCTGCCGGAATGAATAATATCTTTCTCTGTTTGAGTTTACTGTTTGCTCAAGCTTTTTTACTTGTTGCTGCTCATGTCAAATCCTCTGGGCCTTTTTGCAAAATTGTAGGTATAGCTACTCATTTTTTCTGGCTCTGTATGTTTTGCTGGAGCTTCGTGTGCTGCTTTCATATGTATCGTATTTTTACCTCGAAAATACGAAAAACTGCGAGTTCTGCAAGATCGATGAGATTCGAACTGTTGAGAAAGGCTCTGCTTTGCGCTTTGTTCCCGATCCTCACTGTAATCGCTGTTGTCGTGTACAACATATACCTCCACGATAAAATCGGCTATGGTAAAGATGGTTGCTTTTTGGACTCGAGTCTTCTTATCTTGGTAACCGTTATTGCTCCTTTGTCTTTAGTTTTGCTGTGCAATATTTTTTTCTTCTGCTCCACCGTATGGAAGATTCACAGCGTGCGTAAACTGCAGTCAGGACAAAACCTGAAGAAAGACGACCGTCAAAACCTTTACATCTACATCAAGCTCTCTTCGATGACGGGCGCCTTTTGGGTCGTCTCTATTCTGGCTGAGACATTGGACAACGAACCTCTCAGGTACATATCCATCGTCTTGAACGGTCTTCAGGGGATGTTTATTTTCATATCCTACATTGCTAACAGACGGGTCTTCAATATGTACTTGCGTGCTGTCGGGCTAGAGGAATACATCCCTGCAACGTCTGCTTCATCAACAGACAGAAGTACGCTCGCAAAAGCTGCCTCGGAGGTCAACAAAAAGGAGACCTCGAAACCGGAATCGGAGAGTGGTGTTGGAGATGAAGCACCGTCGACTAACCCTGGTACCCCGGCGAGAAAAGCATCGATCGTCTCAAAAGACAGTGGGTGCCGAGATGGAGATACCCTTGAAGGCGAAGATGAGATGCCCGGAGATGGAGAGGGAGAAAGGCCAGTGCCTCCGCCAGCTCCTGAGCTTGATATCCGGTCTAGTTAGATCTTGTGGAGTTTTAAGAATCTAAAATCAGAGGCTATAGGGCAAACAGCTATTGTTGTTAGATACAAATGGCATATACAATCATGTTTCTAGATTTAGCAGGGTGTCAAAGTTTCGAAGCTTTCCTTGTATTATTAGGTTCTCCAAATGTTCTCATTTTGCTGAATGTTATTACCATATCCACTTCAAGTTAAATGATGTAATCATCTGCTTAAATGTTTTCAGCCCCAGTGCTCTGAATAAGAAACTGGTCGTAAAAAATGCACACTTTTTAACGTTATTTTCTTAAACATACAACAACCTCTTAGTCTGTTGGCAAGACGGAGCACATTTAAAAGCGGAAGCCTTCAGAGCCAGATTCAGTGAATCTTCACACACAAAGATATAAAGATTTTTTAGGCTTCTTATAATTTTACATTGTAGGCATCGCGCTAAATACTAATGTTTTGCGGAATGTATAGTAAAAGAACTCATATATATATATATATATATATATATATATATATATATATATATTATAAATTTTTTAAATTCAGTTCAAGAGAGAACAAAATATCCGCCTGCCTGATGGATGTGCATCATGGAAAATATGGAGGTGCAGAGCTAATTAGTTCCTGAAATCGCTGAGAAGCAATGCCCAAGTCTGGATTCATACGTGTCTAGCGTTAGTGAATCGTGTCACTTTTAGTCAGTATATGATGCTCTACGTCTTAGACATGCTATGAGGCTGAAACGATTATGTGGTTTATGGGATTATGATTTTTTTTTATATTTTCTTGCATTATTCTCCAATAATTTTTTTTTCAATTTTTTTAGCATACGAAGTAGATACTACAAAATTTTAATATTAATTCACTAGCTTAAAAAATCAATAATAAGAATAAGAGACATCGGTATGAAATAAAGATTTGTTTATTTCCGCCATGAAACCATAAAATTGAAATATTCTTCTTAGTTCCTTAGATTCTTAAATATTTTAATATCACCATATATTTCAGACCATCATCAGACATAATTGGATAAAAGAAACATCTTATTTGAGGGCATAGTGGCAATACTTGTATAAACTTTTATGTCTATAAATATACGGAGAACTCCTAAAAACTGTGTTCGACACGATAAATGCACGTTTCTTCGTGTAAAACGTTTCAATGCTGTATCAAGGCAATGAGGCATCTCTTTCACCCTCTAATTGACTTTTCCGATTCTCTGTCTTTACCTACCAGACTGTCTGTCCCTGTCTCATATTTTGATTGTCTCCTTATTTCCTTCTCCTCTCGCTCTTCGCTATTCTATCTTAACATATTTCTATCAGACTATGCACCTCTTCCTCTCTCTTTTCCTCTCTTTCTCTCTCTTTTTCTCTCTCTTTCTCTCTCTCTTTGTCTCTCTCTCTCTCTCTCTCTCTCTCTCTCTCTCTCTCTCTCTCTCTCTCTCTCTCTCTCTCTCTCTCTCTCTCTCTCTCTCTCTCTCTCTCTCTCTCTCTCTCTCTCTCTCTCTCTCTCTCTCTCTCTCTCTCTCTCTCTCTCTCATTCGTTTTTATCCTGTTGGTTTCTGTGCAATTTTCTCTCTTAACCCCTTTTCTCTCTCTCATACACACGCACGCTTCCTTTCGATGATAACACACTTTGAGCAAATATCTAGCTGTGTCTGAATATATCTTTCTAGTCATCTAACCACCTATCTATAAATATTCATATCCGATATCTCTTTATGTATCTACCTCCATCTATCCGCCAACTGCTTTCTCTTGTATTTGGTGGGGTTTTTTTACAGTGTCATTGTACATGACAATATTAATCGTATGTTGCGGATTTGTTGATGTATCTTTATAACAAAATTAGTGGCTTTTACATTTCATTCAGTAAAGTTGTGCATAGTTATGTAATAAAGAGAAATTGAACTTCAGAGGTTTTACTTGATGACCGGTCTAAACCAGATGACACGGGGCAAACAATGTTGAAACGTCTATGACTCCTTTTTACATCCGTTCTATAAAAAGATCTTTTTATGTATTGGCATTAGTAAACGTGCATCATATTAATCTAAGCTCTGCACTTCTTTTATGATATCATCATTGCACTTTTCTTAATAAATGATCGGTTGTCAGCTCAGAAACAGCTTTTGAGAATTGTATATCATTGTGAGTCTTCTTTACTTCAGTTGTTTAAACTGCTTTCGGGTTCATTTCGTTTATTTTTTCAGTGATTGTGAAATAAAAATCATTAAACAGCAGATTTTTTATTTAATTTCCTGCATTTGTTATAAAGCTGTATGTGTATTGTCACATTCCATTCCATACATCAACTACAACAGTCTCACAGGCTCACTAGATGCAGTCCCAGTGAT
The DNA here is from genome assembly GCA_033675545.1 of Elysia crispata. Taxonomy (NCBI): domain Eukaryota; kingdom Metazoa; phylum Mollusca; class Gastropoda; family Plakobranchidae; genus Elysia; species Elysia crispata. The sequence continues at coordinate 56,376 of JAWDGP010005891.1, forward strand.
TTAAATATGCTTGGAGATGAAATAAATATTGAATAACATCGCATATTTCATGAAGAAACCGTGTCAAACACAGGGAATATCCTAGCGACTTTGGACCGTCTGAAAGCCTGAGGTAGAAAGGGCAGTCTGTAGACCTCTCGGCCTTCCATGTAATCTGTTTTCTCAGTGAGCTGGTCAGAAGAGTCTCCATCCAGTTCTTTCATCTGTTCCAGCAGGCCCCGGTCCTTTAGGGTTCCTGTGTTAGATATAAAAACTAACATATGATATTCGTTTTATATTTAGTGCATAACAATGAATAATTTTTATACATCCCGTTTAGCATTGGTGAAACAGGCGATAAAGAAAAATAAAGAACTATCTTCAGAAGTGTACAATTGCTCGTGTATTTTTATTTTCCAAGAAAGCTAATAAACGTATAATTAACGCAAAATTGTATTTAATATTTTTAATAGTATTGGTACCTAAACTAGGGGTCTGTCTTGATTTAAAGCCAGGTTTAAAGTCTATAATTGCTCGGGTACCTCGATTTTCCGAGAGAGCTCCATGACACGAAGTTGATGCAAGATTATACTACGATATTTATAATAGTATAGGGACCTAAACTGAGACCTAGGAGGTTTTCTTGTTTTAAAGCTGGGTTTAAAATTTCATCTTGAATGAGAAACGGTCAAGCTCAAAAAGTATTTATCATGCCAAGTAGATAAGGGTTGAGATTGGTGTCTCATAAATACTAGGCCAGAAATGAATCGATGCGATGAAGAATGAAAAAATGGTTGAAAATATTAAATGTAAAATTATATTAAAAAAAAAGAGCGGATTGTGTTTTCCATCGGTAATAAAAAAATGAAACTATCGCTACTTCAGATTAACTACTAATGACAACAACTACAGTAATTAATTGTACTACTACTTTTATTACTTCAACTGCAACTATTTCTAATACTGCTACCACTACTACTACTACTACTACTACTACTACTACTACTACTACTACTACTACTACTACTACTACTACTACTACTACTACTACTACTACTACTTCTACTAATACTATTACTAGTACTACTACTATAACTACTACTACTATAACTACTACTACTACTACTACTACTACTACTACTACTACTACTACTACTACTACTACTACTACTACTACTACTACTACTTCTTATACTACTACTACTACTACTACTACTACTACTACTACTACTACTACTACTACTACTACTACTACTACTACTACTACTGCTACTACTACTATGTTTACTACTACTACTACTACTACTACTACTACTACTACTACTACTACTACTACTACTACTACTACTACTACTACTACTACTACTGCTACTGATTTTTACTACTTTTGTAGATGCTGCCATATCTATTGCCATTAGTGTTGTTTTTTAGTTGTATATAATATATTTTCTCACATGTATGTTTCATATCTTTTAAATTCCTAAATTACAACTTCTACGTTGGTAGTATTTGAGTTAAGACTCACAAAAAAGTGTATCACGTTAAATAATTTTCCTGCACATACCAGGGACAGTGTTGTCCATGACGCAAGCGAAGAAACCTCCAACGAAAGACGGGTTGGACAGTAAAATCTTGATAAGAGTGTCAACCTGCTCGGAGCCTATTTTACACACAAAGAAGAGCAACATACAGTTTGAGTGTGGATACAAACTTGTTCTTCCTACTTGATTTGGGTTAATACATGTACTATCCCCTGAATATATCTTGACTGCAAAGCTTCAAAGCTCTCTTTTTTTATCTCTCTTTGTCTCCGACTCTTTCTCTCCCTCTTTATCACTTTCTCCGTTACTCTTTATTTCTCAATTCCTGACTCTCTCCTCTGCTACCTCTCCCTCTCTCTCTCTCTCTCTCTCTCTCTCTCTCTCTCTCTCTCTCTCTCTTTCTTTCTCTTTCTCTCTATCTCTTTCTCTCTCTCTCTCTCTTTCTCTCTCTCTTTCTCTCTCCCTCTCTCTCTTTCTTTCTCTGTGTTTTTATTACCTCTTCCTTTCGTGCTCACATCCCTCTGTCTCTTAACTTTTTACTACTGCTCACTTAAATTCTATTTATCGACGTACACTATTTTCTCAAGCTTAACTTGTATGGCGTATGCTAATTACTACGGATTGAGACTTTAGGAAATATAACCCTATTACCAGGAAGAAACAAACATATTTTCGAAATTCTTAAAAAATATATATTTAAGTTCATTTGAAACACATAGGTATATGTTATACATGATTGCTCTTTCATTTTAAGCGTATTATTTTTATGCCAAATGAGGAGAAAAAAAACTACCTGTGTTTACTCCCTCTGGATTGTTCGTGATCCAGTAAGGCATCATGAGCCCCAACAAAAGGGCAATCCCGATAATTGCCAGATTTCTCGTCGAACGCAGGTTAATAGTCTGTACAGAAAAATAAGTAATGTTACGTGGCAAATGTAAAATTTGAAAATTCAATTCTAGGTCATCCATCTTAAGGAGTGAGCAATGCATTAATTAAGTAATATGGCACTGATCAGTTGACATGATACTTTAACTTTGCCGATAATCCGAGGTCTTAATGAGTCGTAAGAATATTTACTGTATGGTCTCAAGGTATCCTGGACAATACGAAATGATATCGCGTGAAGATGGCGCTTAACCCATAAATAAGACCTTTGTTAAAGATAGCGAGTGTAAATGTCAGCAAACGTTTGAAAATTATAAGCAATAGAACTCATTTGATTTCATATTAGGAGTTAATATGTTAAACTAGTAATTCATTAAGTTTACCAAATTTTTTTTTAAAAAATAACATCATCTATATCTAGTACTTGCATTATTTTTTGGTTATGTAATATAGAGATGGATAGATAATAAATGCGTGGGGTAAAGTGGCGCATTTACATCTAGGACAGTACATATGCAAAAAAAAGAATTTGAAGAATTGTAGAGGGGGATTGTATTTTAAAATGGATCCACAACAGCAGCGGAAAAAGATAGCAAACAGTCAGTTAGAAAGAGAAATAGAAAGAGGAAAAGATAGACAAATAAAGAGACTTATACTTAGACAAGAAGTTAGAAAAGCCAGCCAAACAGATACAAATATGTAAGAGTTGCCTAAAATTGCAATGGTGTACGAGATAGCCGGCGCTCGGCGTGAGTTCGAAAAGCACTGACCTCAAGATAGCCCAGAACCATCCCAATGAAGAGACCCATCATAACTAGCGAGGTGCCGCCCAGGACTGGTAGTGGGATGGTGATAAAGAATGCTCCGATTTTGCCGACTACAGCACAGAGTATGTAGATGATTCCACAGAGCTGGAACACGCTCCGACTTGCTACCTGGGAAATTCACAAACATATTCAGAAAATATAAAAGACATTCGTTTGTCTCTATTGATATAACGATGAGAAAAGAGGTTATCGTCTGAAAATAAAAGGGTAAAACTTATTTGACATTCCATTAACGAAATAATGAAAACTTTCTACAAAGACTGTCCTACAAGTCGAAGCAATCAATTTGCTTTTGTCAACTAACAACAGAGCATTAAGGTTAGAAAATGACTGGCAGTGCCCTAATTTAGCAATTTACTCTTTTTATAACCAACCGCTGTTTTATCCATCTAGAGCCAAATTCATAGTTTAATTGGTAAAACGAAAATCAAAGATCTATTGAGTATTCATAAATAAAACAGACTTACCTTCTGCTGGCAATGGTGCACCAGCTCGGGTACTGCAGCTATCTGAACCACATTGATTTCATGTTCAGAATAAGCTATTCCACAGCGATTGATCATTTTAGCTTGTACTAGTCGTGTTTTTAATATTCTCTTACTGTCTCAATTTCTCACAGGGTTATTTAGGAGCACTACCTTGTGGATGTACTCGTTATCTGAAAAATCAAAACTGTATTTACCCCTGTGATTCCCATGGCACCGATGTTACTGCCATAGGAGACGGAAGCGTGACAACATCCCAAGCTTCCGCCTAGGATGGTCGCCAGTCCCTCCACGGCGATGCCTCGGTTGAAGGCAAACCTAGGGAGAGGGGTCACGCGGGCAGTTCTGGCGCATGCGCTGTAGTCCCCGATGGAGTCAAGGACGGACATGAGGGTAGCGATTGTGAAGCTTAGGAAGCCAGCCGTGCTGAACGCGAAGCCTCCCAGTTTTCCTTGAAGCGTAAGAGTTTGAGTGGGTAGAGAATAATTATAGAAAGATGTATTGTTTATTTTTGTATTGTGGACCTTAAATATTGATTTTGTGCTTTGAAAGATGAAAAACTGTATTCCTTCTGTACAGATGACTGGAAACATTCTACACAGAAGGTCAGATTGATAAAATAACTAATTTTCTTTTAGTTGGCGCATGCGTATTAAATTATTTAACACTTGTATAAAACAATGCCCTCAAGAAAGGAGCCAAACCCAGACGCTAAATTGACGATATTGTTGTTTACTTTTAGGAGTCACATTCATACATGCCTTACAGAAACCAAAAAGAACACAAAGATAGATAGGAAAAGAGACGCGTTGACTCTTCTAACTAAATATCACAGATCAATAATTATTTACCTGGATAAGGAACGTCAAAGAAGGAAGCTCTGGCAACAATGAACCCTTTAGAGAGAGAGAGAGAGAGAGAGAGAGAGAGAGAGAGAGAGAGAGAGAGAAAGCGAGAGGGGACCAGGGAGAAAGAGAAAAGAGCAGCTTAGCAGAGAGACAGATAAAGAGTTACCTAGAAGAATATAAAGATAGATAGGAAGAGAGACGCGTTAAACTCTTCTAACTAGCTACCTGGATAAGGAATGTCAAAGAAGGAAGCTCTGGCAACAATGTCCCCTTTAGCATCTGTCCTGGCCAGGTACTCCTCACTGGCCGGGTCGTCAGTGTAAAATCCAGAAACCGTTAGGACAGCACTGAGAGCCCAACCTACCAGAAGACTGATCATAACCTGGAAAGGGTAGATATCATTTAAAATTTTTGTAGGTGGTGATCTATTTGCAGGTCACATAATAATATTTTTCAAAATCACTTTTAGGTTTGATGCCTCATTCACTAATATTTACTTGTTTGATTTTTGTATGTCTTTTGTAGTTGATCTTGTTTTGGTATTTGCTAGAGGGGATTTTGTGCTTTTTTTTTTTTTGCCTTTTTGTTGTGTATTAATCTTCTTTTGTTGTTTGATATTATGTATATTCATCTATCTTGTATCTTTGTGCATTCTTTTAGCGTATTCGGTTCTTGGTTGTTTTTTTTCCGATTTTTTTTTCAGGGTTAGAGTAAAATGTTTATTTTCTAAAATCTCTGTAATTTAACATAAGATCATATACTTTGAAATTTAAGACAAACATTAACAATAATTAAGCTATAAAAGTATAAATAATATCTTCTGGAACTGATGCTTACAGTATTATATTTTTAATCCAAATTCAGTGATGATTTTTGACAATTATAAACTCAGAATTATTCCTGCAAAGTATACTCACCTCTTTCTCTTTGTCTCTGTCTTTATCTCTTTCTCTCTCTCTCTCTCTCTCTCTCTCTCTCTCTCTCTCTCTCTCTCTCTCTCTCTCTCTCTCTCTCTCTCTCTCTCTCTCTCTCTCTCTCTTTCTCTGTCATTGTTCGTTCTCTCTCCTTTGATAAAACGCGTAATTTTTTCATCATTATCGTAACTAGAAATGAACACTTAAATAAACTGAAGATATAAAGTCCAAAGACATTTCGACTCTAATCAAGTTAATACACATTTTCGAAATTCTGAATTGGAACCTAACAATTCCTTCCACAACGAAGAAAACAATTTTTATTTTATTTATTTTTTATTTTTAGAATTTCGTGGTGTGTGCCTCTTGTTGCAACGAAAACAGATTTATCAAGGGAAAATAAAAATTAATAATTATTGTTAAAATTAAAATAACACTTTTCTTATGCGAATAATCCTTGATCGTCTATAGAGAACGCCATAACGTTGTCAATGGATCTGCATGATTTAAATGCTGAAAGAAAGCTTGACAGGCACCTAGTAGTGCAAGTCTTAACAACTTGTGTGCTTCCATTGAGAGATCGGTTGAAACCATTTAGGATCCGCCTTTTCATGACGAAAACTAAAAAAAAAATACGACGTATTGCATAAAATGTAATAGCTAGGGGAACAAAAAAAACAACAAATTTTAAAATGAAACGAACATATGTTATGGCTTTCATTTCGTACCGAAAACATTGTATGAAAGGGAAACCAGAAAATGTGAAAGCCTTTATGAAAACTCCAGAATGGTATGGGTGTCTTTTTCTTGGATAGAAACAGCGATAAGACCAAATTGCAAGCGCAAGTTCTGTGGATCGAATAGGAAAGAAAATTCACGTTATTTCAAATTTACATCGTAAAAATAAAAGATGATTTTATTTTATTTTGCCAGGGATGTATGACACTTTTGAAATTATCACAAGACAAGTTTGAACAAGAATTATAATTTTCTTTCTTACCGCATATACTTAAAAAGAAGAGACCAAAGCCTACCTATCGTATCATGCAACTTTAATTTTATTGCAGTACATAATAATTATGTTTCTATTATTCAACAAATTATGTTATAATTATGTAAATAAGTTCTCTTTGGCACGCTGTTTAAAACTTAAAGGTTGAGTGAGGCCCACTTACATAGATGCAACAAGCCAACTTGGTCTTAAGAACTTGACAAGCACTTTGAAAAGAAAAAGCCCAACCAGCACAATGGTAGGCACGATGGTCACGGGGCCGATATACCTTCATAAGTAGGAAAAACATATAAAAATAATATCAGGATTCATTATTTTATAAATCTTACAGTAATGCCTACAATACCTTTTTTTTCTTTATTTTGCATGTCAAAATTGTTTCCGTATATAGCCTAAACACGCTATTTAAATCTCAGCAGTTTAGAAATCAAAATATCAGTATCAAGAAAATGATAAAAAGAAATTTTTTTAATCAACTAAGTAGTTAATTAACGATGTGTATGTTTTATCTCAATTGCATGTTTAAATGTAGATGTTTTAAGAAACAGTATACCCAGAATCAATCAGAAAATCTTTAGAAAAAAAAGCAACTAAAAATCTAGTCGCAGTGAATTTGTTATTGTACCATGCCACATTAGCATGATTGGCTTCTACGGTTTGTTTTTGATTCTTGTGGGGTTATTGTGTCTTGTTTTGTTTTGTTCCTTTAACTGTTTGTTTGTGCGTTTGTTTTTCGGGGGGTTGTTGGGCGTTGTTTTATTTTTTTTTTTTTCTTATTTTTTGGTTTTGTTTTTTAATTCAATGATTGCATAAATTCGTCACTTAATATTTGTTATTTCCTTAAATCACAAATTATTCCAAAAGTAATATAGGAATCCCTCACCTAATGATGACTCCCACCAGACCTGTAACACCAATCAGAACGTGAAATACTCCGACCAGCATCAGACTGCCACTCAGCTGTTTGCATTGGGTAAGATGAAACAGAATTTTAGGGGATTTAAGGGACAGCTTTAGCAAGCTTTTAAGGGATTATTTTGCCGAACAAAAAGGAATATTGTATTCAAATAGGCGCCAAGTGCACAGACTATTAATTTGGTTTGCGAATTGGGGGGGAAGAGTTGTCTTATGTTTTTAGTGGGACCGAGTTTTCTCGAAACTATAATGTGAATTGTATATTAGGCAATATTAAGTCTTAAACTTACACACACTAAAGAACAGAAATACGAACAAAAAAAAAGAAAAGAAAAATCAGCGCTGAACCAGTACTTTAACATGAGCAATCGAGTCATAAGCAATCCTGGCAGCAGTAAAGCCTCCTTTTTTAATGTGAGTTCAAATGGAACCACTGCCCCTGTTGTTTATGGGTAATAAAGTTCCAGTCATTAACAAACAATATTTTGAGAGAAGCTAATCTTGTTTCACGGATGGCTGCAAAAGTCATAGTAGTGTAAAAATAAACCTCCGTTTTCTATATTTCAAATTAGCAATGTTATGTGTAACATTTCATAGAATCAAATGTGCATTAGAAATGATATTGGCCTTTAATGTCACTCGCCTAAATGTAACTGTTGAGTTATACCAAACTTACCCTAGCAATGTTAGCCAGTATGACTTGCCTAGCTGGCACAGCAGTATTATTGCCAACAACTGTAAGGAGAATGCTTGAATTGTCTATTGGGTTTATACCTGAAAGAGCAAAATTAGTAACAAATAAACATAATGGTTATTGTGACAGCTATCTGCAATTCACTTCACTATTTGTAAATATCAATGCAGTAAATATATATATGCTTCTTTAAAAGTATGATAGTAAGATGTGTCTTATCATTTTCTGGATGGTAGTAATGAGTATCTGACTCAATCTTTTACCTTCGTATGTCTCTGAACATTGCCATTCAGCCGAAGACGACATTACAAGCAAAGGCACAATATACATCGCGGTTGGACCTTGAAATATGGGCAGCCTGTAAAGAATCAAATCAATTTTGACGAACTCGTTTGGGATTTTCATCTGTTGACCAGTACCTTTCCAAAGAAATCTTTCCAAATATCATGTTATGCAGTTTTTTTTTCTTCATAAACTATATTGTCATTTTAAGATTACGAAGAGATTCGGCGTTCTTGTCGTGCCTTTTTCCCCCCACAGTCGCGTTTGGAATGATAATAACTTATATATTTGACAAATCAACTAAAGATAATTTGCGAGATTGCTTACAAGAAAAAAACTGTTTGGGTTTTACTGGTATGATGATTTCAATATTGTTCAGCTAAAGCTCTTATCAGTTAATGATTTCAATACAATTCGGCTACTGCTCTTAAGAGTTGATTTTAATATAGTTTGGCTAATACTTTTAAGAGTTGATCATTTCAATATTTTACGGCTAATGTTATTAAGTGAAGATGATTTCAATATTATTCGGCTAGGTTTCTTAGCCTTTGATAATTTCAATATTGTTCGACCGTTGCTTTATAGAGTCTACGATTTCAATACTGCTCGACCTCTGCTATTAAAAATTAAATCACCTACTAGGGAAGATAGGAAAGATAAATCGGTGCAAAAAGTCCTCAAAGTTAATTTTTTTTTTTTAAAGCACAGGTCGGGTCTGAGTGATAAGGTACTCGCTTTTGAGTCTCCGGAAGTTTTACGTCACAGTCTCATGTCAAACCGTTCTCATTGAGGGAGCTTTGAGGCTATACATTGTTGGCGTTACACAACCTTTAGGAACGTGTCTGGTTTACAGAAAAAGGTCAAACTTGTTTAGTAGTAAATCACCGGAGCAGAGAGATCGTGGTAAGACAGTAGTAAACTTGTCACTATGCTGGGGCAATACATTGTACTAATAGGACGACCCTCTTGATATTTTGATATTTTGATTACAGGCTGCGCTGTAAGAATGTGTCTGTTTACAAAATGAATTAAATATATTGGATATCGATTCTCGTGACGAACCTTCTTTAGAAAAAAAGTCTTCTGCTAGTTTTGTTTTTAGTAACATCTTAGTGTTCTTATAAGTAATAGAATTAAGTTTCACCCTGTCTTCTCAAGTATCAGCTTTTGAATTGCATTTTTTAACCATTAAATCACGTGTTTTCCTTTCCTCAAGATAAACTTTATATTGTGCGCGTCATTTACGAGCAGACTTAACGATGTGTATGAATTACCTGCAGTTTAAGCAAAAAAATGTTTTTGAGGCCCCTAAAATTGCAGTTTAACAATGTTTCAGTATAATATGCATCAGTCTCTACTATATCTTTTTTTTTAATTAAAGTGGAGATAGTCTTACCTGACCCCGAATGTGGTCATGAGAAAAGTTGCGACTCCGCACATCAGCATGGATGCACTGAGAATCTGAGCTACGATTACTTCGTCTTTCTGGGCACACACGACCTCTGCCACGACGATAGAGACACCTAGTGGAGAACTCACCGAGAGGAGCGCTTGCTGATGCACGCAAAATAAGACAATAAATTATGAAGATTGAAACCTTTTTAAACAACATTATGAGTTTATCGAATGTGTTTTTTTTTTTTTTTCTTGCGGTTTCTTTTTTTTTTTTTTTTTTTGTTTGTTTTGTTTTGAGTGCATGAGGTGTGTTGGTTTTTTTTGTTTGGGGTTTTTTTTTTGGTTTATGAGTTGTTTTTTTCTTGGGGAGGGGGAGTGTTTTTTGTTTTGTTGTTGTTTTTGGGTGGTTTCTTTTTGTTTGTTGGTTGTTGTTTTTTTGTTTGTTTTTTTTTTGTTTTTTTTTTTTTTAGGGATATAAATGAATATTAAGTAAATTGCGAAAGAAAAACACTTTTAAAACTGTTTCAGTAGCAAGAAGAGAAAGACGAAGTTTAAGGTAGAGATTTAAATCAAATGAGTACCTGTTGTAAGAAATTGCAGCCAGAAAACTGTTGCATTTTTACTGGTCGTTCAAATGTTTACCATTGATTTGATTCATTACTCCACAGAACGATTCAGTTAACATTGAATGGTGGGTTGTTTGTGTATCAGCAAAAGGACGAAACCGCTAGGTGAAAGAGAGACTAAGAGAGTGGGAGAAAGACAGATAGACAAACAGGGACGTATGATGTGTGACTCTCTCAGAAAGCGAGAGAGGCATAGACAGGAACAGAGAAAGAGAAAGAGAGAAATAGGGACAAAGAGAGTAAAACAAGCTGAGAAAGACAGTCAGTAAGAGACAGACAGACAGTTACAAAGACGAAGAAAAAGACAGAGAAGAAAGAAAATGCTAGAGAGACACACAGGTATAACGAGGGAGATAGAGATAGAGGAACAGACACAGCAAGACGTGAAGAGACAGACAGAGAGAGAGAGAGAGAGAGAGAGAGAGAGAGAGAGAGAGAGAGAGAGAGAGAGAGAGAGAGAGAGAGAGAGAGAGATTAAAAAGACGAGTTTAAAAAATTTGCATAGGCACAGATACCAAATTGCAGATAAAGAGAGGACAAGTATAAAAAGAAATCAAAACAAACCTGTAATGCGAAAAGCACCAGCAGATGAGCAGGAGGAGTTTCAGAGACACTGTAGTGTAAAGTTCGTATCTTTCCTATTTCTGTTTCCACCACTGGTTCATCATCGCCGTCTAAGCATTTCTTGTGATGAAAACTGTCTCCATTCAGGTAAGTGTCCATTAAAAGATCCGTCTTTTCTGAGATATCTTCCGAGATGACAATCTGTGACGAGGTACTAGAACTTCTTCCTTTTTGTATTGAGACTTCATTAGTTAGCGTGGGGGACACAATTCCGTTTACCTTCTCAGGAGATGATAAGCCGTTTTCCTTGGCGGTGTTGATATGTTCGTCCATTTTGTAGGCGATTCTCTTATACTTCTCTGCGATTTCGTTGTAAATCTTGAGCAGTGTACCACTTAAAAGACTGCAGAAATCTATGCGATTATGGTTTACACCGATTTAATTTTAACGTGAAAATATCAGAAAATGATAGTCAACTCAAATTAGATTTACGGTGTTTCAAAAGACGGGATATTTAAGAAAGTGGCTGGTTTCAAATGAATATTATGTTCTTTAAGCGCTGTTTTGTCGTTTGACTAAATTTCAAAAACGCTGAAAGGATATGACCATCTTGCTGACTATGGTCAGGGTTTATATATCGGTCCCGGGAAGTAAATATTATTGCTCACGTGTATCTGTCACGTTTATGGATTAACCTTGGCTCTCATAACAATATTTATTTTTCGCAATGGTCAAATAAGGACTCCAAGAGGTAAATTTGATACGGACCTGTTTGACATAATTATGTAACGCTTAAAGTTCAAGACTTTATTTGGGGAAGGTCAGTGTATAATCCACAAGTTGTATTGGAAGGCACGTACTTTGTGTTACTTAATGGTTTTTTGCATCACAACACAATGTAACTAAACTCATAAGACACGTGAATGATCAGCAGGGAAACCATGCTCATGACATAGCCTTATGATTATCTTTATCAGGATAATTGTTAAGTGTCTTGAAAAAAATATATAACAAGGAGATGTGTGTGCGGGTTGTAGCAAATAATGAAAAAATAAAACTTGTACTCTATAGATTTATATTTGCAAGTCTGTCTCTCTCTCCATTCCTCTATATGTTCAGCTTTAAGTCCATCCATTCCGTTTTATTGTCTTCGCATCTCTTTTTTTTCTGCCTTATTCTCCTTCCTTGCACTGTGTTATCCGCAGGGATATTCTTCGCGGGATCAAGCCCCACCGACAGTGGTTGAGTATTTTTGCCTCATTTATTCAGGTCCGCCTTTAACGACGGGAGCTCAAGTTTGATGCGCAAAAAGGTCTGAATCAATGAGTTGTGTGCGGGTTATAGCAAATAAAAAAAAAGATAAAACTTGTACTCTATAGATTTATATTTGCAAGTCATGTTGACCCTACCATCTTAGATTGCATATTTTTCACAGTGTTAGACGATATTTATACGGCCTAATTATTTTCTCTCCACTCCTCCATAGAATACACCTAGTTAGATTAGAATTATCTCAGAAGGAAATTGAATATTTATTTTCAGAAAGTGGTCTGGATCCTATTTGTTTATGTGTGCATGAACTTTTCTCTACATAAAACTTTTATAGTATGTGAAAGTCAAGAAATTACATTTTCTACAGTAATTTTCAGACATTTTTGTGCCCATTTTTTCAATATCTCATTAAGGATATAATAAATTCAAGTAAAAGCCCAATTATAGAGTAGAACCGATGGCCATGTGCTACTAAAGAAGAAATTACATCCTGAATTTTTCTCCCTATTTCACAAAGATTTATACCGAGACCTGCTTTACGCTTTTGTTAAATAACTGTATCAAAAAAGGGCGTTTTCATGAATGAACCTAAATCATTAACCCGTACTGATACTCATACCAAAGCTCATGACTGCACAAATACAAGGCAGAAAAGTAGTGTAGCGAGTAAAAAAAAAAGATATCCCACAACAAGTTTGTACCAAAGACATCTTCTAAATACTTCTGATTTTTCTTACTTCTTATGAGATACCGTAGCCTCACTTTTTGCAGAAACGCATTGTGGGTCTGTATAGATCTAAGTGTGTTTGTTTTATAGATCTAGTAATGCAATTATGAAAACTCATGCCCCGCGACTATTCTCGATCTAACCTTCCATGATTATGTGGGACTTTCCCACTTTCATATAAATATAAACGCCATCCATGCAGATCACACAAAGGAAGGCTGAAATAAAAGGAAACTCAGCTTGAGATTCTATCTTTATGCTGCTGTCCGCGTGGCTAAAACCCACGATATAAAGTGTTCCTTTATCTCAGCTATCTCATAATTCTTCTTGCCGAACACTTTTTAAGAAGGTGTTATGATTCTAAATTCCGAGAGGTGTTAAACATCAGTATAGATAAATGGAAAGAGACGCAAGTCTTAAACAGGCTTGCTGAAAATCGGTTGCGAGGTTCATGTTTGTTTGACTGTCTGCAGCTTGTTCAGACCACAGAAATAACATAATGGCCTTTTCCTCCATATAAAACAAGTACCGTCGGGAAGAATGAATTCCGCAGAAACTTATCCACCAACACCGCGAGCAAACTTCTTGAAAAAAAGAAAAAAGAAAGTTTTGGATAACTATCTAATGGAGCGTGTAAAGAATGACAGCGGACATAACACCAGTAAATTTTGTCGTGTGAGTGGGGGGGGGGGGGTGGGGCGACTGACAACCAACTTGGTATCATCTCTGATACACAATGATGAGCATTAGGCTAGAGTAGAAGTGGTATTGTTCCACGACGCAAAATTAAACCCGCACGCGAACTTGAACGTTAGAATTGCTCATTTGAATGTCTGAAATACGAAATTTCACTAAATTCTAGCCATCAAATATTTCATTTAACAAAGATAGGGATATTCGGAAGAAGAAGGGAAGTTTTGTCTTTTTCTAAATTCTAGATCTAATGCGGAAGAACTGCCCAATTCATTATGATAACAGACGATATCCCTAAAAAATTTCAGCAAGAGTTACCTTCCTTGAAAGCCTGACAAACACAGCCTAGGCCTAAGCTTACTAACTTGTTTATAATGCAGAGATTACTGTAAAGAGAAGGAAAAAAAATAAGTTTTACATCTTGACTTTGAGTAATTAATACATGAAGGTTAAATCTAGATACTTTGAAGGCCTGACCAGCTAAAGAAAATTATTAAAAAAAAAAAAAAAAAAAAAAAGCCGGTGTACGATTTGTATTAGTTCATATGCCATTTTCGTAGGAGACACAGAGAGAAGAGACAAGAAACACGTCTCTGGCACTCCGAGATGACAGTGTTATTAAGGTTTCTTCACTGAAGTAGATAGCATACTCTCTCTCTCTCTTCCCCACTCTCTCTCTCTTTCTCTCTCTCTTCCCTACTCTCTCTCTCTTCCCCAATCTCTCTCTTCCCCACTCTCTATCTCTCTCTCTCTCTCTCTCTCTCTCTCTCTCTCTCTCTCTCTCTCTCTCTCTCTCTCTCTCTCTCTCTCTCTCTCTCTCTCTCTCTCTCTCTCTCCGACCTATGAATAGGAACTACTGGAAGTAGACATCCTGAGTCGATGATTTCCGTATCTGTTATCAAATAAAGTACCTTGTAGTGAAAATTCAGAGAAAATATCATTGGCGACGTACGCTTTAAATGTTTAAACCAAAATTTAAGATTTAAATGTTTAGTTTTATTAAAATTGTTTTCCGTAGAATCCCATACTGTCTAAACGTGTATTTACTTTGCCACCAGATTCCCTTATTACTTTTGGCTAAGTCATCTGTATCTTGCATGATGAGAAGATTGAGAATTATGTTCCCTGAATAGTTTAGCATATTATTAAACGTGTCACTTTGACCTTTAAATAGTTCTCTTTATGTCCTGCGTTTGAACGTGTTTTCCATCAGGTCTTTTTTGAGTCCGTGACAAACTCAAGTTTAGTGCTGAGAGAGGGCATTGGCCTCCAGACAAGTCTGGATACTGTGTTCTATTATTTCACGTTAAATAAATTTGGATAAGGACGCGGTAGCGGTCTGGATACTTGTTAAGATATTATTATTATTATTATTATTATTATTATTATTATTATTATTATTATTATTATTATTATTATTATTATTATTATTATTATTATTATTATTATTATTATTATTATTATTATTATTATTATTATTATTATTATTATTATAACAGTAAATGTAATTTCACACCAGTTCGATACATATCTATGAAAAAAGACAGAGATGAAAAAAAAAAATAGAGCCCCAAGGCGAATAACGGAATTGTGGTGAGGAGCGCGGAAAGCGTCTTGTTTTCTGACGTTAAATTTTTATTTTTAGAAGTTCGTCTACTACGAAAACTAGTGGTGAATTTATCTGAGATGTTGAATCAGAGAGGATAGTTCGTTTTGGTCTATCCTCTCTGGTTGAATAATGGCGTCATTACAGATGCGTTGGGCATGTAAAGAGTCTTTTCGTTGAAGGTCTCATTTTGTACATTATGCTTGACTGGCCACAGGAATTCTTTTTATTCACTCAAACACCGTTTTGGTCTGGCGTTGATCCCTTTACAGAGTGTGGCAACAAAAATATAGTGAAACCTGTGTAGTGCAAATATGAAAACTACGGCTTATTTGAATTTTAAATCAGTTGTTTGTTGATACTGATACTTCTTCTTTTTTCCCTAAATGTCAATCCGACTCTATCATTCTGTAGATTTTTTTCTTTTTTTTTTTTTTTTTTTTTTTTTTTTGCCCTCGATTAAAATATTTTCTTTTATTTTTATACGTAAAGAGGCAACTCTGTAGCAAATGACCTATCATTAAGACTTTATTTAACTATGACAATAATTTTTACTTATCTGTTTATTCGATCGTTTTAACACATTTATATTTTTGCGTTTTTCCTTTTACGTAAACTTCCCAATTTTACTTAATCCTGGATAGAAAGGGACAATTTTTTTTCATGAAACACGGAGTACAATAATATTGTCCTTTTTATGCGGACTTCAACTTTTTCTATAAACATTACATGCACAGTCTATAGCGTAAAGGAAATGGTAAAAAGGAACTAGTTTGCCTCGTCAGAAAAAAAATTACAGCTCAACTTCATTTTAATTGCATGAAGTGGCTGAATAACGAATTTTTTTTTAAACTGTTCGGTCAAAATTTCATATAGCATATGTTATGAACTTGAGAGTAATGAAATCCACATTAAACTTTTCGAACACACAGTTCAGCGACCTCGTCAAAACGATAATCTGTGATGCGTTGCTTAATAGACTTTTCCTCTCTTTTTTTTTTCACCCTTTTCAAGGCTGCATTGCATTCATCCTTTTTTCTTTTTTAATAAATCTACGTGACCCTAAAAAAATTTTGACTCAATTGTGATATTTCTCACCAGGGATTATGTTGTGTAGGGAAATATGCTGGGTGTTCAAACGGTGCACAACTTGAAGTAAGAGAGGAGTGTTCATTACATCTGGATTAAGATTTTCTTCTTTAATTAAGAAAGATTTGTGCAGTTTTTGACAGGATTCAACCTTACTTACTTCTTATAAACTGTCTTCCGTGACTTTTTTTAGTTCGAGTATTCAGAGAGTCAACTTATCTTCAAAAGGTCATTGTAACAAGCTTTGTTTACACTCTTAATGATCCAGGTAAGGAAATCTCAGTGAAAGCCATCGACTTATACAGTTATAGGCCTACTTACTATCAAGTTGTAATTCATTACTAAGACAAACGGTAATGAAATAGTTATAATAATAATAATAATAATAATAATAATAATAATAATAATAATAATAATAATAATAATAATAATAATAATAATAATAATAATAATAATAATAATAATAATAATAACAATAATAATAGTAATAAGAATAAGATTAAGAATAAGAATAAGAATAATAATGATAATAATAGTAATAATAATAATAATAATAATAATAATAATAATAATAATAATAATAATAATAATAATAGTAGTAGTAGTAGTAGTAGTAGTAGTAGTAGTAGTAGTAGTAGTAGTAGTAGTAGTAGTAGTAGTAGTAGTAGTAGTAGTAGTAGTAGTAGTAGTAGTAGTAGTATTAGTGGTAGTAGTAGTTGAAGAAGTTGTAGTAGTAGTAGAAGTAGTAGTAGTAGCAGCAGCAGCAGCAGTAGTAGTAGTAGTAGTAGTAGTAGTAGTAGTAGTAGTAGTAGTAGTAGTAGTAGTAGTTGTAGTAGTTGTAGTAGTAGTAGTAGTGGTAATAGTAGTAGTAGTAGTAGTAGTAGTAGTAGTAGTAGTAGTAGTAGTAGTAGTAGTAGTAGTAGTAGTAGTAGTAGTAGTAGTAGTAGTAGTAGTTAAATAGTACTTAGATCTAGAAGAGGCAAACCACTGGGTAAGAGTTAAAAGAGCTAGAATTTTAGCTAGTCCTCAGCAGTGGTTAGGGTAAGGCTTTTAAGTGAAAATGACCGAAAATGAATTGGTGGGATTAGAACCATCGATTTATAGATGCTTCGGCACCCATCGCCTTGCCATTCAAAGAGGACATAGCTTATACCAATACGCCACTACGCTCCCTACTACTACTACTACTACTACTACTACTACTACTACTACTACTACTACTACTACTACTACTACTACTACTACTACTACTACTACTACTACAACTACTACAACTACTACTACTACTACTACTACTACTACTACAACTACTGTCACTACTACTACTACTACTACTACTACTACTACTACTACTACTACTACTACTTCTACGACTACTACTACTACTACTACTACTACTACTACTACTACTACTACTACTACTACTGCTGCTGCTGCTGCTGCTGCTGCTGCTGCTTCTGCTGCTGCTGCTACTACTACTACTACTACTACTACTACTACTACTACTACTACTACTACTACTACTACCACCACTACTGCAGCTGCTTATTCTACTACGACTTGTTAAAACATGTACAAAAGGAAAAAGAAATAACAATACCAGCACCAATAATCAAACCATAAAATGCTAACAAAACAGAGGAAATTCAAACACTGTAGGACTCAAGCGAACAAAAATATCTATATTTAACCTTAGACTAGTATCGATGATAAACAGCGTACTGGTCAGTTGATGAGGCAGGTGAGCATGGGTTGGGGAAATAAAATGTGTATTTAAATTCTAAGCACGATCTTGGTTTGTCACATAACACTAATATCTCATTTAGACTTGAGGAAGACAAGATAGCGGTCAGACAGTCATCGTTACCTTGCACGGTTTTGGCATTAATAATTTTCCGCTCTTTTGCCATATCGAGATTAAAGTCCATTACACTCCTACTACTGTCGAGCTTCTTTTGCAATCTCTGGCATCTTTAAAGACATTTATTTTTTCTGGTATTCGTTTTACAATTTATTGTTCTTATTTTGTATAACCTTTTTTAGTAAAAGGGGGGAAGGAAAATTTTGATTGGTTTTATTTTTGTTTTTGTTTTTTGTTTAGGGTTTTTTTGTTTTGGTTTGTTATTTTGTTTGTTTGTTTGTTTGTTTTTGTGGGGGGGGGGGTTGATTTGTTTTGTTTTGTTTTTGTGTGTGTTTTTTTTTGTTTTTTGTTTTTTGTTTTTTTTTGTTTTTTGTTGTTTTTTTTTTTGGGAGGGGGGTTCAGAAAATCATCCAAGTAGGAAATAATCGCCATATGTTTGGTTTTACAGTTTGCAATGACTCAGTATATTGGAAATCTTTTTACTCCATTAATAATATCCAAGATACTATGGGTAGCTGGGATGTGGTATAATCATAAACATGTACAATAATAAGTACGATCAAACGTAGAACTCCGAGATAGCCCAAGTGTACATCAACTCTGCTCTGCTAAGAGTTTTATCTGCAAGAATTTGAATGGTAAAACAAAATAAAATACAGGGATCTTTTTCGCATATCTTGGTATCGGTCTATCGGTACTCGAAAGGAAGATGAATAAAATCCGTTTTAAATACTCCCTTTATGAGTGCCCCCCATAATCCAGGAAATACTCTTACTTTTTTTTTAACTTGTTTTTTATACTCGTATGTTAACACAGCAGGATGGATGAACATGTAAAAGTTGAAGCGGATTCGACCTGTGAGCAAGAGCGGAGCGAGAACGGGTATGCATGCTTAAAGTATGAGGTGTCTACTGACAAACTATCCATACAGAATGGCAAAGGCTGCACAGATCCATCGAGAGAATTGGTAATTGGAGAAATGTCGGAGAGGACAGATCTCTTGACCTATGACCTAGGTGGGGAGACTCCACAGCCAGGAAAGGGTATGAAGGATGAGACGCCTGTGGGGGAGACAGACATACAGAAGATCCGCCCTTTACACTACAGCGTCTCAGAGACACCTTCTTTTCATCTGCTAGTAATATTTGGATTACAGGTTCGCCTTTTTCTCTCTCTCTCTCTCTCTCTCTCTCTCTCTCTCTCTCTCTCTCTCTCTCTCTCTCTCTCTCTCTCTCTCTCTCTCTCTCTCTCTCTCTCTCTCTCTCTCTCTCTCTCTCTCTCTCTCTCTCTTTCTCTCTCTCTCTCTTTCTCTCTCTCTTTCTCTCTCTCTTTCTCTCTCTCCCTCTCTCTCTCTCTTTCTCTCTTTATCTCTCTCTCTTGTTCTGTCTTTCTCTCTCTCTCTCACTCATTTACTCTTTTTTTTTCTCTCTCTCTCTCTTTTTCTTGCCTAAAAGTTGATCAGCCGCTACAAAAGCTTAGCAAAATGTGAAAACAAAAATCTGATGCAACGCGAAGGAGAATGCCAACCAACAGTGAAATAAGGCATCGTGAGAAATAAATTCTAGTTATAATTTTACCTAAGTCAGATGCATTATTTTGAGTAGTGATCCCACTTCCGTCTTCCCATACTCACCCTGTTACACCTGAAGAGTGCGGGGAGGTAGCAGCAATAAGCTTGAAAAGAGCTTAGAACTTTATGATCGTCCAACGCTGGGTCTCATCCAAACATGATTTGAATTTCGGGCTTGAGTATCAAAGAGCTTAGATTTTACCACTTTACAGTGCCGCTTACATGCATTATTGGTCGATTTCGATAACGATAACATTTTCCTAAAGGTGTATATTTGATTGTATTTTATTCCGTACTGCACTTAATGCTATAAAAACAGTTATTATTTTTTATATACTTTTCACTGATTCATTTTCGAGGTGTATTTTTAGGAAATGAATCATATATCCAAAGAGATGATATTATACCTATAATATTCGCCTATGTAAGACGTAAGAAATAATTTAACGATGTTCTATGCCTGATGCTGTCTGAAGCAAGCGCTGCTGCCGATAAGTGCTCCTCTGAGTGTGGCCACGGTTGTTGCTGAGGTAGTGTGCGCCCAGAAGGATGAAGACATCAAAGCTCAGATAATCAGTGCGTCCATGCTAATGAGTGGTATTGCAACGATCCTCATGAGTACTTTTGGTATCAGGTGAGTTTTGCGATCTTTATATCGTTTTCTTAACCAATCATCTCCTGATGACACAGGAGGCGGAGGGGAGGCGGAGGGGGGGGGGAAGGGTTTGTTAGTTTGTTTACGTTTGTTGTTGTTGTTGTTTTTTGTTTTTGTTTTGTTTTTTTGTTTTGTTTGAGGAGGGGAGGGAGACAAATTCTTAGGCTATACTTTGATTATTAATCGGTCGTTTATCGCTTGTGAGCTAATTCGCGTTTTATATTAAAATACAATTGAAATAAAAACAGATTTTTGCAGCTGTATAGATCTATATCTTGTATTCAAATAGGTTATTTAAACTGATATAACTTTGCAAAATAGAGCGTTTCTGAAAAAAAAATAGGGTTGAAAAGGAAAATTAAATTCGATTGCAATTTTGCCCTAGTGTGGACATTGAAGAAATTTGTTATCTTAGGAGAGCAACTGACCGATGGCCTTGTAACCTGGAATCAACCTTGTTAGGTGCAAGAATTGAGACGTGATGCTCAGTGGAGTAAGATCCGTTTGGCCTTGTAGAACAAGAACCAGTAGAAACATGTAAATATCGTTTTAGTTGAAAGATTATATCAATATAATTGCTGTCTTAGAAGAAATTTGATTCCAGCTTTTGGCATTAGTAGAAGGTCACAAAAGTCGTTGATCTGACGTTTTGCTGTTGGTTGATGTTATTCATTTTGTTAGTCTTTTTTGACTATCTCATTTTTGTTTTGCTTGTTCTGAGACTACTCTTCCTGTGTCTTAATATTGGGAACTTATTTCAGGATGTTATTGTTGTCTTTCATATACGCAGGTTGCCTATATTTCAAGGTGCTTCTTCAATGTACCTTGTGCCGCTGCTTGTAATGTCATCATCCACTGAATGGCAATGTTCACAAACTAGTGAAGGTAACTGGATATTGAAAGTAAAAATTTTTTGTTTGTTTCGATGTGTTTTGGGTTTTTTTTTTTGGTTTGTTGTTGTCGTTGTTTTCTAAATTTTTTTTCATTTTTAGACTGGTTATCAAAGCAAAATTAAAGGCAATTTTTCATTTGAGAATTTTGTTGATCTCCCCATTTGAAGTTGAGCTTTTATTAGATCTTTATTGAAATTCGCAAATAGCTGAGATCATCTCTCGTCGATGTCTTCCCTGTACTTGTCCGCTGGGGTAGTGGAGGGCGAGACTAAATGATAAAGGAGTAGCATTTTAAGCTAAATCTTTGTGTACTTTTTAGAACAAAGGCATCCACCTACTAATACGACGCATTCAATTTTAACTATAATTTGTGTAATTATGAATATCACGAGTAGTTATTGATTCAAAATAATATTCTATACTCAGGTGTTGTAAGGTGTGCTAGTGTTTTGTATAGCTCACCGGTTCTAAGAGGAAATCTGCTAGCTAACTTTGAGCACTTTCTCTTTCCGTTGTAACACATATAGAAGCAAATCTAGATGGGGATTTGGAAATAGGCTTTTGAGCTTTTAAGCTATTCTAAAGCGATTAGCTATAAAATATCCCGTTCTCCTATTAGTCCACCTCCCAACCACTTGCCCGGAGGCTGATTTTAAAACCGGCCATTCTGTATGTCTGTGTCTTTATGCTCAACTCATGTATCGTTTATTCTTATTAGTGAGCTGCTCCGTTAGGTTTTGAAAGTATATATGCCCAAGTAACCAATTAGCTGAGATTCCTATATTTTCAAAGAAAATAGGATCGCGAAAACCGGTTAAAATGTGCGGAGTTAAATGGTAGGCACAATGAAAGAGGACCTGTTTTATCACCTGTCAGTGACAATACTACATAATCGAGAACCGGCGTCATGAGGGGTTGTGAAAATTATCCAAAACACAAACAAAAGATCAAACAAATAAAACCGGAGAGCAGTGAGCAGCCAATACAATCGTCAGTGATTGCAGCGAAGTCGTCAGGCTGTGAGTTATATCTGGGCATAGCTATCGCTCTATACTAAGGACATTAATTAATTTGTTAAAATCTTAATCTTATCGTCCAACTGGCCAATATTATTTGCAAATATTCAATGAAAAATGAGCATAAGTTTATGTCACTTATGATGCTTACACTCCTGCAATCAATTACATGTATTTGAATTAGATAAAGGCAATGATATAGATCTGGTTTGGTTTATAGATTAAGGATATCCCCAAAACGAGTTTTCTGCATCCTAGAACTATGAATTCGTTAATGAGCATGAAAATTATTTGTGGATAGAGAAAGAAAGAGAAAGATAGAGAGACACAGAGACAGAGAGACAGAGAGAGAGAGAGAGAGAGAGAGAGAGAGAGAGGGGGGGGGAGGTGTTTCTATAAAGAATGTGTCTGTTGTATTTTAGAGTCAGTACACCACCCATCTTAAAATATTTTCCACATGCTTTTTTTTATATTTTAAGTTGAGAGGATTGAAAAAATGTTCATAAATTTCAGAAAGTCTCATTATGTTTATTTTTTCCTCATCTCCAGCCATGAACCCATCGGACAATACAACCATCCTTATGTCATTTACTGACAATAGCACGACCGTCCATGGTAGAGATATGATTTTGAACAAAATTTCCCGGGTAAGACTCAGTTCCAATGACGTCGTGTATATAATAATTATCAAATTTTCTATTCAATATATCGTATATTCATATCTTAATAACCTTAGTAATATTAAACTTATGAAGAACTTGGGCGTATGCATATTTTTATTTTGTTCGCTGTTACGTTTTTCATCATGTAATGTGCAGTATTGAGAAAACTAACGCAGTATAGAATTTGAGTAATGCTATGAGATAGACTCATGGCGGCAAAAATCATGAAATTGTACAATATTTATGATTGTTTTCGAAGACTATACAGTAAAGCTATATATTTTTTACGGGTGTAGAATCGATTAAATGTCATAACACTAGAAGTGCCAAAGGGCTATAAATTAATAGGTTCGTCTTTTTCTAGCAAATGACTTGTGAGCTTCCACCACATGAGGGTTTTCTTTGTCACTGCCACAATGATTGCCCAATTTTTTTTTCTTTTGGGTTTGTTTTGTTTTGTTTTTTTGTTTTTGTTTATGAAAAATGATTTCTTGAAGGTAAGTCATGAGTTATCAAGATCTATATCTATAATTATTTCACACCCCACTGCCCTTACCCGTCTTTAAAAACAGTTGAGCGGAAGTCTGATGTTAGTGGGAGTGTTTCACTTTCTGATTGGAGCTTTAGGTCTGGTAGGGATCATAATCAGGTGAGGGCAGCCAGTGCATTGTGCTACTATTTCTACTACATGTACTAAATTCTGCTGCTGCTACTTCTACCATTACTCCTGCGAATACTACTTTTTACTACTTACTACTACTACTACTACTACTACTACTACTACTACTACTACTACTACTACTACTACTACTACTACTACTACTACTATTATTGCTGCTGCTGCTACCACTACTACTACTACTACTACTACTACTACTACTACTACTACTACTACTACTACTACTACTACTTATAATGATAATAATAATAATAATAATAATAATAATAATAATAATAATAATAATAATAATAATAATAATAATAATAATAATAATAATAGTAATAATAATAATAATAATTATACCACTATTTACTACTACTACTACTACTACTCCTAGTGCTACTATTACTACTGCTGCTGCTGCTACTACTGCTACTACTACTACTACTACTACTACTACTACTACTACTACTACTACTACTACTACTACTACTACTACTACTACTACTACTACTACTACTACTACTGCCACTATTTATATTGCCACTACTGCTGCTACGACCATTTCTACTTCTAGTATACTTCTTTATTTTCAGTTGAAACACGTCTGTGACTCTATTGCAAGTATTGTCCTGTTATTTGAAATAATTCCCTGTGTTCAGAAGGTTTTTTTTGTTGTTGTTTTGAGTTTTTTTTTTAAAGACACACATAAGGGGAAAACGTCATTTCTAACTAAATCACGATCACTGCTTACGATTCTAAAGTTTCTAAAACAAATTCAAAATTTAATTTGATACTTCACTGTTTGGGCTCCCATTAGAAAATGGACGCACGTCAGCCATAACGTTTCCGTGTGAATAGATGTAGGTGATATGATTTATAGGGAAAAAATTCTTCCAAAGGCTCCCATGCAGATTTAAAACTGAAATTTAGTTTAGTAAACGTATCAAGTGAAAAGGGCATTACAGCGTAGAGATTTTGTAAGCTTATCTTCAATCAACGCAATCAACTTTTAAGTACTTTAAGTTCACTTTCACATAAAAAAAAAGGAAAAATTCTTTTAGAGGTCCAAGTGCGATGTTTTAAACCCAGCTTGATCTAGTAACTATTCATATTATGATGGAGTAATGAGAAAATTTAAAACGTGCCAGGTACCTTTTCCCATAGTCATTTTGATATTTCTAGACGAAATGGAGATGAACCTTATAATTGTTACGTGCATTTGAATTATTGTCTACTCAATAGGCCTTTTTGACAGAGAATGGGAGCATGTATGAAGCTAAAACAAGACGACCATGTCTTTCCTTTCTTATGGTTGCCTTGAATTCCCGAAAATCAAGAGTAAATCTTAAAGCTGCAGATGACAAGTAAATATAATAATCTTATTTATTGCTCTTACATTAATTATAGATATGTCGGCCCGGTAACCATTGTACCAGCTATTATTTTGGTCGGACTTCATCTTTTTAAAGTGATCGTCAAGTTTTGCAGCCCAAGCTGGCTTGTTGCATCCGTGTAAGTGGGCTCATTAATATGGTTCAGTGTGTCCGTTGATCGTTTGTTTCGTTTTAACATAAGAAAAGATAACAGCTTATTCAAATTTTCTCTCTCTCTCTCTCTCTCTCTCTCTCTCTCTCTCTCTCTCTCTCTCTCTCTCTCTCTCTCTCTCTCTCTCTCTCTCTCTCTCTCTCTCTCTCTCTCTCTCTCTCTCTCTCTCTCTCTCTCTCTCTCTCCTCTCCATCTATCTTTCTTTTCCCTGTCATTCAACTCCTCTCTTTCGTAATAGCTGCCTTTGGCCCTCTCAATGTTTTTTTTCTTTTTTTCTTCCTCTCTTTTTTTACTTTCTATCCCTTTATTTATTTTTCGTTTTCTCACTCTCGATCTCCTCATCCAAAGCCAAAGTGACTCTCGTCAGAGTCTATATGATTCTAAAGCCTAGATGTTTTAAAAGACAATATTTTTTCAAGCATGTGTAAGGAATCTATTTTCAAATGACCAAAAATATCAACATTTTTTTTCTTCGTCCTCTATTTGCAGTGATAATAAACGTGGACTGTTAATTTGTACCTGTACTTATCTTAAAGATATTATTGTATCACGTTTGGTTGATTAATTTTTTAAATTATTTTCATTACAGAACAATCTTGTTTAACTTGGTGTTTTCGCTATTTTTCGCCAAGAGAAAAACGCCTATTCCGTTTTGGAGCTCTGCGAAAGGTTTTCACATATTTTGGTTTCCTCTTCATCAAATGTTCCCGGTGAGTAATAATAAGTTCTACTAGCTAATCATTTTTACGTTTTTGCTTCTTTCTGCATGTATATGTGTCTTATGTTAAAGGTAAAGTGGCATCCATTAGACATAAATTATTCAAATGCTCAGCTACCTGTCTCGTCCATGTCATATGGTTAAGGGCAGATGTCAATTCTCCCTGACTCACAGGTTATTGTCCGTCAGAGCGGGGATTCTTATAGTTTTAATTACTTAAAACAAACTTGCTCTAAACTTGGGCATCACGTATTATGGGTAAAATTCAATGTGTGATGTTATCATTTGCAGTGGGTTAGTAGTGATGGAGGCTTGACTCATTTACTCTCACAAATTGTTCAAAACCAGTTATGACATTACACTCTTTCTCCCTATTGGAGCCACGAGAAAAGCGCCATGAGTTCTTCGATCCTCTTCTTCACACAGAGTTAGAATTATGTGTAGAAATCCGAAGTTATCCGTTTTTCTAAGCACTTGCTACGAAACATTGTCAGTAAATATTACAACTGTATGAAAATACTACTGCCTGCGTCATATTTATTTTAATTAAATGATCATTGATCCATCCTTATATCCTTGGGTGTATTTTTAAAAAAGATGTTTCCCCATCATTTCTACCATTGAAACGTTTATAATATCTATAACACCATATCTTCAAATCTATGCTTTCATGATTCCAAGGTTGAATCAGCATTTCTCGATTATTTTGAATTCAAGTCAATTCTAATCACAAGTCAGCATGTAATTGAAAGTTATACAGTATTTACATATTGGCGTGTCGCCGTGTCCTGTCCCATCTCCCCACATTGCCTTAGCCCATCAATTTTTGCTGTCAAAATAACCATACCGCTGTCACCTCCACTGAGTAACATAAAAGCAAACTTTCCTTTAAGCCCGTTTCAATCTTGTGTAAGTTTCATTTATATTTGGCTGGCACTGGCTGTCTAAGACACCATGACACCGGAAACGGATCAGAGGTTTTGAAAAGACGTCAAGAGTCAGAAATATTGAAAAATAATTCCCTGGTGCGCTCTTTTTAACAAAAAGGGTGTTTACTCCAGAAATTTAAGAATCAACAAGCTATAGAAATAATTTAAAAAACAAAAAAGAAAAAAAAATACCTGGCTGAAATCTATTGCTTTTTCTTAGAGTATAATTGGGCTGTGATTGTATTTATATCAGTTTTGTTTTTAAATGTTTTGCAGCACTCTATGTGTCAACGGGTGTGGTTTGAATGTCTTTAGCGCAGTTATCAATCTTTCTCTGTTAGGGTCGCACTCATAAAAGATGAATACTCCTAGAAATTGTAACTTGAAAAATGAAAGTTATATGATTAAAGAAATGTAAAATGCCATCCAAAAAGAATTTTTTGACATTTTTTCTCTGAAATTTCAGCGCAATATATTTCAATCCTACTCAGTAATTTCTTGATTACTAATATCGTCAATATCATTCCTTGTTTGTTATTTGACAAGAGCTTTGCAACATTTATGTAGGTCAATAGTGAATCAGCTGTTTTTAACAGACATCATAATTACGATTGATATTGTTGAGTAGAACTACACTATGGAGCCTGCTTCTGTGCGTTAACTGTTCTATATAAATGATGTTCAGTATCACTATATATTATTTTAGAAACTTATCTCACAAAGGATAAAAGAAGGATATCAGGACATCAAAAAGTTAAATTGTTGTTTTTATTATTATTTACTAAGTGGGATATATACATTTGGAGATTACATTATTTATAATCATCTATATGTACACAATATTTGTAACACATTTTGAGTGGAAACTTTTTTTTTTTCAAATAGGCCTTAATTTCAATACTACTGCTTGACAAAAAAAGCATTACGGTTATCGGTATGAGCATGGCGAAGAAACACTTATATCTTCTTTTCAGATACTTTTGAGCATTTTGATTGGTTGGACTCTTAGTGCTGTCCTGACAAATTCTGGATTTTACACTCACGACTCGACCAGTCCGGAGTACCTGGCCAGATCTGACGCCAAAGGGGACATAATCTCTAAAGCATCTTTCTTGGATATTCCTTATCCTGGTAAGGAAGTGTGGCATGCAGTAAGACTTTGGTAGCTTAAGCCTAGCCCATGAGGCCTCGTTGCTTTGAAAGTTGATCGCGGCATTTATATTGATCTGTTTTATTGATTAAGTAGCCGTTGGTATAAAATGCTTTTAGCTTTTATTACAAGTTTTATAAGCAATAATAGTAATTTTAGAATGATCATGAACGAGTTTCATTATAACATTATTAGCAGTGTTAGCAGTAATGTAGTAGTAGTAGTAGTAGTAGTAGTAGCAGCAGCAGCAGCAGCAGCAGCAGCAGCAGCAGCTGTAGTAGTAGTAGTAGTAGTAGTAGTAGTAGTAGTAGTAGTAGTAGTAGTAGTAGTAGTAGTAGCAGCAGCTGTAGTAGTAGTAGTAGTAGCAGCAGTAGTAGTAGTAGTAGTAGTAGTAGTAGTAGTAGTAGTAGTAGCAGCAGCAGCTGTAGTAGTAGTAGTAGTAGTAGTAGTAGTAGTAGTAGTAGTAGTAGTAGTAGTAGTAGTAGGAGTAGAGTAGTGGTGGTGGTGGTAGTGGTAGTAGTAGAAGTAGTAGCAGTAGTCCACGGCAGTGAAGCCTTTCTTATCTACATGTCAAAAAAGCAATCACTGTCGCGCATAAAACGTAAAGCATTGATTTATAAATATCAAAGAAAACATTATCACTATATTTAATGAAGACATTGATAAGTGTAAAACTGTTCGAATATTTTATCACTTTCTTAATATATACATTGTTTTTCCTGCCAAACTATAATATATATTGTTTTTCCCGCCAAAATTATAAAGGTAAACTTGTCGGATACTCGTTCAGCGCTGCTGGTTTCCTGAGTTTCTTCATTGCTACAATCATGTCTGTCCTGGACTCCATTGGCGATTACAGTGCATGCGCAAAGGCTGTCCATGCGCCACGTATCCCCAAGTTTGCCTTCAACCGAGGTATCGCTGTGGAGGGTTTGTCTACGATACTAAGTGGCAGTATGGGGTGTTGTCATGCCACCACATCTTATGGACCAAATATCGGTGGCATTAAATTGACAGGGGTGAGAGCCTTGATTTCAAATTGCAATATTGAGAGATAGGAGTTTCAGATGATTTTGAGAACCAGTCCTTGTTATCAACAAGTTTGATATAGGTTGGTTTCTTTATTGGTTGATGAATTGATCGCCTCGCTGATTTTTATAAATTTTCAACATCCTTTCAATATGTTTCGTCTCATTTCTTCATTTCTTTCTATCTCATTCTTTTGCCTCTCTGTCTCTCCCTCCCTCCCTCTCGCTCTTTTTCTCTCACTCTCTCTCACACATTCTCTCTCTCTCTCTCTCTCTCTCTCTCTCTCTCTCTCTCTCTCTCTCTCTCTCTCTCTCTCTCTCTCTCTCTCTCTCTCTCTCTCTCTCTCTCTCTCTCTCTCTCTCTCTCTTTCATGTGGCAGTGAATCTGTAATTAAATAACTACAAAAGTTATCATTCTTCGTCAGACATCTAAAATGTGTTTGAAAGAATGTATTTGTTTTGAATTGTTTGGGGTTTTTTTCCCTCTGGATTCATTCGAAGAGTAAAAATTTAACTTCTTGGTTTTTTTTGTGGGTTTTTTGGTTATTGGTTTTTGTTTTTTTGTTTTTGTTTTTTGTTGTTTTTTTTTAGGGGGTTGTCTGTTGTTTGTTGTTGTTGTTTTCTTTTCGTTTTTTTTTCCTTGGATCAGGAAGAGAGAGAGAAAGAGACAGACACACAGACACACAGACAGATAGACAGACAGACATAGAGATAGACTTAGAGGTCGAGTGGCACTTTTTTCTTCACCCAAATTAAAGTAAATGAAACACGTGTATTTATACTTTTTTTTGTGTTGCATTC
This sequence comes from Elysia crispata, assembly GCA_033675545.1. Classification (NCBI taxonomy): domain Eukaryota; kingdom Metazoa; phylum Mollusca; class Gastropoda; family Plakobranchidae; genus Elysia; species Elysia crispata. Next base: position 86,225 of record JAWDGP010005891.1, read on the forward strand.
GAAGGTAGCTAGTCGGCGGGTGTTCCAAGTGTGCGGCATCGTCTACATCTTATGCGCTGTAGTCGGTAAAATCGGGGCTCTCTTCCTCACCATCCCATTACCAGTTCTCGGAGGAACTATGACTGTCTTGATAGGGCTCTTCATTGGAGTCGTCATTTCCTACTTGGAGGTCAGTTGATTTCTATTTTCAAAGTGAGAGAGAAATGTAAACGTTTATTAAGAGCGCACGGTTATGCACTCATCAAAAAACAAAGAATTGTGTAAATTCTTGTTTTGTACCTAATCTACCGCTCAATACATGTATCGGTCTGTTATTACAAGAGGTAAAATTGTGTAGAGAGTCACTGACAACTGTGAATGTCACATTTTAGTTATGTAATTGATGGGAATGTCAGTATGATTGCACGTATTTCATAACAAGAACAATCAAAAAATTATTCTATTGAATGTTACTTAATAAAAATATTTGTATTTTCGATCACGCTGCTTTTATTTAAAATTGAATTCTTCCCACAAGGCTGTATTTGGTGTAAAGCAATTCACATTTCAATTTCATCATTGCCTGGAAGACAGTTAAATAATGCTTTGTTGATAGTTCATGAGGATAACTATGTTTTTGATCGAATCTATCTATATCAGATATCCGAGCCTTGCTATTGTTTTCCTTAATACGAATACTTAACTAATATTGTAAAATCCTTATCTTTGTAAAGACCCTATGCATAATCACAGTATTGCAAATAACAAGAATTCTACTATGGTAGCGCTTTCTTGGCACTTTTTTCTGGAATTTATAGCCTTTTAATGAATATTTTTAAGAATCGTTAATATGAAAAATGTAGAATTATCTGGTTTCTTATATTACAAAGAGTATTCTTTATTTTGAAACAGGCTATTGACCTGCGTTCGACCAGAAATCTGGCAATCATTGGAACAGCTCTTTTGGTCGGAATGATGTTGCCTTACTGGGTCTCGAACAATCGCGAAGAGATAAATACCGGTATTTCTTCTTTGTTACTTAAGCACATGCGCAATGCTGTCCACAGATTCTGATAGTTAAGCATTGGATTGACAGTTAGGGTGTCTTGGGTTCGATTCCTGGCAAGGATACCCGGTCATGTGATAGAGTTCCGTCAACACCAGCATATAAATCTGTACTTGGATTGAAGGATATTAACCGCATCCACATAACATTCTTTGGGAAACTCCGGGGATGCAAGATTTCGATTTGTTAATTTAAAGGGTTTCTCAATGATATTCTTTCAAAAAATTTGAAAATTAAAACTTCATCATGTACATGTTGAGCCTATTAACATAATTAATGTCATTATTATAATCTCCATTTTTTAAGTATATGAAGAGGTGGCATGAACTGAACAAAACTTAATGAGGCATCCATTATTTAGACTTAATATGAAAGTAGACACTAGATTAAACAATTTCTAAAAATTCTCTCTCTCTCTCTCTCTCTCTCTCTCTCTCTCTCTCTCTCTCTCTCTCTCTCTCTCTCTCTCTCTCTCTCTCTCTCTTTCTCTCTCTCTCTCTCTCTCTCTCTCTCGCTCTCTCTCTCTTTACCTATCTATCTATCTCCATCTCTCTCTCTCTCTCTCTCTCTCTCTCTCTCTCTCTCTCTCTCTCTCTCTCTCTCTCTCTCTCTCTCTCTCTCAAGATGAGCTTCCCAATATCGGTAAAGCGTCTGAAAGTTAGTGATGCAGTAAACGGCGAGGATCCAGTGCAGTGAATGAGGCAACTGTTGGCAAAACAAAACAGAAAAAATGGGATAAAAAACTAATCTTAACTGATCTTGAACAGAAATCTGTGTTATGGTCGGATATTTTTTCATGAACAAACAAGATCTGTCATAATTTAATGATCAAAAGATTGCATCTCCCCAAACCTCCTACTACTTTCCTATCCCACTGTAAAATCACTCGTCAAAATCCAGTTGTAGAGAAGTTTCCTTGGAAGTGCAATTCTGGGTATGATTATTCTTTCCACTTGCATGAGCATCGCTCTTAAAAACTAAAAACAGAATAATCTATGTAAATTTAAATCTATGTGTCTATACTCATTTTCCAATATAAAACAGGGCTCGATGAGCTAGATACACTGATAAAGATTCTGCTAAGCAACCCTTCTTTTGTTGGCGGTTTCTTCGCTTGTGTGTTGGACAACGCAGTCCCTGGTAAGTCATATAGTGCCTTATGTTAGCATTAAAACAAAACAATTTTTTTTAATGCTGCTGGCTCAATGTCATGATTAAAGGGCAAAATCATTCTTACCAGAATTTGTAATTCGAGGTAAAAAAAAAAAAAAAAAAAAGAAGAAGATAGGACACTTAAGTACCTTTTGGCTTTTTTTTTAATTGTATCCCTAGATTTCTATTTATTTTAATTTCTAAGTCATGAATTGCAATAGGACAGGTAATTTTAAGAATTTGCGAGTTTTAAAACTAGTTTACTTTCTCTAGCCTTTTATAGAGTCTTATCGAGAGAAATGCCTGTCATACAGACATTAATTTTTTTACGCTTTGTCACCCGTTCAAGGAACTATCAAGGAACGTGGTCTGCTAGAGCAGATGAACGAACTGGATGTAGACAAAGGTGATCTGCTAGACGATAAAATAGAATACATGGAAAACCATGAGGTCTACAGGCTACCTTTCATTCCTCAATCTTTTAGAAAATCTATGATAGTTAAGATTTTCCCTTTGTTTGACTCTAGTTGATTATGATACGGTGAGACATCACAATTTGTTTATGTTTTCCATGTTCGATTGTTTTAAATGGTAAGAGTAGTTTTCATATGCCTGATAATTATCAATCCTGTTTATAAATACATTTTCTCAAATGTGTTTCAAACATATGCCGAAACTTTGCTCACCATTTTGTTCATCACTTTTTGAATAAATAGTGACAAATTAAGGTCATGTTTAAATTTTCAGCAAATGAAAGGGACGTCATTGTTTCTATTTCAATGCGTTTTGTTCTCAAACTTTATGCAACCCTTTTACTGCTTTATTATAGATCCATGGACGCTACGATTATTTTTCTTTGTGTTCCAAGCATATTAATATTGCTTCTTTGCAATTTACATATTTGAATGTCTGTTCACTAAATTTTATTTTTCGTTTAAACAAACATGTAACTGCCTCTGATCAAAATGGTCTGAAAATGTTTTTCCTCATATCATATTTCCAAAGTGTCTCAATCGCCAAAGGCCCGAGATTGCTAGGAGGGTCTGGGGCATGCTCCGCCTCAAAATTTAAAAAAAAAAGGGTTCTTAAATATGTCTTTTCATGACTATTTTAAAAATCTTTTGCCCTAAAATAGGACAATTTTTTGTGATCAATTTTGCAACAGATTTTATCTTTTTATTTAAAAATATATCATTCCATGTTCTAAATATACCTCGGAAAATTTGGTTGAAAATTTTTCTCATCTCAGCATCAAAATTGTCGGATTTTTGACAATTGTCTGAAATTTTACATGTTTTTTTTAAATCACATCTACATGAAACTAAAGACTAGATGTATTTGTACATAATGATTCCTTTCACATTTTCTCTTCTTTGGAAACTGGCATTTTTGAAATATAGAAAAAAAAGTTCTTTTTTATGTCTGCATTTGCTAATTTTAGGCATTTTAATTTGTATCTGTCTGTTTTACAAAATGGTTTTTTTTCTGAATATTGACATAACTGTTATGAGGAGCACATGTAAAATACTAGTAGATAAAACAAAATACCAAGCATGAAAACATTCAATTTCTATACATTAAAAATGGCATCTAAATGAAATTATATCACAATGTAAAGAAATGTTTCTGCCACAAAGATTGAAAACAGTTCATACTATAGCATTAATAGGAAGGAGATGTACTTTTCATAAATAGTGTTTGATATCATAGTAAAAACTTGATGCCACACCTTTACCATTTCCAAATAACTAACCAGTTTTACATGTATGTACAATGTACAATAAGAAGTAGGAGACAACAATGGAACTTTTACATGGTCACTTTATTGTAATAATGGTTGCATTAGCTCTAGCTCATAGAGTAAAAAGCTTGCCAAAGGAGAAGTTTTTAAAGAGGAAACATTTTTTTTTTCTTCATTCTATTTTAACAAAGAAAACTTTAATACCCACTTGAGAAGAGGTGGCTGGACTGAAGCACTATTTGTGATTGTTGATATTACTTTAAATAATAATTAATTTTATTTATGTGCAAACATCATTGATATTTGTTTACTGCGGAAGAAAGTTATACAGTATATTCTCGTAAATACAATCGCCTCAAAACGATCCAACCCTGTGATGACTTATTCAAAGACATGTATATTTGTTTAATAAACCTATTCATAAAGTCCAACCCTAAAATCAGACTTGATTTTCCTGAAATTATAAGGTTTTAATGGAGTGATAATTTTTTGGCACATTTAATGTCAACAGAGCATATCTTAAAGAATCGAAAAAAAAAAAAGCTTTATACATGCAGATGAAATCAATTTGAAGGAATCAACAGTAACACTCTCTCCCCACTTTACTAAACTCTATTGCATACACTCATTGGCACCTGTGCAGTTTATCAATAATAAACAAATATTGTTTAGGGAAGGAACCATTGGCATAAAAATTATTTATTTATTATACAGCATATCCATGTCCCATGGGATTTAATCCAACAGACAAGTTTACTCAAATTTTGCACTTTTCAATATTTTTTAATGTTAATCTTAGAAATTCCAAAATAATTCTTTAGACAATGTATCATTTACTTGTTAATTTGGTGACAGAAAAAAAAAAAAAAACACGCGCGCGCACACACACACACACACACCAAAAAAAAAAAAAAAATAAGTAATTATATTTCCAATTATCAGTCTTTAATGTGATATATTTTCTTAACCACTTTTTATCTAAAAAACACAAAAGAAAAAATATTTTTGGTAGGATATTTTTTTAAATAGCTTTAAGAAAGAAACATAAATAATCAATTTATTAAGGTTGTCTTTTGAGTGACTTTTAGACAGATATTGTCCCAAGCAATATATAATAAGACATGACTATATAGAATGTTGGAAAGCACTCAGTTGGAAAGACTTGGTTTGAGAATTTACATTCTACATAAGTAGACACATTATGCTAACACGTGGCTTTTGTCATGACAGAAAATAATGTCTGAATACCAGTACCATGTCATGTAGTAAATGTCAGGTTGTCAAGGAAATGGTCTATCTGACCAAGCACAGGCCAGTAATCCGACGCTATGTGCAAAACTAAGTCTGTGGAATGAGCACGAGCGTGGAACATGAGATGGAAACATGGTGGGATGAAAAAAAAGTAGTCGTCTGTATCTGTTTCTTCCTCATCACCTGAAAATGAATTGAGGCAACAAGTGAGTTAGTGTCCAATATTCTTATGATATATCTGGATAATTATACTGCCATATTTGCTGGTGTAACACTTTAAACATCAATGTACCTCTATTTTTAAAAATTATTAGATCATCAAAAGGTGTACGAAAGAATTTGAAAGGTATTTCTTTATCTCAGAGGTAACCAATAGTCTTATTAAACAGTATTTTGATTTTATTCTTCCGAGCTTGGATAAATTTTGTTTCTCAGCCATCATTCATAATTATTATCTATGGGCTATCCTTATCAATGTTTCACATTTGAATTACAAAATTTTATATATGCTTTCATAATTGGTACATATGTTGTAGTAACAATTCATAGTTTGAACATTTGTCTTGCTACCAGTCCTCATAAGTCAAATGTCCAAATTTGAACTTTGAAAAAATATTATTTGAAAATAGAATAATTCTTCTTTATCTTACTATTACAGTACAAAAAAGCTGAATATTTAATATCTTTTCATAATGATTTCAAACGAAATTCAAGCATTGAAAAATTGGCAAAAACGCATAGTTTTAATCGAAATATTGAGACCTTACAAAGTGATATGAGCCTAATTAGACTAGGTGTGGGAGATTTATTGTCAGGTCTTACCACTGAAAACAAGAGCATTTGACCATAGATCTGCAAGAGATTGACGTGTGCACTTCAAAATTTTTATAGATTCCACACCTGAGCTGCAAGTGAAAAATGGACACAAAAATCAATTTTTTTTGCCTTGGAAATATCCATTAAAAGTATTTTAATCAATTAAGATTGACCAGACAATTTTCACCATCTCTTTCTTTATATAAATTAGCACACAATGGTGCAGTGTATTTGCTAAGTCCTACATTTTACATAAACTGAAATAAAAACTCTTAAAACTTACAAACAGTTTTAAAATATTTATACTCAAATTATACTATTATCATGACTCACTAAGTTCCTGCATTTTTCTCTGTGCACTTTATCCAGTGCTGATCAAAGAACGCTTTCTTTTCAGCTATGTTGAAGATATGCCATGGAAAAGGGATAAGAAAATCTGCAAGCTCAAACTGAATTGGTTGAAGGTCGCACTGATAAGTTGACTTCTCATGTCCAAAAACAGTTCTGAGGTAGTAAAAATACATAGCGCCATGGAATGTTATTGTTAATGAAAACATAAAAATTTGAAGAAAAAAAAAACTCCTTAATTATTTTTTATTAAAACTGATATGTAAATATACTTCACACCAAAGAAAATCATAAAATATGATTGTATGCATTGCTGTTCTAGCTCTGTTCTGCATGCCAGTTTGATCATTAGCAGGTAGATACCAAAAACATAAATTTATCAAGCCACTAAAACGCAGGAAAACTTGCAAACCTGGGATCAAGCAAAAAATAGCTAAAGAGACTAACCACACTTCAGACTGTAACAAATCTTAAAACAAAATTACCCAGATAAATGAATAAACCTTTGGACGACAGGATACACCAGAAGAATTTTTTTTATTTTAACTTGCATAGTGGTCAAAACACAAGACTTCTTCAGACTTGACAAAGAAAATAATAAAGTGAAATTTGTATGTCATAAAGCACAATACAGCCACTAGATTTTCACCTTTATAGAATTTAGCAACAAACATGCTTTCCTCAGCAAAGTTAGATATTCCTCAAATGAAGCAGTAGCAAACCTTTTACTCAAAAAGCCCATACTACAAGATCCAAGGTATCAAATTCCCAACATACACAAACTCCTCTAATCATAAATAAAACAAAGCAGACAGCAACTTATCATAGCATGGCATTGGGCTGAAAGACAAGAGCTCATTAACTGCTTAAAAAGGAACAATAACTGCAGATTCATTACTCTTTTTGACTCTTAGTGCATAGTAATTATGCTCCTTCTGTTCCCTGCTAGAAAAAAACATTAAAGATTCATAAAATATCAAGATTAAGAGAAAACAACCACACAGCTATTATACAACATACATGTGAATAATTATACCCAATTAACAGAAGGTCGTATGATCTCTTCACCCTATGCAATTGATATTCATGTGGAAAATGAAATGATCTCACCTGACACTTATAGTTGATTCACCAGGTATTTTCGGTGTTACTGAGTATTCCACTACACCTGTCTCTGAAAAGGATTTTTAAAAAGTGACAATTAAAAACAAAGAAAGGTTTTTTCTGGTATAAACTTACAACAAAACTGGTTTACTAATTTCCAAAGCTTTTTTTTTTGTACATTTTATCATAAAAAAAATTTTTTTAAGTCACAGTATTGTGTCCCGATTAATTTTTGTTTCATGAACAATGTCAAGGCGTAAATCTTCATCTCTGTTGGGATCAAGTATCAAATCCTGTATATAGTTTGAATAAAATAAAAGTATCAACAAATTTATTCCGAAAAAATTGAACATGAGACGATTTTCAAAGGTAAACAAGAAAAGGTATTTCAGGATTAATAATAATAGAGATTTGTTTGTCCCAATATGTTATGACAATTTTCACCTACCTGTTTTGTCCAGAAAAGCCAAAGACACATCTGTTGGAGAAAAATAACATAAATGTTCAACAAATCTTATAGCAAAGTAACCACTGATAATCAAAGCATGGGTTTATGAACCTGTAAAATACTACTCTCTTATCTTTGACAAAAGATGAAATTATTTATTAATATTTCAGTTGATCACAGAAAGTTTTCTACATGTATGTTTAATATTAGATCATATAGAGTTCTTCAAATCAAAAAAATACAAAATAAGCATTTGAAAAAGAATGATGATGTTGAGGGGGAGGACGAGATTGTGATGATGAAGATGATAATGTTAACGATGAAACTGATGATGATGTTTAAAAAACGGTAAGAAGTTAGGCTTAGCCATTCAACATTCTGTACCTTCACTAAAGCTCAGCTCCTTGCTCTCCCCGGTCTCAAATGCTACAGCAACAAGACAATTATAGTCACTTTCAGGCACCTGTGATATGAACATCAAAACTTGCTGACATTGAAGATTCTTTTATTTTAATGTTAGATTTCAGGACAAACAAAATAACAATAATGTTATTTTGGGATTCTTCCCAAACAGGGTCTATCCCATTGGGATCACTATTTATTGATTTAAATTTAACTATAGAAAAGTTTTTTTCATTTCTGCAAAAGTATCTGATATATTTTTAGTTTCGTTTTGGCCTTCTAGTTTGCTTCTATTCATTTTATTTATTTTTTTTTTTTTAACTCATTTCTATTATATGGCCAACAATATGTCTTTAATCAAAACTTAGTGGACCATGCTGGATAAAAATTAATCAATTACTCTTTTAGCACAAAAATCTTTTTTTCATTTTTTTTTTCACTATAATGTTATAGTTTGTGGAAGAGATTTCAGATAAGTACCAAAGAAGCTGAGAAAGTGCACTTGAGTGATGTATCCAGATGTGACAGTTGCTGATAATAATCTTGTAAAGCAACTGTGGAAAAAATAAATTGATTTAGGATGAATTAACAATAACAATTTTTTAATATTAGACATTAAATAATTAGTCTCAATGACTAAATATTATTTTGTTCATTCAGTACTTCTAAAATTTTTTTTTTTGAAGCTTCACTTTACTTTTTGAATTTGTTATTTCATTAATAAAATTCCTGAAATACCAAAAAAATGTGTAATTGCAAAATGGAATCTCTGATTATACATTACTCTAGTGTAAAAGCTTTCAGATGCTTGTTTTGGCTACAATAAATTTTGTGAGGGATTCATCCTGACCTCTCAGTGGACTAATTTTCAATGTGAAGTCAAAATGCAAAAAGGGACTTCATTCTATTCAATCACCCTACTCAAGCAACTTTCACTAACATAAATTTAACTTAGGCACCATCTTGCTTCGGACATGTCCATTAATCAATTCTACGACTATGGATATCTTTCTAAAAACTTTTTTCCTTCAGCTAAAGAGTTTCTCCTACAGCTAATTTTTAAGGTCCAAAGTTGAAAAGATATTCTTTTTCAACTATATATCAATTTGTTAACAATGTAATTGTAAAGCGCAATAACCCATTGCTTATAAAAAAATCTTAAACATTTGAATTAATCATGTAGAATTCAAACCAAAGATTTGAGGATGTTATGGCTACTTCCAATACGCTATTTACTTTTTTAATCTTTAGTTTTACTTTAAATTTACATCAAAGATATTTTTTTTAAAATAAACTCTTGAAATTTTAATGTCACTGCTCGACAAAGTTCAAATGTTAGCCTCTTTTACAATCTTTCTTTGCCATTAACGTTACATATAATGAGAAAAAATCTTCTTACCATCAATATTAGGTGATGGTGATCTGAATATTTTCTCAGGATCCTTGTGATATACAACTTCCAAATTATCCCTGATATAGGAAAATATAAGAATATAATGCACCATCTCTGAATAGGTCCGTTTACAAAGTTTCAAAGACATTAATGAAACCATAATAAAGAACTAATGTTAGTCTTTACCATTCATTTTTTTTCATTTAATTTCTTCACATTTTCAAGGATAAAAGTGAACAAAGTAAAGGGATCTTTTTTTAAACTTACAGTTTAACACAAAATGCACAGATGGAATATGAAATTATAATATTTATTGTATGAGATATAAAATAGTAAAGATAATCTAGCTATGGAATTAATTAAATCAGATGAAAAATGAATTTATAAAGCTTAACAATAATCCATTAGAAACCTGTGTGAGTATAGATTAAAAAGTGGTAAAGGATAAAAAAAACAGCATTTAAAAAAAAATTGATTTTGATAAGATAAAACTATATTGTATTCTATATAATAAAATCTGAAATATACGTTAAAAAAAAAGGTAGGATTCGTGAACTTAGCATGGACACAATTAATAAAAGAAAAGTAAATGCAAATTCAGGCAAACATTTATTCCTTTTACCTGCACAATTTAATGGGAGATGAATCAAGAAGATGTATTTCTGCTGGCACTGTCTGGATAGTGGAGCCTAATAATTAACATGTGTACAAGAAATATGATTATTTCAGTAAATACATTGAATAGAACTAAAAGAAAAAAGCTTGCAGCAATACTTTTACCTCATCGTGATTTATAACATATAATGATATTTATTACTTTTTGTTCTTAAATGGCTTTTGATTAATGTAATCTCTTTTCTTTTTAATTGTTAGAACATAAAAATGTTTCAAATTTCTGTTTATGTGTTTCGTGTTAATAAAAGAGAACATTTCCAATAAAAGAACATCTATAGGTCTTCTTTCTTTCAGTATCATGTTAATCCCTTTCCAGCGATGGTTTTAGCAGTCATTGAGATACATAGATTATCTTTTTTGTAAGTCTGGATCAATGTTTTGGATAAGGAAATTCTGATATTTTAATTATTTACCAGTCTTTTTTTTTTTACTATAAATGGAATTTAAGACCTTACAGGAAAAAGCAATAGAATAGAAAGAGGTTAAAGGAGAAAAACCTATTCTTACCATGGAAAAAATCTGCAATGTTTTCTCCCAGATGCATCACATCCAACACAGCAGCTCCAATTATTTCCTTTCCCTGAAATTATGTTGTTATTTTCTTTAACATTGTCATGTTCATGCCACAATTTTTGTAAATAACATCTAAATTTACTCATTTCTGCGTGTATCCAAGAAAAAAAAGATATTTCTTACTCAGTCCTGGAACAGTCAACACAAGTCATTGAGACAAAAGAAAAGAAAAAAATTTTTAGAAATGAGTTTGTGATCAAGCATTTTTTGCATAATATCAAATAGAAAAGAATAGGCAAATTCTATGACAATAATATGAACAAAAGAAGAGGTATACAAAAAAAAGGGACATATTGTCAGATGTGAGCTAACAAAAATCATCGCATCAAATATTGCATGCTGAGTAGGTTGGATTATAGTTTTGTAGATATTAATTTCTAAATACATATTTACATCACAATGTTTAGTTTGTTTATTCCTTTACCTGAAAGATTAATGCTTGTTATAAATGTAGGGCTTTTAGCCAAAGTCATTTCATGCATGTCTTTTGCTTCAGTGTGTGTAATATAGGGTCTCTTTAACAAAGGAAACAAAATTTCATAAATTTTGTACACAATATTGAGTATGAGACTTAGCTGGCTTCAATTCTATATCTGGGTTGATGATGTCAAACTCTGAATTTGTTGAAACAGCAATGAATTTGTACTCATTCACCCCGAGAAACTTTTTGCAAATATTTCTGAAAACTTTTAACAAAAGACTGTCATACAATTTCACAGAAACTGCAATTGAACCAACTGGTCATACCAAGATTATAGAATCTTCAGGACTTTCTCACTGACATGCTGTGGGTTGCATTTTTTTTTCTCTTTAATACTTTAAAGCTGTGAATCATTAATGAAATGAAGATCTAACTGACAGAGGCGATATAGACAGGTGGCATACAACTTTATTTATCCTCCACCATTCAATCAAATGAACTCTATTACTATTTATTTCCTCATTCATCTTTGAACAGGAGTTTTCTAGGGTAATTATTTTTATTAAATTCCATATTATCAGTGAAAATTTTGATGGTTTCTTAAAGCATGAGCATTGCTGAAAACTCTTTATTTACCTTAGAATCACTGGTCATGGTGAGGAATGCATACAAAAATCTTGCCTGATCGCGGATGTCAAAATCTCCATAATGATTCATCATGTATGACAACAGATCTCCAAGTTCTGAAAGTGTAACAAGAATGAGAGTATTCCGGTTATTTAAAAGAGATAGATCTAGCTGGATTTTGCAATCTATATCAACTTCTTGGAATCTATGTAAAGTAATAAAGATATATATATATATATATATGTACCGTGTAATTAGACAGTCCAAATTTTTGTGAGAATCAATACAATGCTGCTCCTTCAGAATGCCTTTACTTGCTATTTCTTTTATTAGTGGTACTCAGCCATTTTTTAGCTTTTTACTATATAAATATAGTTTATTTCTTTAATTTACGTAACAGAGCAGCAGATGTCTTAGAATATAAAATGATTATGTTCAAAGAAGATTTATGACTACAAAATATATTCAAAGCTTGTGTCTTGGTTCTTAGTGTAAATTCTTATTTATTTACTGGTCAACTTGTTACTTAGAGACATCTTAAGCAAAATTCAAACATGTTCTCTGTTTATGAATTTCACCTTCATGTATTTGTCATATCATATGTAGATGAATAAAATGGGATCTTCTTATTTTGTGCCTTTGAAAGTTTTAAAATATTTTAATGACAAATGTTTTTTTTTCTTAGCATATTGAAACATTTCAGCACATTTCTGGTACAAAGAAATTCATTAAAAAATATCAAGCATTTTTTGAAAGCTGATGATTCTCACGCCAGTACAAGATGTCTGTGTGATGATGAAGCATCATTGTTCTGCATACACTGAGGACCATGCAGCCAAGATCCCAATCATCATTAACATTTGCTGCTGCTTCTTTCACAAGATCCAAAAGTCTTCTCAAGGGTCGCTGCAAATCATAATATCAAGGTATCATAACTGAATAAATAAATTACAGAGCTAGAGTCAAGATATCTATTGTCAAAGCTTATCAAATAAGAGGTTGGCATCATTCAATTTTGTTTTTGTTGGCATAGAATAAAATGAGTAATGATGACAGTAGCTGCAGCACTACACAAAGCTGTAGTTTGTTTAAGAATTTCAAATGCAGCCTTTCTAAACAACTAAAGTAAATCAACATGGCAAAAGCAAGACTGTATAGTCCGTTGAGCTCTTTAAATACAAAAAAAAAGTTATAGGGCTTGCCTTTATCAATTTAAATACAATGAACTGTTCTAAACAAAGCCTAGTAATTACCTGTTGCAACATTGATGTGTCTTGAGCAGAAAGGAGCCAAACTTGAAGGTAGTTATGGTAATTGGTCAGAAGAGATTTCATGGGCAGAGACAAAACTGTTTCATGCAAAAGGGTGAGGATCTCATTGTGTAGTTTTCTGCAGGAGGAAAAATGTATGTGAAATAGTTTTATGAATGAAATTGGTGTGTCTTTTTTTTAACAAGACAGCTCAAGAAGTAAGGTGGCTCCAAATTACAAAATCAGAGCAGACAAGTAAAAAAAAAAGGTAGGATTCTTTTTTTTCTGTTTTGTATTTCCTATGACCTTTCATCCAAGAACCACCCAATCCTTCTTTTTTCTTCATCATTTTTATATTACTTTGATGAACTGCATTTAAAGTGATCCTTGGATTTAAAAACCATTTGAAATACTCTTATAGTTATTAACATGCATTTTGAACATTTTATTCAAATGTCAAACTGATTCTAAAAAATAGCAATATGTTTTACATGAAATATCTATAAATTTGATCCAAATCCATAACCAAAGGATTTTTTTAAACAAAAAAATTTTACAGCATTCTTTGTGTTGATTCAGCATTTAATTTAATAAAAATTATTTTAAAAGTTACAATAATCACATCCTTACCTTTAAAATAACTAAGATGCCCTCTTAGAATTAATTAAAACTATTTTCTTAATCTATCAATTACAAAAGATTTTCTACTGTTTTCCAGTCAAAGAGTGAGTTTGAGTATCATTGCAATAATGTTAGAAAAGTAGGAAAGAAAAGAGTGCCTAGATATTTTACTTACTCATGAGACCTGGATGTTTTCACTGCTTGAAGAAAATTCACAATCACTGGTATCAAATGAGGAAAGTTTTGAAAAAGCTTTTTGGTAATGCTGTGAAGTCAAAGATGAAAACAAGAAGAATTTAATGATTGAAAAAAAAAGGTAATTGTCCTCATAAGAATTCAAAGAAACACATGTATAAAAAAAAAACATAGTGTAAAACAAAGTTGATTCCATACATTTAGATATGATTTGACTAACGATAACAAATAATTTGTTAATTAGATTCTTTCCTTAAACATATGTTCAGGTGCTAAAATGCAAATAAATTAGTACAGAATGAAATTCTTATCTGTGTCTTGATGCCTCATTAAGAGCAACTCTCACATGCATTCAATTGTTGAAAAGATTATTTTTTTTTTTTTTAAATCAGTCTCAAAGTAAATCTATCAATACTTTATACACATCTACCTATTGTACTTGTACACATTCAAGTTTGAATTCATAAAAAGACAACTATACTATTATTCTTTTGGTATCACACCTCAAAACCAAGTTGCCAACAGCTTCAGAACTATTTTGTGTCACATGAGAAAAGAGAGCATGATACAATGCGCATGTGATACGCACACTGCCAGTTGTCTCTGCTAATTGAGTGAGGTAATAAAGCTCTGTTGATACATCTGAAATGGTAAAGACAAGATCAGACTATAAGCTTCAATCTGCTCATTGATAAGACTACAAGTGTATTTCTAGATGAAAATATTATGGGCCTTAATTCTGAAATTTCAAGGCTGATACAAAATATTTTTTACTCTTTTCTTTAGTAATTGCCACACTGACATAAAGCAAGCAATTAATAAATTAAATTTCACATTTGCTTTACTTTGGAGAGTGGTTCTTGAGAAAGCTTATATGCACATGAGATAGGAGATTTTGTAATGATTTCCAAAAACATCATATCATTACTCATATTGTATCAAATGTAAAAAATACATTTATACAAAAATATTTAAAGTGGCTGAAATATTTCGATTAATTGACTCTGCGATTTGATTTGAGGAATCCTCTGCAAAAGTTAAATAAAAGTTTGATCTGATCTCAGGCTGCAACCACTATAAATGCTTCAAAAACATCCACATGAGCCAAAGTTTATAAGAACAAAAGAACAGCAAAAGTTGCAGCCAGTGTAAATTGAGTATCTATTAATAATTACAGTTTTTAAAAAGTGGTCACAGATATCTTTAAGTTTGATTTGAGCTTCAAAAGTATCAAACCATCAAACTATGACTTTTGCAACACTGCTCAAATAAAATATTATCATTGAATGAACCCAAGAGGTAGTGACCAAAAAGAAAAGAAATCCAAATTCTATATATTGAATAGAATAAATGCACCATAATCTATGACAGAAAAAAAAACTCTTAGTCTGCTGAAACTCTATGTAAGGAATGCATATTTTTCAGCTCTTCTCAAATTTATGTTTTGTTTGAAAAGTCAACTAAAGAAGAAAGTGCAATTATCTAAATTTATTTGTAAAAAACTTTACCACTATCTGATCCATGACCACAGCATCTTACTGCAAAGTCCAACTTGCAAGTGTGAACATCAATAGGGTCAAACACACTTGGAAGAATAGCTCCCTTCCATGCCAAGGCTGTTGCAGGGTGATAACTCTGACAAACAAAAAACATTTCAACATATTTCATTTTAAAACTTTCTTTATCCAGATCTTACTATCTAAGTACCTCACATCATTTCGGATGTAAATCAACTTAATTATATTTGCTTTGGTAAAAGATTTGGTTAGCTAGTTATGTTAGGAATAAAATGAAAAACAATTTATCAGTTTCATCAATAAATGATTAATTGCAAAGTCATTGATTTTATGAAAGCAACTTAACAATTTTCTATGGCTCATAAATTTTATTTATAAAAGAAATGCACTGATAATTGGTAAAATTACTATGATAGAAGGGAAAAGGAAAAGAAAGAGTTGGAAAACAGACATTATTGCAAACCTTTTCCATGTATCCCATCAAACATTGGGCAATAAAGAGACGAATGTTTGTGCTGATGTTAGCATTTCTCAGAAACTGAAGGGCTCTCTGAACAAGAATTCTCTCTTCGCTTTCAGAAATGATTTCACCATGAAATTCACCCTTCAATGAAAGAAAAACCAAACAAAGTTACGCATGAAGTTTGAAATGAAATGATTAGATATAAGTCAGCAATAAGTTTGTGGTTTTGTTTTGTCTTTTGCTATAACTTTTAAGGACAACAGGGAGGTGATTGGTTTCCCAGCCACTGAAATGTCACTTACGGTTGCTGCTCTTCTGAGAACATGAAATGGCCGTGAGGCTAGGCTTTGATTGATAGGATCAAATTTAAAATACATAAAATTCGAAGGTTGTTTTTTTTTCCATAGTTTTAGCCCTGTGAATTTTAAAAGTTTATCTGACTGCAGTAGAAATCATTATGATTTGCAACAATAGGGTAAAAATTACTTGAAAGCTTTCGTTCCATGAGAAATCTTATAGCCGGTCACATTGTCATGTAAATCCAAAACTCCCTCTTTAATATGTACTGGGTTGGTAAAATTATACATTCTATTTATCCCATTGCTATTTCCATTTCAATCTTTATTTCACTGATTAACTGATGTTTATTAGCTTATAAATAATAAGAGAATCCTTTTATAGTTTTAATTCATGTTTTGCTGCTGTTGTTGGCTAGAAAAAAAAAGTCAATGAAATGCCATTTGCAGAAAATTGCAACCAATAAAATTTTTGTAATACTTTAATGACTTAAAAATATCATTACTTAGTCTTTTCTGTAATGGCAGGCAGACTTGATAAATCTCTTCACAATAGGGACCATGAAGTAAAGGAAACTGATATTATGCTGTCATTAATGTTTATATAGAGAGAGACTAAAAAGAAATAGTACAGCAGAATTATTTGGTGATATTCTCTGACATAATTCAATAAGGGCAAGGATAGAGAGAGGTTGCATATACCATACCTGTATGTAGAGTATCAAAGAGATGATGCAAGGATCCAAGGAAGATAAGCATTGCAGCACTAGGGGCTTGAAGACCTTTTGAGAAGATTAAAAAAAATACTTATATAAAACAAGACAAAACCTATAAAATATTAAAAAGATATTTTTCAAACTAATAAGTTTTTTTTCGATTGCTTTGATTATACCAACAAGACTCTTAAAACCATCCTCTGGGAATAAAGCAGATGTTTGAAAATGCAATAATAAAGTACAATGGTTCAGTTTAATCAATTTGCGGTATGTGAATGGATGTCTGATTTTGACTTTGAATAATGTCAAGTGACCATTTTAATTGAACTGTTCTGATCTCTTACTGTGGCTGGAATGCCAGGGCATCTTTTCAGAATTTTCACAATGTGGCATGCTATGGTTGAGAGTCCGGCAGGAGAAAGGTAGAAAACATTGTCCATGATGTGCGAGATGGCAGGCAACAATTCTTTCTCTTCTGAATTGCCCTTGGGATATATATTTTAATATTCAAATACTCAGAGAGTGAAAAAAAAATTAATCCTTTGCATTTACACTTTAAATTCTGAAAGAATATTAAATCTAGAAAATATGTGATTAAAAAAAATTCGCCAAGTCAATCCAATTAAATTTTTTAAAGGTAAATGATAAAAGTTATGATGTGCAATATGACAAATGCATATATATCAATTCTATTTGTGATCCATAACACAAGAACAGCTAGTTGGAAGAGAGGTAAAATTTTAAAAATAAATTTAACCATCAATCCATTTATTGGGAAACTGTGCATCAAACTCTACAAAGTATGAAAATGTTGTCTTTGAAGTATTATTTATAGGAAAAAGTGAACATTGACGAGTAAAAAACATAAATTCTCTCATAATTTACATAAATTCAAAAAGACGAAAGAGAAATTTTCAAGAAAGCTTTTAAGAGTAGAAAACTATCCATGAGTATTTAAATGCATTTCTTTATATTTTTCATCCATACTAAATTATTAAAAATGAGATGAGTTAAACCTCTGAACAAAAACAATTTGTTCAATTTCTATCTATAAAAGTTTTGTTGTTAAACTGATAATTTCCTGAATTTTACAACTCAATTTATTAAGGCTAAAGTTTAAAAAAACAAACATTTGATAATTTGTGTTTTCACATACTTGTTCATCGTTTGCACTTTGTTGCCCTGAATTTTCAACACTGAAAAAAAATTATGTCTATAATGAATACCATGAAAACATCTTTTTCAATTTGTATTATGCACATTTAACAGGGTTAAAAATTCAATATGAATTTTTTTAAGATCATTTCTGATTCTGCTTTTTTCTTCAATTAAAGTACGACTGCACCTGATCCCCGTGAATTACAGGTACCACTCATGCTTCCTTAAAATAAAATTACAGTTTCCTCATTCATGTCTGAAAAGAGAAAAAAATGTTCCTCTACAGTGAACAGCAAAAATCTGCACTTTAAGCAATGAAGTCACACACTGTTTCTGAATTTTCAGACCCACAGACTTACTTTTACTTGATATGAAATACATCAATTAAAAATGCATCAGTAGTGGCTTGAAAATACAGTTTTTCATTTTATATGAGAATGAACAAATTTAAATAAAAAAACTTGAACATCAACAAAGACAGAGTATAATCAGTATTAAATATCCATAGTAAAATAAATATGGAGACGATTTCATGGCCTTCAAATGATTCGTATTCTAGTGAATTTTACTATGCTTCACAATAGGAAGCTTTAATCCCTTTATTCATTGGTAGATAATTATATGATCATCCAAAGTTGTGAGGTCAAATGATATAGCAATGGAAGACCATAGAAGAAGAAACCAGTTTTCAAAACCAGAAGTGTAGGTTCTCAGCACTTTTGAGAGAGGGTGTAATTTTTTCTAATTTGAAAATACCCAAGCTTCTTTCAGCCCACCCAATTAAACTGAGCTTGGAAAATTAAAAATGGAAAAAAGCATGTAAAAGAAAAATATTTTTTTTTTTTAATTTTCTGATTATCTCAACAGATTGAAATACTGATAATCTTTTCAGAAAATTATGATCATTATATGTGATTTAAATCTTTCAAAAAAAAAATTAAGAACATAAAAAATGATCATTATTCACTTAAATCATTTGCCAAAAATGATCGTCTTTCAAGCCTCCTGCAATAAACAGGGAAAATCATGTCCACATTTCTAGTGTCTATTATTGAAAAAAGTATTATTATATGCTCACATTACATTTGAAACACTCACTTAT
The DNA here is from genome assembly GCA_033675545.1 of Elysia crispata. Classification (NCBI taxonomy): domain Eukaryota; kingdom Metazoa; phylum Mollusca; class Gastropoda; family Plakobranchidae; genus Elysia; species Elysia crispata. The sequence goes on from JAWDGP010005891.1 coordinate 105,539, forward strand.
TGACATAGCTGGCCACAGAAATAAGTAAGTACATATAGTCTTGGCCGACATCAGTCCTTTCTTCTTTTACCAACTTTATAAAGATCTCATGCCATTTCCATAAAAGACCCTGAACAGGAAATAATTACCAAAGAAAAAGAGGAGAAGATGAAAAATGATTTGTTAGTTTTCACTATAATCCTTATAAACAAAAAAATTACTGAATTTAAATGTTCAGTACATTAACTAGAAATGCCCCTATCAATGATCCTGAATACAAATTTATAGAAGTCTCTAGCCACACTGACTAAGCTCAAACATAACCATCTATTATTCCCACTCACTGATCTTAAGTTCCAAATAATTTGAAAATCCTGGATGATTATCTTGTTATCAAAACCCTTCATAAGGATTATTCATGCACATCAAGTAGGAGGTAAAGCCAACTCTATTGTTGACCTTTTCAAATTTTGTTTTAAACTGGAGTATCTCTGGACATGGAGATGTAACCAGAGTTTAAAAAATATGAGTGCTTTGAAATAATGTGGTAACTCATTAAGTCAGACTTTCAATCAATCAGGTGCTGTGCTTTTCAGAGTAGGTGATCATGACCTTCAACACATCTCTATCCCTTGTCGCTTTCAATGCTTCTGTCATTCTTGCTATTTTGAGCCACTTTGTTAGTCCATCCCACATCTTTTCATGCTGTTTCCCCTCGATCATTCACGTTGTCACAAGACATTCTAGTTTCTCTCTTCTCATCGCGTGGCCAAAAAAGGTTGCTTGGCATTTAGGCATTCTATTTATGAGTGATCTTGCTGCGTCTACTTCTAGTAACACTGTTTTATTTCATTTCTTTGCAGTCCATGAGATTTGAAGCATTCTGCGAAGGAATGACATTTCTGTTGCCTCCAGTTTCTTTTGTACCTGTTTTGAAATTATCCAGGCATCCATACATCAGAATGGGTTCAATATAGCACTCCATGGCTCTTCTTGTGTGAATCGAGATCTGGTTATACTGATTTCATTCTCTGAAAATTCTTTTTCAGACTTTTAAAATATTCTTTAATTACCTATGTTGCATCATAATTGTTTTGTCTTATGAAACGACTCATGATGTTCTCACTTCAGACAGGTTTTTATGTCATATTATCTCTATGATAAGGGTTGAAAAATAATAAAAAAAAATTGCACAAAATATTTCTTTAAATTTATAAGATGTGATATGTTACCTTTGGAATTAAAACTGCAAACATTGGATCTTGCAGCAATTGTTCAATGGAATGAGTACCTCTCTGGGTTTTTGCTTGACTCATTTTTTGTCTCATTAAAAAAATGTCCGTTTCATTTTCAAATTAAAACAATATGTTAAACAATAGAGAAGACTCAAAAAATTCTCATGCTGTTATAACTATCATGGGTATAAGAATATATCATTCAGAATATCTACTTTAGACTATATTTAAGGGAATGCAGAATATCAACAGATAAAATTTACATGTGGAAAATATTTTTTTATAAAATGACTGTTTCCTTCCAAACCTATACAATTTTTGTAATTGTGAAAAAAACAATGATCTTACTGGCTTAATTGTCTCTAACTGAACAAGGCAGTGACAGGCACAGCTTCTGAGCCGTCTTGAGGCAATGTGATTCACTTTGTTTATCAAATCCACAAGTTGGGATGTGAACGTTGAACACAATGTCGTCCCCTATATCAAAAAAAAATAATAATAACAATAATAACTCTCATGAAATTTAACAATTATGTAGTGAAATACCTAAACAGATACTTTTGCATTTGAATGGTAGTTTCTGACAGAGCCTCATATGAAGATTAAACTTTTCAGAAAGAAAAAAAGGTAGCAAACAAAAAATAGAATAAATTTATAAGAGGAAAAAAGTGCCAGGGAGATAGAGCGAGAATATTTATATCATGCCAGTTACTCACACACACTACGAAACAACAAAGAAAGCTGAGCATGTTTATGTTGCAAAAAAATATGACATTGATCATGTTCCAACTAAAAAAAAGATAGGAAAAAGTGCTTGCATCTTCGTTGCTTTGGTTTTTTTTTTCTTCTAGAACTTCAAAATTTTGTTCCCAAAACTTGTGAAAAATCATGGCCAAAGTCCTTTATAATGCGTATTTTTTATCATTTAAAAAGAAATATTCATTACTTTCATTTGAATGTGAGGTCATAATGAACCTAGTAGTACTCATATTTCTTCCCCTTTTCTGACCTCGTTTTACTTTAGCAATTTGGGATCTCATCAAGCTTTTGCAGTATATCAGCTGATCCTTACAAATGTTAAAAACTGCATGTTCTTAGCATATTTTAGAGTTAAGAGTTTCCAGCAAATGCTAGATTATTATGCAGACATATTGAGCTAAAGGAAAACAAGTTAGCTTTAAACACATTACAAAAGTGAACAATCAAAAAGTACAAAAATCTATTTTATTTGGCAGATTACAGCTGAGTGATGAAATGAAACTTCTGTAGTTGAAATAATGTGATTTTTATTAGTTTAATGTGATGACTGTTGCTAAGGGCATAACAAGATGATTATCATTAACAAATTGACATCACCCCTTGATGGAGGGCATCTATGATGAGCTTAGGAGATATTACACAATGCTATCTCTAAACAGTGGATATGCAGGGTGTAGCTACTTTTTTCCCAACATCTCGATTCATTTTCCAAGTATAGGAAAAGCAGCATAATTGAGTAGAAATATGTAATGCCTGCCACTGCCAGCTTCTTCCCACAACCATACCCGTATAAGCCAGCCAGTGACATTCTAAAACTTGGGCTCCTTTCTTTCACTTCCAGCAAGCATGGCTGACAAGTGTGCATGGGCTGGAATATGAAAAGGAATGGCTTTACAGAGCTAAACAGAAACCATACCCTATGTGCACAGGTGAGTGGGGAGGGAACTGCTCATCCTGCTCTTTGTATCATTTGCTAAAGGGAACTAGGAGTTGTGTATCATTAAGAGTGTTTGGCAATTCCATTCCGCAAGTATAACACAGCTCTATTTAAAGCCATTTCAATTTAATTCATTTTCTATCTAGCAAATAAACTAGCAAACTATTCACTATCTTATTTTCCTTTTCACTGAAATCTAAATTTATACTTAAGATATACCTATATATTACTTTATTCTGAATTCAGCAAACTATTCTGGGTCTTTGTGGTTAACAAACATGTAAACCAACTCACCATCAGTTCCTCATTTTCTATAAATATTGTTGTAATTGTGATCAGTAGTTGTGTTGCTACTGAGAGTTGCCCTTGCCCAGAATATATACTGCGGAAAACATCAAGCAAGGCTGATACTGACTGGTCCACACTGCAAAGTTTCAAAATAATCCAATTTTTTAGTTAATGTAATACCTTAATATACTTTTAAATTAAAGATATACATGCTATGACCAAGTTCTGATAATTTTCGAAGATCATTAAGAATAACAATTAATACAATCGAACTCTGTCAAATTAAGCGAAAACTAATGTTAGTGAAAAGGGCACATTTTCTTTCAAGGAATTGCAGTTCAATCTAAAGCAAAGTAAACAATTTGTTATATATGGCAGACATTGTTTTCTATTTGTTGTTTAAATTAATCTTTCCCTTCTTATTGGAGGACTTCAAAGGAGATTTAGAAAATAAAACAAAAACAAAATAGAGTGAATTAAACGAATACATTAACTTCATTGTACAACGTGATCATGTTACATGTAAGTTGTATTACTACAATACCTGTTGGTTGGCAAAACTCCACTCCCATATTGCTCAATAGCTGATAGAATTTCTATTTTGACATTTGATTCTACACTGTCTTGATACAAAAGCTGGGGAAAGTGTCACTTGTGTTAATGTTGGTGTGTTAAGATTGTTTTTTTTTACAAATTTTCAGCCAAAAGAAAAGGTTCAAAGCATATTGCGGAAGCAAAGTTAAATACAATTATGCAAATGCCTTTCGTAAAATAACTTGAAAGTTGCATATTTGTGCAATTTTATTATTCATTGTAGGCAATTAAAGAGGATCTATCGGATAGCATCAAAGAGGACAGGAGAATCTTTAGAACTTCATACAAATTACAACAGTTTATTATTCATTCACTATAAGACTAATATTCAATAGCTGATATCTCTTGAGGAAAGTATACTTAAGTGAATTTTAAGCATCAACACCTTCAACTGTGGATTCAAAATTCTTTGAAATCTTTTTTTCCAAATGTAGCTTAATTTAAAAATTTCTTAGAAATTTTATTTTGTTTCACTTATTTTTTTCACCAATGAATATTTATTTTTATAGCTTTGAGAGAAATTTGCAATATAAATTGTCTGAGTGAAGTTTATTTCTTTTTAATCAAACTTGACCAAAAAATATTTGTAATCATAATAAGAAATCTTTCCAGAAAAAGATCTGAAGTCATGGGTGTAATTGCTGTAAAATTAGAAAACAAAAAAAAAAGAACAGGAAAAAGCCATGTCATTTTTCATTTGATTAAATCATAATTCTTTTTTTTTCGTAATTAAACTCAGAGAGACTAAAAATTAAAGCTGCAAGTCATTCCTCATAATTCCTTGAGGCAAGGTGTCGGAAAAAGCATCCAAGAATAAATCTTTAATAAAATGTTGACAAAAAGCTAATAACGAAATTCCTATACTTTTGATCACATACTTCGCATATGACTTCTACAAGTTGCCATTTAAATATCTGTTTTAAGCTGTATTCCTGTTTTGAATACAAAAAATATACCTTTATTAATTCAAAGATAAAGTAATCATCTTCAAAGAGTTTGTGAACATTGCCACTTGATAAACTTGCTCTCACTCTCTCTACAATTTTCTGCCAGTGTTCTGCAGTCTTGCGCTGCTTTGTTGGTGTGCCACTTGATGACATCTCTCGAAGCTGATCTTTCTAAGCAATAAAAAACTATGAAAAGATAAGAAAAACAGAGAAAATAAATTGTGCACATGTCATGTTTAAAACATAAGTTTTGGTTTTGTTGGAAGTTTCAACTGAATTCTCATACAGAATAAAGGAGTCCTTGTAGCTCTAGGACGAGTATGAACAGAGTATCATTCAACTTCTTTAATCATAATACTTCAGTTTTTTTTTTTAAAAATACATTTGCATCAATGTGCAGCAATTTTGGAACATCAAAATAAAGACTTTTATTCCAATGCGAGAGAAAGCTCCATCAAGTTGAAGTGTAAACTTAACCATTTTGAAATTCTCCACACTTCAAATATATTGCAAAAGTAAATAGCACAGGTTTCCTCTAGGCTTCATCCAGGCTTATGAAAAAAAAAAATGCAATGCTGCAATTTCGGGTAGCAAGTTAAAACCATACATGATCTAACATCTAGATCCAGCATGCAACTTGGCTATAATAAATATTGATATTAGACAGGGGAAGTTCCTAATATATATATATATGAATTAAGATTCTGTGCCACACCTCAATCAGCTAATGCATTATTTTTTGGGGCATACATGTTCTCTGTGTTGCTGTTAGACCCACCTCACGTTCAATTTTTAAATTACATATTTTCTGATGTGATTTTGCGTGTTGAGAGCCAACTTAAAGCTCATTAAATTGGCAAGTTTAATAATAGCTAGCAAATCTGAAACGTTTATACTCCATGCCTTTGTGAAAGGAAAGTAATCGAGATTCTAGATCTAGATTTTAGATCTAGACTAGACTTTACAAACCAATCATCAAAGGGCTGAAAATGTTACCTTTTTTGCTGATAATCCCTAAGTGAAAGATTCATTGCAGATCTAATTCTAATTTCTATAAATACATATAGTCGGTAGTTACATACAGATTTTGGAATTTTGGAATTTATACACATAACTTTAATGAATTAAAATTTCGATTGTAATAATTGTATTACCAATCATCCAATGGTAAGAAAAAGGTGACGCCCCTTGACATGTAGCGCCCGTTCCCAATTAGCTGAAACTTTGATCTGGTTTGAGCTAGATTCTAGAGTTTGATTAAATGTTCATTTATACGTCCTTCTATTTACAAAATAACGAGTATTGCTGCATTTCGGAAGCAACCATGATAAAACGAAAAGAAAAGTAAAAAATAAAGTTCCTGAAGAAGAGATCGTCTTGTTTGTATTCAACGATTTTTGTATTCAGCACTCAGTTGTGGATGGTAGTGATATGCAGTAGGCAGCAGTTTGATGTTAGTGGATGAATAAACGTTAAGTGCGGGTGAGATGTTTCAAGCAGGCTTTTATATTTTATTTGTCTAACTTACATTTTTTTTTTTTGCTACTCTATATTTATAGATAATTAAGGTAGAAGTAGTAGTAGTAGTAGTAGTAGTAGTAGTAGTAGTAGTAGTAGTAGTAGTAGTAGTAGTAGTAGTAGTAGTAGTAGTAGTAGTAGTAGTAGTATTAGTAGTAGAAGTAGTAGTAGTAGTAGTAGTAGTAGTAGTAGTAGTAGTAGTAGTAGTAGTAGTAGTAGTAGTAGTAGTAGTAGTAGTAGTAGTAGTAGTAGTAGTAGTAGTAGTATGAGTGATAGCAGCTTAAAGGTAGAATTAGAAGCCTTGTTTAAATAGGTCTAAGTGAAAAGCCTTGTTCATAAAGGCCTAAGCAATTTTTTTTAGACTTTACCAATGTTGTGATGGAACTGAAGTGACTGGTGGCGAAATAAAAATTAAGAAACGGCATATGTTCGTATAATTTACTCAAAAGTAAGTGTGAATTGTTATTGTCTAGATCCCTTCACATATGGGTTTCTAAGGCAGTATCTCGAAAGCAAACAGTTAATAGGGTCTTCCCAATGAAAAAAAGAAAATTCTTTCATGAGATCTGTACTGCAAATACTTAGCACTGGCCTTACATTTGTGACTAAAACGTAATTAAAAAGAAAATGATGAATGGATACTGCAAAACTACAAAGTTTTCCGAGATGTCCACTCCTGTACGAATAGGATCGTGTGACACCTGACAAGATAGGCATATGTAATGAAATCTAAAGCAGCTCATATCACACCTTTTATATTTTTATAAATATAATAAGGCATTTTTGCTGTTACTATTGTTGCTGCTGCTGTTGATGTTGTCGTTGTATCGCAACTGCTCACGGAACACGTGGGGTCAATCGTTATGATAGGTTTGAGTATTGGCTTATCTGAATTTCAAAGCCAACAAAAGCACCTACAGATAGTCACTATTACTTCCAAAATATTCCTTAAAAGTTGCTGATGCAACACAGTTGATAGACTTCTTATTATTTTGGTGTCCCATTTTACCATTAGGGTGATTGGCATCAAGATTAGAAAATTCATATATTGGAATATGCAGAGGAGGAAGCCCTGAGATCAACGTATGTGGTAGGCGTGGTCTATGAAATTTTCAATTAACGTTATTCAAATCTGAAAGTCATATAAATCATAAAAAGAAAAAGAAACGCCACAGAAAAATGAAATTCCGTTATGGCAGGATACCACCGGTGCTTTTTCTCCATATACAAGTATGCTATAGGCCTACTTTTCCTGTAACAACCAGGAACAAAAGTAAAACGTTTAAGCATGATTTACTTTCATTTCTGACAATAAAAAATGTGTTTCAACTGATTACTAGTTTGTACTGAGAAATGGTGTGGGTTTTTTTTTTTAAATCCCTGTCTCTTTCCTCGCTTTATCTTCGGGGTGCTGATTTGCATTCTTACTTTCATGGAGGTTTATGCACATTATTTTTTTCATCTAAATTCGCTTTATTTCCATTTCCAAGCTTATAGGCCTAAGTAAGTTCAAAGCTTCTAGCGTGAGGTGAACATTTTCTTTCCGTCATACTTTTCCGATTTCTACAAATTTATTGTACGGAACCGAGGTACAAGATGGCTGTTTACGTTTCGGTAGCAACGTAAGTGAACAACAGCATAATTTTCGATGAATGAGAAGGGCAGTATTACTTTCATAAATTTTATAATATTATGGATTTGTTGTCAGAACATCAAAGTCTGGACCAATAGATTGATCTAATAATTTGCTATATCAAATCACAGTTGCTCTCTATAGAAGTATTGAATCTTAGATCTAGATACGGTTTGACCAAGGATCTAGTCCATCTAGACCCTATATAAAGAGTTAATTGAGATTACATCTAGAACCAGATATATCTAGAATATAGTTTGGGTAGAAAAATTAACATGGTAGATTAATTTGATTAAGAGATGGTAAAACCAATTCTGCTGTTGGTTAGGTTTTATCTGCTCTCAGAGGATGATGAAGTTACAGAAATTAAAACATCTTATTTGTCTCTATAGAAGTATTGAATCTTAGATCTAGATAAGGTTTGACCAAGGATCTAGTCCATCTAGACCCTATATAAAGAGTTAATTGAGATTACATCTAGAACCAGATATATCTAGAATATAGTTTAGGTAGAAAAATTAACATGGTAGATTAATTTGATTAAGAGATGGTAAAACTAATTCTGCTGTTGGTTAGGTTTTATCTGCTCTCAGAGGATGATGAAGTTACAGAAATTAAACCATCTTATTTTTTTAAATGAATTTTTAGGATTTTGAAATTCATCCATATGCATTTTGTTCTATTCTAATTGGACATCAATTTTTTAAACTTACCACATTTATGAGGTTTCTATGTGGATTAACTCGTATTTGTTTTCTATCAAGTGTTTTTCTTATAGTACTGTAAAAATAATGGAAAGGCAAAAATCTCATGCTCAGCCTCAATCAAGGCAGTTTCCATTTATGAAATAATCTTCATATCTCCAATTGTGTTGTTTTTGTTTTTTTTTGGTTTACTTGTCTGCTTGTTCTTTTTTTTTCTAATATTGCTCCCCTTATTTCGTGACTTTGCTCCTTTCGTCACTTTTTATCTTGTGTCTCCATCTTTTTACTGTTATGAAAAGTCACTCCTCTTTCTTTGTTATCTGTCGATTCCACATTAGTAAGTTGATTTACTCAGTTCTTTTTCAAAACTATACTCAACATAAAATTTTGTTGTAATTCCCTTGAGGAGTCAGAAGTCCATATGTATACCTCCTTGTGGCTTTGCATTTATTGATTTAATGAATATATATTTTTTAAAGGTCCATAGTTTGAAAGCCCATGCATTTGCTTTATTCTAGTTAATCAATGACCACAAATGCAAAATCTGATTTTCTATATCATCATTAGTCTCCCTGATCCAATTTCTCAGGAGAGGAGTAAACTGATTTGATTTTACAACCATACTAACAAAAGTATTTCTATCAGGGTTTTGCATGAGATCCATATAAGACTGACATTTGAAACTAAAGTTTTATATTCAGTTGTATGGCCTAATTGGTTTGACTGTATCAATTGTTACACATTTGTTATTGAGAAAATTTTGTAAATCAAAAAGCAGGCTTCGAGCATCATGAACTATGTATAGCTTCCAATTTTAGTGTTAAAAGGAGTGACTTATAATATAGGACCTGTGTACTTATCATACTATTAAATGTACAAATTGAGCACTTATAACGAAAATTGGTATTTCATTTGATCTAATCTTTCAGATATTTATGGAGTAGCTTGACTAGGCCTTCCACAGTGATGATAATGTTAGAATTTGGAAGTTCCATTTAAAAAAAAATGTGGATTTTCCTGGTTATTGACGGCCATCTTGGATATTTTGTTCAAATTCGAACAGCTCTTATGGAGGCTATTTATCACTAGCTTCCAGTTGTAAAATCTTGCTTTCATTAAAGTAACAAACAATGTGCACATTTTATTATTTGATTCATCAAAATTTCTCTTTTCCTTCCCAGGAATATTGAAGCATTCCAAAGAATGAATTATTATATCAGTGTTTGATGAAGTGTACCCACAACACCAATCATCATGAGCGGGTCATCTTCATCTGAGATGTCAGATAAGCTGATGGAAAGGTATCCCACTATCATTTTAGTCGTACTCTCTTTCTCTTCCTTTAAGTATGAGGTAAAAAAATGTTTGAAAAGTACATAATAAAGGTAATACTTTGAACTTTATACACTTTTATTGTGTGTTCCTCAAGTAATCATGCACACAAAACTTGATACAAGTTTTCTTGCCTTAACTCAATGTTTATTTGAATTCATGAGGATCTATTATCTTATCTTATGAGGATCTCTATATTTTTCCAGATGCATTGCAATATTTTTGTCATGACGACACACATTTCATGTAAATCATATGTTCCTTATGTCACTAAAATAGTGTTATTTTTAAATTAAACCGCTATTATTTTGTCTCCAGGCATGTTTAGATCATATAAATTGCAAAAAATTATTGTCTTTCATGTTACTTTTCTCAAGGAACAACTATGATACCAACATAAATTAAATTTATCAACCCATATAGCTTTGAAACATCTACACAGTGTTATCTTATCAAAAGATGCAAACTAATGAGTTGATCACCAAAGAAAGAAAGTTGAATAGATATTTAGAGTTCAGAAGATCTGAACTTTTAAATTGCCATGGATCTACTCAGCAAGGCTACAAAGAGGCTCATTTTTTTTCGAAGAGATAAATGTGGCAACCTTGAAAGTGAAAACTGTAATTTTTAGCTAAGTATACTCAAGAAGCCATGAAAGTAGGCCTGAAGAAATTCATCTCAATCTGCCTTGACACCATTCTTGTCAAGTTAGACATGAGAATTATAGGTTTGAAAAATGGCTAGCTTTTGCACTTTCTGTTCTTTTCACTGCTGTTTCAAGAAAGAAAAGTTTAGAACCCAATAACAATTAAAATAACCTGAAAAAAATTAAACCATTTCATAGTTGGAGAAAGTGCATGTTTGTAGAACCAATACCTCTCAAGCTGTCAATTAAGAAATTAAAGACACTTGCTTGTTTTACTGGTTACCTTTTGAATATTACATACAATTTGGGCCTTGTGAACCACATTCTTTTAATTTATGAAAACCTTGATCCTCTCTAAGTGAATAACTATTTTGAATGATCATTTCTCACATTTGGCTGCCTCTCAGAAATCGCCTCGGCTACTGGATCAACCACATATCCAAATTATTGAACAGAAATTTGAAAAAAGTCTCTGTAGAGGATCTGCAACAGTTGAAGCATGCAACATCAAAACTTTTTCAATTAGTCCAACAAGGAGGTGAGATGGTTTTACACTGTTGCAAAATTTAAATCATTTTGCTGTCACTGACATTAATTTTTGTTTTTTTTTACCTGCTAGTGCTGATTATGGTATTTATATCACAATTGTTTCCATTATGTGCTCATGGGTTTATAATATTGTATTAAATTTTAATTGTTCTATTTTATATCCTCTATTTAACCGCAATTGATTTATTTCTTTCTCATTAGACAAGACAGTTAAAGACAATTTCACCAAACAGCAAGCTGCAGTTGACACCCTTATTGCAGTTTTACAGGTAATTTAGTCTTTCGTTATTATGTCTCTCAGTACCCTATCAAATAGTGAAAAAAATTTAAATTTTTTTGTGAAAATGATACATTCTTCACTTGATTATTTTTCCTCATGAGTATATTAAATTTACTTTATAGAGTCATGATATATGGATTTTAAAAAAAAATCAAAAGTCTTTCTTCTAAATCTCAATGTGCTGTATTTTCCCTTTTTCCCAGATTGTCACATGTGATCAGATTGTTAGCAATGTCATCAATATTTTTATTGAGGTTGTTGGCAAAACCCGTGAGTTTATATTACTTTTAAATTATTGAAGTCTTTATTAAAGTTGTTTTTCATTGTTATCAAATTTGAATTATAAAAATGTATGTTTAAGTTTAAAATATCCAGTCATGGGATCCTCACATTTAGATGTATCTCCAAGGCGTAGAGTTTTATATTTTTTGTTGTTTATGTTTTTAGCAGGTAGATTGTCAGCTGAAAACCAAACAGCCATAGAATATGGACAATTTTTTTTTATTCAAGAGACACAAAGAATTTTGGAGTATTTTAGGGCACAATTGCTCAAAACTTTTTTAAGTCAGAGCCTACGAAATCAGACTCCTGAATTTTTTTTTTTTTATGTCCTCAAAATATACCCTAGAGTTATTTATGAACAATCTTAAAGGTCACAAATGTTCTTTGAAATAATGCCAAAAACTCATTACGTTAACATGTAATTGATTTGCCTAGGCTTAATCATCTATGTAGTCATCAATTGCCAGACAATTTGTTGTATTTCTTTCTACTTCATTGGCTGATTGCCTTCCCACTTTGTTTCCTTCATAAAATTTACTATAGGGAATAACTTTTACAAGTGAAGAACTCGTCTTGGTTATCCTAGATGTTTAAAAGAAAACTAACTACTGTTATTTCATGTCGCAAAATAATAAAGGAAAGTTCATCGTTTTTGCCATAGAGGTCTAAATTGGGATAGGGTCAAATTCTTGTTCATCTGTTTTTCATAGAAGTGGAATAACCATTGCCCAAGCTAAATTATATTGTGATGATAAGTTTCAGTCCTTATACAGTGCCATTAGCCTTTCAAAGCAATCAATTTTTGGAGAATTAAAACATTTATATATGTCTTCAAGTACTTTTAATTTCAGTGTTATAATTAGTCATACAACTATATTAACTTTGATTAATTAAATAAGGTATGATTAAGAGTAGCATATGTGCAAGTAAAACACTTATTTCATTCGTGTGGCAGTTCTTTATGATTGATCTATTATTATATTTTAATATGTCTTCAGAATTCAAAAAGGACTACACATCAATATGTTAGAAAGAACAAAGTCAAAATTTATCTTTGCTTAGGTTTTGGAACAGTAGTTATTTCAAGATAAGCCAACTAAAATATGTAACTTTGACTTTTCGATTTTTATGATAAAATGATACACTTATACGCCAACTTCAAGTATCATTTTACCAAGCCATTAGATATGTTATAAAGCAGAAGGAGTTGTATTTGCAAGATGTGAAACTGCCATTTTGGCATTGTGAACTGTATGAGATAATTTGTCAAGACAACAAAAATATATTGTATTTTTTTATCCCCTCAGAACCCACAAAACGAGCTTCAGTTTTAGTGAATCATGGCTTGACAACAGTTTTGTTCCAGATAATGAAACTAGCTCACACGGGAGACATAACTTTGCCAGACGATGTTCTGATAGCCATACATATCCTTCTTAGTAAAGTTGGACATAAAGGTAAGTAAATATAAAGTTGTCTTATTTCTCATTCGTAACCTACTTTCATTTTAATTTGGAGAAAAATAGGAATAAGATTGAGATTTAAGTTATTTAAAATTTTACATATTTTTTAGAACTGAGTTTGTTTAAAAAGTCTTCAACTTTATTTTATATACTTCTTTTTTAATTTTTATATCTTGATTCATATTTTCAAATATTCCTTGCAATTAATACTATAAAGCCTTATTAAACAGTTTGAACAATGAAAAAAAATAATTTGAGCTGTGCTTTGTTACTCTAAAGATTGTGTTTCAATGTCAGACATTGAAAAAAAATTTCAGTCATAAGTCTTGAAGGCTGAAGCATGGAAAAGGCACATTTTAGACTAAAATACAAGCATAGTCAGAGCAAGAATAAAACAGTCATGTTGTAAAATATCTTGAGCCATTTGCATTTGCTGAATAAAATGTAAGAATTTGATAGACTGTTTTCATATAGTTGTATAGTGTTTTTGATCTGACAGTACAAGTACTTTGATCTTTGTTGTATTTTGGGATGCATTGATAGGAGAGTTACATTTTTGAGGGGTTATTTTGTTTTGTTTTGTTTTTTTGCATGTTCATTTCATATTTTTTTTACATTGTGACTTCGTTCTGTGAATAACTTTACAAATAGGAAAGAGAATTTATTGGTTAATCTTTAAAAATGCCTTCTGTTTCCTCAATCTCACCTCTATCCATGAAAAAAATTGTATTCTTGACTATTGTAAAGAGGCTTGGGTAAAAGATTAATTTTTCTGATGTGTTTATTGAAAGCACAAAGAGATTCATCAAACTTATTTCATTTATAAATATTTTTTACAAAGCCAGTGTAAGGTGGATATATTTTTGAGAATTTGTGTGTGTGTGAGGAGGGGTTGTTTGAGTGTTTTGATTGTTTGTTTTTGTTTGTTTTGCTCCTTTAATACAATTCAATGCTGAAGAAATAACAGTACTACTGATTACCATGTTGTTGTTGTTGTTTTTGGTTTTTTTTTCAGATCGAAAATTTGCAGTGAAGGCCAGACTTCACCAGAGTTTGATGCTCACATTAAATATGGTGAAGTCAAACTCTCACAATTTCAGAAATCTGCAGCCTCTGCTTTCGGTGCTCAAGATGTACACCAATAATAGTGAGTGACTTTTTGGTCTCTTGACTATTACTCATGGAGCAAAATTAAAAACTTAGTTCTTGAAACTGTGAAATTTGAATTCTATGCCAATAAACTTTTGCATAAAAGATTTCCTAATTCATCTGTACCTCTTTTATAAATTTGAATTCTATGCCAATAAACTTTTGCATAAAAGATTTCCTAATTCATCTTTACCTCTCTTATAATGAGTGCAATGAATTATAAAATTGAATTAATAAAAATTTTGATCCGTAGAAAAAATATGAGTTTATATAATTTTTTTTTCAATTTCGGTGTTTAAAAGTCTTTACCATCCTTTTATGCTGGTTTTTATTGTTGTTCTTGTTATTATGTTTTTGCATTATTTTTCATGTTGTTGACAGCAGTAAAAATAATGTACCATATACAATGATCATTTCTGTCCCAATTTCATCTAATTAACTATGATGTAATGAAAATATATTCATCTGTTCAGGTGTGAATGCTTCCTATCTTGGCAAACACAATTCTATCAACATTATGTTCAAAATCATCAGTGCTTGTGGAAGGCGTCATACAGTGGATTTGAAGCTGGCTTTGGAGAACCTAAATAATATGACAAAATCCAGTAAGCTCTTTTATATTTTTGTATCTGTGTGGCGACGCAAAAAACTAACAATACATGATTTCAAATTTGAAAGTTCTTATTTTATATAAGAAATGATGGCACCATGAACAGCGCATGTCATCTAAATATCTATTCAACATGACAAATTCATTGCTGGAAAAAACCAAATGTAAGAACTTTACAAAAATCATCCCTATTGAAATGTGGCAACAGAAATTTGGTTTTTTTTTTATTGATAAAAAAATTATGGAAAACAGTAAGATCTTCACTATATATCTTCACATCAGATTTCATGCAATAGTATAAGCCTCGAAAATCACCACATTAACTCCTCAAAATTGTTTCCTTGATCTCATCCCAACTGCCGTCAATATCGGAGTATTTTATTTGTTTTAATTCAAATATTGAAGGATTTACTGTCCAATTCAATAAGTTGTTTTTTTTTAAACAAGCAGCCATAATAAGATTTCTGAAGCTATTTACCGGTATTTAATATTTTTTTTTTGTAAGATTTTATGGTTAAAAGCACTGAGGATTGGTAGCAGCCTATCTCAGTAACCTAAAAGAAGTAATATTATAAGATTAAGTCAAAAGAAACTCAGAAGTTTTCTCTTTAAAGATGGACTTTAAAAATGTTCAGAAACATATTTTTAGTGATAACCTTACCTTTTACAGTGGTTGTTTTTAATCTTGTACAGCAATTTTTTTTTATACTTCAAAATCTGATTTTTCTTATCTTTCTCAAACAGCCTTGCGCTGTTGGTTTTTACGGTTGTTGTTTTTTTCTTGTTTTTTTTTAATAAATATTATCATTTAAGGAAAAAGGTACAGATTAAGTAGCTTTTTCTTTTTAATCATGTCTAAAGCCGAAGCAAATGTTAATTTTTGAAATATCTATGAATAATTATTTGTGATGATTTTCTTTTTAACAGAAAGCAATTCTGCTCGGCTCGTTGGAATGGGTGGTGTCCCTCAACTTCTTGCTTTGCATGCAGACTGGCAAGCAATGGATATCAAGCATCGTTTTCTTCTCATCAGAAAATCAGTTCTCAACATTTTGAAAAACATAACAAACTTGAGTAAGTTATCCTGGCAGATTTTATATGTGTTTTAGGGAAGGGGGTGGAAAGGAAAGGTTAATTATCAGGTATTTTCTCAGCATTTCTTTTCTGCTTGCTGATTTAAGATTCTTTAATGGATATTCTAATGATTTGAATGATATGCCTTTTTTATATGTTTTAATTCTTAGAGGATTTTGAGGGTGTTTTTGAGACTATCACCCTACTTGTATACATCTCTGATCTTTTCTCACTTTTTTTTTTATTGAGAGGCATCTGGCCTTGTGTAGACTTCTGTGTCATTTTTTTAAAGTTTAAGAAATATTCTCTCTCTCTCTCTCTCTCTCTCTCTCTCTCTCTCTCTCTCTCTCTCTCTCTCTCTCTCTCTCTCTCTCTCTCTCTCTCTCTCTCTCTCTCTCTCTCTCTCTCTCTCTCTCTCTCTCTCTCTCTCTCTCTCTCTCTCTCTCTCTCTCTCTCTCTCTCTCTCTCTCTCTCTCTCTCTCTCTCTCTCTCTCTCTCTCTCTCTCTCCCTCTCTCTCCCTCCCTCTCTCTCTCTCCCTCCCTCCCCCCCTGTCTCTCCCTCTCTCTCTCTCTCTCTCTCTCTCTCTCTCTCTCTCTCTCTCTCTCTCTCTCTCTCTCTCTCTATCTCTATCTCTCTTTCTGTTTTAAAGAATGTAAGCTATACTGTTTTTAACTCTGCCTGCATATCCATCCAAATGATCATCAATATCTGTGTTACTTTGGAATTCTTATCTTTCAGAATCAGGCCAGAAAGCCCTACAGGAGGCAGGTGGTATACAGATCTTATATGAAAATGCTTTAGAGGCAAGTGACTGTCGAGATATGGAGAGTATGATACTCTTGGCTACAGTTATTATGAGGAAGTGCTTCCCTCGGAACAAATTGCCTATCATGTCAACCCTCAACCCGGTTTTGTTTCCATTGCCACAGTCACCTTCGCATACACCTGAGTGCTATTTTCTACCCAATTTTCCGGGTAGGTAGCAGAGGCGTAATGAAAATCATATTATATTCATACTTAGAAAAAAGTGCCAGGGAACAAAAATTTTGATCATGTTTTTTTCCCATTGATTATGATGCTTGGTCTTATTTTTGATGGCTGAAGAGAATAGTGATCATTTTCAGTGGAATGTTGCACTTGAGGCTACAAATTGCACAATCATAAGTGTGAAAACATCCAAGCTTAGGTTGAATGAATCAGCCATTACTTTCAGATTCAACAAGTGGAATGGGTGAATTTATGAAGGTCTCAGCTTTATAAATGGAAAATTAATATAAATTTGTCACTATCATTCCTAGAAATTCCCTTTCAACATATTTATTTTTTAATATCAGCAAACCAAGGCAAAGCCACAAGCTTACAATCCTTTGGCCCATACTCGCCAAGATTTTCACAAACTTCATCACTAGAAAGCTTCATATCTGATAAAGTGGGGAGAGTCTGTGAGGCTTTTAAAACTCTGATGCAAAGTGGTAATGGTATTGGCCATCAGTGTGGTGAAATCTTTATATTGTTTCTTTTATTTGTTGTCATTGCCTTATTCAATGTCAAATATTTACAGTGAAGAAACAAAACCATCAATAAATTAATTATTTGTGGAAGGTTTTACTGTTATTTTCTGCTTGCTTTTGCTCTTGCTGTTTTTTGTCTTAGTGCAGTTGAATTTTTTTTTATTTTGAGTTCATAATATTGCTTTGGTATTGGTATTTATTTTAGCTGGCATGTTAGATTTTATCAATGAGTATAAAGTTGTGGATTTCAGTTTACATAGCCCAAGGATGATTTTTTTTTTCATTTTGTTTACTAGTTTATTTGGATTTTTAGTTTTAATTATTACAAAATATTGAATAATGGATTGAAAACTATCGAAAAAATAGAAGAAATTAATTTGTAAAAAATATTTATTACCTCTACTTATCTCTGTGTTTTCACCCATTTTTTATTGGACATTTTAATGATATTTTCGAAGAATAAGAATAACAACTTTTCAAATACAATTTACAAAGAAATAATTTGAGAATTTTTTTAAAGTGCTTGAAACAAATCTGGTTGTGGATCTTGTGCTTTTTAAAGTTCTGCGCTTTTGTGAAAAGTCAACCTGCCTGCACACATAGATTTTGATGAGGAGACATTTTTACCTTGCTATAAAAAATATTTACATGAAGGTTGTAAGATTTAAAAAAATATATATATATAACACTGTGACTTTTTTTCTAAATATACCTGAAAATGTATGTATCTGTAAGGACTGATTTTGTTGTCAACACCAACATGGCTCAAGAAGAAACATATTGTTTGTTTTTGTTGTTTTATTTTTTGTACATAAACACATGACTTTTATTTTCATTTTTGAAGATGCAGTTATGATTCATGATGTTTTTTTTTTAATTTTAAAAAACTGCAGTGCCAGTGAATGAGAGTCAGAGCAGAGCAAATGGAACTGATAGTGATCACAGCTCTCTGGATGACGATGATGACATTGATAGTGATGATGAGAGGTTCCGAACAGATCAAGATGAGGTGAAATAAACTTTTTTGTTACCTTTCGGACACCTTCATTTCATTGTATATTCCTTTTGGCATTAATGAGTTTGAGATGAAAAGTATTTGAAACAAACAAGAAAAATGGGAAATCATTAGATATTAAAGTGTTAGCACTTGATGAACTATGATTTATTGGTCAAAAATTGTATGATCGCAATTTTTTAATCCAGACACCTATACATATCTTGCTGAAAGAGGATTTTATGCTAAAGCTTTATATATATTGATTTTGAGCAGAGTGACTCTTTTCAGGATGCAGAACTGCCACTTTTTTTTTTTTTTATTATTCTGGGAATCTTGATATTTAAATCACAAAATAATATTTCTATAGCTATTGTAAAAAAAAAACTTACATTTATCAACTGTGTAATTTTACGGGAAAAGTGAGTTTGTTGTGGTTAGAGAATTTTTCTCTATTAACTATGGATACATACCTGTTTTGGCATTTATTCTTGTACTTTCTTTTCTTGAAAATGTTCAGCCTTATGATGACCAACCAGAGGGTCCTGAACCAGCTGAAAAAAGAACACCTGAGGACCTGCGAATGTATGAAACTTTTTTCCCAGAGCTGCATGAAGAGGTTTGTGCTTTTTCTTGGTTTTTGTTGGGTTATTGGGGTTTTTTTTTCGCATCTATTTGTCCTCACGATGTTGACTTTGAGTCTGTGTATAAAAGGTTCTATGGCTTGGAATCACAGAAATGGATCAAATATAAAACCAGAAAAGTATGTCCCTACCCATAGCTATAATTATTTATAGAGTAAATAAGTTGTTGTAGGAAATCCTGCTAATTTGGACAAGAAAATTCCAATGTAGCTTTTTTATTCGACATCTTTTTTTGCAATACTCAATGAGGGAGAAAATCTCTTTATTCACAGCACTGCAAGTTTAATGTGTACTTAATGCTTTGCTTAGGAGTGTCTTTTGGCTGTTGATTTATTTTCCTTGAGAATGCTGAAGCAGATAAATAGCACTATTGGTGGGGGTTTTTTCTGAAAGAAAAAGGCTATGATGTAATTTTTTTTCTCATGAACAGTTTCTCTGATGTTTTTCCTTTTGCCACTCAGGTGCTCTCTGGAGAAGGAAAAGACAATGCCTAGATAGTTGCAAATTATTGTTGTCAAAAACATACTGAATTAAAAATAATATTGATACAGAGCTAACTGGGAAAAGATTCGAACTAACTACACTTCCCAGTCAGGGTGACTTTTTTTGTCAGTCTCAAGTGACATAAATGATGCCATAGAGGGAAATCAGTTTATAGTCCAGCTATCCTGTTTGTTAGCCTAAAGCTATTCTGCAAAAGATGTTGAATTTTGTTCAGGTTTAACTCTGATTCAGCATGTGATCACAACAAGCAAAACAAAATAGGAGCATGCTTTTCAGCAATGCAAGGAGAAGACGGCTTTTTGATGGTGCCTGTGTTAAAACAAAAAGGTGTTAATTATGTTGAAAGGGGCTCAAAATTTAAGATAATAATATCATAGATTTGAAATGGATTTTGAATTGGGCTTTGAATGTTAAATTTTCAACACTGTATTATCATACTGGCTAAAACAAACATCAAATACATGTAAGGATCTTTGCATAAAATACCAGTAAAGAGTACATGAAATTTTCTTTTGAAATGGGTTTTCTTTAATAAATTTCAAGCAAGGTTTTAACCTATCTTAAAATTTTCCTCTAATGTCAGTAACATTATCAGGAAGAGGAACAAAAAGAAATTTAGAAGCAATTACATATTTTTCAACTTTGTTTTGAATGTCTTATTTCAGTCTATACCATCAGTGTGTCTAGACAGACCAGTTATTCGAAGATCAGTATCAGGATTCTTGACTTCAAGATCATCTGAGTTATATGGAATGAAGCATGTGGCATCTGATGCCACATTGTATGATTTGCATAAACGAAGTGGTCGAGAATTTTCTACGCTATGTGACTTGGAGCTCAAAGGTGATTTTTTTTACATTGATTTAAATATTTTTATGAATAAAAAAAAAATGTAAATAGATGTATGTGCTTAGCCCCATACCTGTGAAATAGACATTATTGCATATTCTTTCGAAAAAATAATAGTTAAAGAGATATCTGCTCATAAATTTTTCTATTTTTTCCTTTTTACAGTCATAACTTTGATTTAAATGTTTTTACCAGCCCTTTTTAAAAACTTTTCTTTGCCACCATCGTTTTTGCCTTATTTCCTTTTCTTTGTGGATTATTTTTTGAAGGTAAAGTAGATGAGAAGAGTGTCAGTGCCATCAACCTGAAAACAGGCTCCAGTGTGATATCTTTGGACCTCATTGGAATTAGACAGCAGCAGCATCAACCGGGTGGTCAGAATCCCTCTACTAGCACAAGGAGGAGCCTCCTGCCTGCAGCAGCGCGGGCGAGCAAACAGAGGCGTAGGCCATCACAGTCATCACAGCAGCTATCGAGAGATGGCAGGCGTAACGGAAACAGTAGCAGGCGTCTGTCTGGCACCAGAGCAGAGGACTCTTCTGTACTAATGGAGGGAGGAAATGGCTCTTCTATCACATTCCCTTCAATTGAGTTTGAAGAGGGTGATCAGGTACCCATGTGAATATTTCCAATCTTAAAGATTTTCATAGCATTCAGATGAAAAGGCATTAGCCTAATTTTTGTATACTAAAACCTAGATCTTGATTATGGAGTAGACTTTAATGTTTGAAGTTTAATATTCAATATGAGGAAATGCTACTAAGATCTTCCTTTTCACATTGACTTCAGCAAGTTAATACCTTTGGCAAGATATTTATTTCACTGAATTAACTCATCACGTTACACATAGCGAAAAATAGAAAACCTTTTAACAGCTTTTAAGTGTAAGTAACTTAGCACAATTTAAATATTTAATTGAAATGATAAAATGGAAGGTCATTTTGGCCTATGTATGATTTACTTCTCAGTCATTTTCTCAATGCTGAACTACTTTAATCATTCTTAGTTGCACTTTAAAGTGATTACTCACGTATGGGGAATTAAAGAACATTGCTTATATGCTTATATGTTGTTTGCGGGGGTTTTTTCTTGTTTGGCAGGCAGCATCTTTAGGCAGTGATGATGCAGATGAAGACTTTTGTGAGTTCAGCCATGATGCCCAGTTGTACTGTCAGACAGCAGCAGATACACATAGTGTTCACAGGTTCCAAAAACTGGCCTTTCCTGATTTGTATGGTGCAAAAGGACCCTCAAAGTTGGTAGAGAGCTTAGTTTCACGCAAGTTTGGGGTTCAAAGGTAAATCTAGTCACACTGTTACTCTTTTTTAATATTTTAATAATGTTTTAACATTTAATTATTCTTGATCTTGATTTGGTGTATTCCACAATTCTGAAGCTCTCATATTGACTGTTCCTTTTTAAGAAAATTACATGTTGGTGTCTTTGAGGATGTATCAAAGACCCAATCACCATTTTACTCTTTCTCATATGCAGAGATTGATTGAGGCAAAAGAGAAAGGAATATACAGCAACATGTCATGTCATGAATATTCTCTGCTCTTCGATTTATTTTTTGACACTTAAATCAAACGCTGATAAATATTATTGCTTTCTCATGTACCAATTTTTTTTAAATATCTTGTTTCTTTAATTTGTATATGCAACGTCTTAATTCAGCTTACCAGCAGTTTTGTGTAAATATCCATTTTTTCATCTGTTTCATTACTCATGGGCTGCTTGGTTTCTCTCACAGTGCATGAAGTTATTTTCAAAATGGCAGATTTTAGTAACTTTGACAGATCTTTCATCTCTCTCTTTCCTCAGGGCTAAAATATTTGAAGATATTGATCGTATGATTCATCTTGATCAGCTACGTGATAAAGTTGTGTATGATCTAGACATAGTCGTATCAGATGCAGGGGACAAATATACAGGATCAAAGTCAAACCTTCTGAACAGAGACGAGCTAAGGTATATGTTCTAGAAGAAATATAGATCTAAACAAATAACTCTTTTAATTTTTTAAATGAAGGAAGAAAAATTTATATACTCAAGACAATATACTCTCCTAATTGCTTTAGTGTATTGTTTTTCATCTTGATAACATGCTCTAAAAATATTGCCAATATATTTACAATGTATTGCTATTTGCACCTTTTATCTATCAAAGCAGGTCTGAGAGCCAACTTTTGAAAGTTTTCTCTTGCCTCTGAAATACCTTTTTTTTTATTAATTTAGAAGAAATGAAAGTGCTATTGAATGAAATTCAGAAGAAATAAAAAACAAAAAGTATTTTTTAAACTGTGTATTTGACCTTCTCATAAATAATGAGGCCTTTTTTTTCTAATTATATTTGCAGAGTGGGTTATATCGATTCTCAGTCAGACTCCTTGAAATTCAATGCCCAGTTTGAGTGTGGTAATCTTCGCAAAGCCATCCAGGTGAGATGCTTTGGTTTTATTGAATGCTGTTGATTTATTTTCTGGATTTTATAAAATGTAGTAAGGTTTTTGTATACCTTTTTAATTTCGATGCTTTGGTAAGACATATGTGAATTTATGAAGCCCTGAAATCAGACTCTTCTTTCTTCTCCTGTATTATATCTCTGTGACCATTGCTGTCCATGAAGTTTGTTGTTTTTACTTGTTCTCTAACAGTCTAAGAGCTTCTTGTGGTCTGAGGATTCTTTAGAGCACACTTGGCATCTGGCTCTTTCTTAATGCTAGGAGAATGTGATCCATGATCTCTTACGCTGCTGTGCACTTTCTCTGAGAGGTCCTACCAGTTCCAATCTTTGTTTGTGCATTGTTGAGATGTTGTGTCCCGTTTGAATTTAACCAAAAATAAGTTTGGGCTACTTTCATCGCATTTTCTTGAGAGTTTTCTTTACCTATTTTTTGTTGCTGATTATCTTATATCATTATTTTTTATGGAAGGAAGAGAATTTGGAGATTTTCTTCTTTCACCTATAATGTAATCAACAAAGTTGCCTTGATTTGTTGGTGCGGTGCTCAGCGATTATAATAGTTTTTGCCATATTGAACTTATCTCCCATTTTGCTTCTGGTTTTTTTTTTTTTTATTTTATTTTATAAGGTTCAGACAGGTAAATGAAGTGGAACTAGTCAGGCACAAAGATGAATGTGAGAAAAGGGATTTTGTTCATCTAAATATTTTTTTTCCCTATCAGGTGAGGCGTTTTGAGTATGACCTTATTCTCAGCCCCGACATTAACTCAAATCATCACCACCAATGGTTTTATTTTGAAGTGAGCAACATGGTGGCAGATCAACCGTATCGGTTTAATATTGTCAACTGTGAAAAGTTGAACAGTCAGTTCAACTATGGTGAGTGCACAAAATGTTGGAGTATTTTTTATATTTTTTGTTGCTTTCTGTTTTACTTTAATTTTTTGGAATGAAAAATCTATTATCTTAGAAGATCATTCAGATTTCAAACCACATTGGACTAATCATGACTCCCATTCATAATTTATGTCGAAAAATTTTCTACTCATTCAGGAATGCAACCTCTTATGATGTCAGTTATGGATGCCATTGAGGGAAACCCTTGCTGGGTCCGAGCTGGCACAGATGTTTGCTACTACAAAAATCACTTCATACGAAATGCCAACACAACAGGCGGGGTTAAGGGAAAGTCATATTACACAGCCACATTCACCATCACATTTAAAAATTCAGGCGATGTGTGTTATATCAGTTACCACTACCCATACAGCTACACAGCACTCAAGGTAATTTTCCAAGAAAGCTTGATTTAAAAAATCTATTGCACTATGCTTGTTATATATCTTTATTGTAAAGAGGGAATGGTTTTTTGCTCATAGAATTTGGTATGCTTAAACGTTCTGTAATGTCATTCAACCATCTCAAATGTCTTCCAGTTCACATCAAATGCTATCAAAATGAACCTTTCAAAGCAAAGTCACTTGATGAGCTGCAGAGTAGAAAAAAAGTTCAAAAATAGTTTTTAAGAGGTTTCTTAAATTTTCAACTGCTACATAATAGACATAAAATGGAGCTTGAAAAAGCTATTTTACAAAATTAATATTTACAGAATTCAGCTTGTTTGAGGGTGCAAGAAATGTGAGAAGTTCACTTGAAATCAGTTTCTGCAAGCTTGGCTTTTAAGTTTTGATATCTAAGTTTTTGTGAGAAGAAAGCCTTATGGATAGATTTTTTTTTTTGGGGTCAGCTTATTTGTTGTTTTGTTTAATTTCATCCCAACTATTTCTAACATTTGCTACTTTAAAGATTTCTTTAAATCTATGTACCTTGAAAAAAATTGTGTTCGCTGAGTTTTAAATATTCAAGGTAGTCATGTTACTATAACAATCATGAAAAAAAAATGATTATGGTGGGTTTTTTTTTTTTTTGTAATACCACTATGACAAATTGAATGGGAGAAAAATAAAAGATGAATAAGTTTTATGTGCACCAGCTTCCATCTTATTTTTCTTTTCACAAAACAAATGATTTGAGAAAGTGAAGTTAAAAGATCGAAAGAACTAGCCTTTCTAGGTATTGTATATTGATCTAAGGGTGTCATAACAACTGAGATGCATAATTACAAAATCAAGGAAAGGGAGTGTTCTGCATAAAAAATTTCATGGCTCTGTTGAAAAAAAAAAATAAGGTGTAAAAAAGGGAATCCTTGTATAATAGATTTTTTTCGTCAAAGAGTGCATGACTTTGAAATTACTTCACCTTTTTTTTTGGTTCAAATAATTTATGTTGCCTTTTTCTTCATTTCCAGACACACTTGAAGCAATGGGAAAAAATGTATGATCCAAACCTTATTTACTACCGCAACCAAAATTTGTGCCTAACCCTGGGTGGGAATTCAGTGCCTGTTCTGACAATAACAGCTCAGCCTCGTGGTTCAGACAAGGAGAGTTTAGAGGAAATGCGTGAGTTTGATGAATATTAGAGGTAGTCAATTCTTGGAGATGCAAATATGTGTTAGGTTTATGATGCCAAAGTTGTGAAAAAAAATTGCTGTTTTTGTATACACCATAGGAATTTATAAACAAGAAACAATCTTGCTATTGTTCCTTATTCCCTTACTTTGTACCATCTTGATACCAAATTTCCTCAATTGCATTTCGTTTTACAGGCAGTCGGCCTTACATTTTTCTAAGTGCAAGGGTTCACCCAGGAGAGAGCAATGCAAGTTGGATTATGAAAGGTATCTTGTGTGCAAATAAACTCTGAACTCTTTTTCAGATTTTACAGAAAACAGGATTATTTTGATGAACTGAGTTTTCTTAAGATATAAATTTCACTAAATACTAATGAATCATAGAAAAAGACATGGTAGTTGCATTTTAGTTAAAAAAAGAATGCATTTAAAAGTGGATAAATTTCTCATTTACTTATATTTCAAATGAGGGAAAATGTGATATTTGCACGGAGAATATCATGCAGTTTTTACCGCTGAGAAATCTGGGAAATTCATCGTTCTTAATGTCAACACCTTTAAAGCTTATATTGACAACAAAGGACTCATTTAGACTGAATGCGGAACATTTAGTAAGTTAGGCTTGATATGTGATTTTTGAAATTTTATGAATCCAAGCACTTTTTACAAGAAAATATCATATGTGACCCTCAATGTATTCCCTTTGATGAAAAAATGGAGATTGTTGTGTATTGTTTGGTTCATGACACGGGAATGTCTCTAAATCTAATGACTGAAAATATCCCTCTCCAATAGGTTACTTGCTCTTAGTATCGTTCTATCTTCAGGACATCCTTGTTTGTAACTTACTTCAGTGTGTTCGTCAGGATATGTATGCTTATTTTTGGCTTTAATGTCTTGTACAATCTGGATGTATAGGTTTATAGTGGGTCTCAACCTCACTGTATCATCTAGCTGTTATGGGCTCCATGGGTCTTCTATTCTAATCTTAGGGTAGCAATATTTGTTATGAGCTTCACTGAACATATGTACTATAAATTGAAGATGGCAAGTCAGGTTGATCTATCTGATATTTATTTATCAAATGCAGTGGTGAGTCAAAAAATAATTTATTAATTTTTTTCCTTCAGGGACAATTGATTTTCTGTTGAGTCGAAAGCCTCAAGCCCAACTAGTCAGAGAAATGTATATCTTCAAAATTGTACCAATGCTAAACCCAGATGGTGTTCTCAATGGCAAGTAAGTTAGATTCCAATTGTCTCAAAAATGATTTATTATTTGTTGCATTTAATACCTCAATTTAGTCACCCCCTCCTTTGTACACAAGTACTGGAGAACTGTGAAATGTTCTCATACTAATAAATTTATTTCTCTAACAGTGCCACAATGTGGCACTTATTCTTATTTCTGAGTCACTTTGCATTGTAAGATGAGTTTCATGCACTGCAAAATATTGATTGAAAATTTGTGGTGTAGTTCACATCAATTGACAATTTCATATAAATTCAAAATTGTTACTTGTATTTGTAACATGTAGTTTGAGCAAAAAGTTATTCTGAATACTTATATCTTCCTCTTATTATTTACATATTGATCTAGCTAGTTCTGAGTACAGACATTTCACTAATTATTAAACCTTGTAGTAAATCTTTAACAATTCATTACATGAGAAATCCTATGACTAAACTTTTAGGTTGGACATTTTTTCAGTACCTTTCAGCCTTTGCTATATTATAACACTCTTATCTATTTTACCAGTCATCGATCATCACTTGTGGGAGAGGATTTAAATCGTAGATGGGGCAAGCCTTGTCGGATTCTTCACCCAACCATTTACCACACAAAAGGCCTTCTTTTGTACCTGAACATGGTCAACAAAACACCAATGGTTTGTTATTTTGTTTGCTGTATTGCTCAGGCATTTCTGAAATATACTATTCAAAGTTGCCTATACCAGTTTATGTTCCCATAAACCTATCATTATTTGTGTTTAAGGGCATCATCCTTGATACTTACCATGGAACTAGATAACAGTAGGTTTTCTCCTTCCATTTTCTTTTTTTCGTGTTTCTACCCTGACCTCCTGGTTCTCTAAAGGTTCAGGGACGTACTTATATTACCGCTCCTAGTGGAATAGATATCAAGAAAATATTATTAGAGCTGTAGTTTTGGGTAATGCTCAGCAGTCAATAGAAATAGGCTTTAAGTAAAAATGATTGAGAAATGTTTGCCCTTTGTGGGACTCAAACCCTCATGTTATATTTGCATCAGCACCAGGCGCCTTGCCACTTAAGGAGAGCATAGTTTATACCAATGCACCACTATGCTCTGTAGAAAGAAGCTGCATGGTGAAGGTTTGGGCTGTTCTCATGCCATACAATATAAGGAACAGGATGTACCCTAGCAAGGTGCAATTAGCTGTCTTATTTTTCTCCTCTCATTTAAAAATATATCTAATGTCATAATACATTTTTTTACATTTTAAGATATAGCATTAAAAAATATTATTTAATTAATCAGAAAACAGTTAATTTCTTTCATTTAAAAATATATCTAATGTCATAATACATTTTTTTACATTTTAAGATATAGCATTAAAAAATATTTCCCTATTATTTAATTAATCAGAAAACAGTTAATTTCTTCAGAAGCTTTTGTTCCTTTTTTGTTACATGTTTTGATATAAAAGTTTTGAATGTATACATTTGCAGTGTTTAAGTGCGTTTTTGTAGTTCCTGTGGTTATCTTTTATGAGTTTAATGTGGTTCAAATTTCAATATGATTTGCTATGGCTTGTATGTTTCTTATTTCTGTTGATGTTATCTTCTTTTTTTCAGGTCTTTTGTGATTACCATGGCCACTCAAGGCGCAAAAACATCTTCATGTATGGCTGTGCACCTAATCAGTCATGGATCCCAAATGATACGCACAACCCCTGTTGTACTGGCAACAAATTCAGTGACTTAAGTTTCAAGGTGAGAGGACTTTCAGATTGTGCAATAAGTTTTTCTTATTGTAAAAGTGACTATTTCAAAGAAGGCAGTTACTGATAGTTACTTTTTATTAGTTCTAAATTTAGGAGAAAAAAACGTTTCATGTTTGAAAATTTTACTGTAGTAGAGACGCGAAAACAGCAGAGTTTCTACATTTAATTGTTATATATGTTTTTATTTTCAGCTTTTGCCTCGTCTTCTGAATGCAACATGTCCTTCATTCTCTCTTAAAAACTGTAATTATATTGTGGAGAAGGCCAAAGAGAGCACTGCAAGAGTGGTGGTTTGGCGCCAGCTCAGTGTTGTACGATCCTACACCATGGAGTCCAGCTATTGTGGTTGTGATGAAGGAAAGTACAAGGTTTGTTGGCACTTAAATTTTTATTTTATATAACTAAATAGGAATTTATAAATATGCGCATTTTGTTGAGCTTTTGCATGTTGTTTTGAAGCAAGTGTGTTGAAACTGATTTTGTTTAGTCAAAGAAAAATGATCAAATTTTAGAATATAGATGAATAAAAAAACAGTTTAATTAAGACTTGACAAATATTTATTAATTTGTCCAATTTTGGTAAATTTGACTAGGATGTGGCATTTCATAAGAGTAACTAATTTTAAGTACGTAAATTAGCACCCTGTTTAAATTGACATTGCAAACAAGGCGTTTAATTGAAGCCATATGATATCAAATTATGAATTAGTACTTTCTACAATCAAAGCCACTTTTTCATATGGATAGTCGTAAACAACATTTTTTATCCACTCACAGGCTTCACTCCATTCAAGACAAATACAAATCAGTTGACGAATTTGTTTTTCAAGTACGTTTTTTCTCTGATGCCTCTAAGAGATTGAAAATTGTTGTAGTTTAATGTTTTCTCTCTTCAAAAAAATTCAAAAGGATGCACATATCAACACAGACATGCTAGAAGAAATGGGCCATACATTTTGTGAGACACTGATCAAGCTTGCTCGCCAGAAAGGTAGTAGCTATGACCAGCAGATGCCTTCCCTGGATGTGGACAGTACAGCAATAACATCAGGCGGAGCCTCGTCTGAGATTGAGCTGTAAGTTTCCATCTCAAAATATAATAGTATCTCTCCTATCCAAATTGAACAATAGCTTGGAAAAGCGTAATGAGGCAATCTATTTATAAAGCAACATTTTTGCATTTCATTGTCAGAGTTGAGATATAGTTTGAACATCTGACTTTTGAAAGTTCTTTTTTACACAGTACATCCTAACTGTCAAACTAATGTAAAAATGCTGGACATTATATGCCTGGCACTGTATGAAGATCTTTTTTAAACTTTGAAAACCTCTTATCCTCACTGAGTTGGAAGTAAAAATTCTACAAAAAAACAAAAAAAAGAAGTTCAACTTCCACCCATACACAATGACTGCAGTCCGAATTGAAAATGATGGAATCTCTTCCTATTGCTCTATCTTTCACAATGCATTCTCTCAATGTAGTATGAATCTGTTTTCACCCATTTTTTTTAATATTCTGTTTTATTTTTACAGATATGTACTTACATAACATAAATTTTACAAAGCTATGAGATAGAACCGTGCTAAATAGAGAGTATATGTTTTTATAAAGCATTTGTCTACTTTCGCTCTACAATGGATTTCAACAGTAACACATCATATTATCATAGTTCCTATATAACACTTGTGTGAAGTGATAGTCAAAAAAGTCAACAGGTTTAATTTATGTCAACTAAAACTCGTAGCAAAATATTATGCTCCCTTTTCTAGCTTTCAAGATCAAACTTGTAGAAGAAAATTTTTGGTATTTGCATATTAGCGACTCAGATGTTAGGTTTGTGCCATGTAATTTTGGCAGTCAGTATTGTAGTTAATATCTTAAGATAAGTCTTAATGAATCCTAAATTAGTAAATGTAATTTTTCAAAAGGTGTATTTTAATCTAGATCTTTTGCACTATTTCGAAAAATTAAACAATCTTATTTCTCTTCAGAATATTATTATTCTTTCATATGCAAAACTTATGATTTCCAAAAATTTGTTGTTCATCTGTCTAATTATGCCTGGCTACATGTACAATTTTTCCTTCTAGGCCTGCGTACACTCACAGTGATATTTAATTGCTTTTTTTATTCACAGAGATGACGTGGAGGAGATAAGTAGTTTATCATTACAAAAAGCTGGTCGTGAGTTGATCACAGAGTACCCTGCTACAGAGTCAGAAGATGAAGACAGAGATGACGAAGAGGAGGAGTTTGATGATGATGAGGACTATGAATAGTAACCATGAACGTTGGCAAAATTATATTAAATAGTATCATTTGTCTTTTGAGGACTTGGTTATGAGCATTTTATTTGACATGAATTATCGGATTTAGGTTATGCCTTGGCAAATAAAGAAAAAGTTAAGTATTTTATTTGGACCTGAAAGTAGTGTATATTTCAGTTGATATACCTG
Source organism: Elysia crispata (assembly GCA_033675545.1). Lineage (NCBI taxonomy): Eukaryota > Metazoa > Mollusca > Gastropoda > Plakobranchidae > Elysia > Elysia crispata. The sequence goes on from JAWDGP010005891.1 coordinate 136,404, forward strand.
GATCTCTTTTGTGATTTCTTTCATCGTGATTGATATATGTTATTTCATACATGTATTTTGTTCGTGGTTAAAAAGTAAAAAGATATTTTTTTCTTTTATAAAAGGGCTGTTTTTGTGCATTTCAACTGAATAAATATTGAACTGAAGTCCTAGATTATTAAAATATATAATTTAGAGTGATTATTTTAGCTTCTGTTTGAGCCATACTCACATGAAGATTAAAGTTGTATGAATTTTTATAATAGGAGTTAGTCTAAGATCTAACTTTCTACCAATCTAGATGAATGTTTATGAATGATATAAGGTTTTGTTATATGTTCTTGAAAGATTGATTTTAATTTGGTATCATTCTTTGTTAAGTTAGAACAAAGAATCTTAGTGTATGCCTTACACTAAAATATATGGGTCTTATTTTTGAAAAAGTGAATGTTTTTGGGATTCAGATTGTAGACTAAATATGTCTTATTTGCATTTAAGATTATGCTCTCAGGTTAAAATTAGATGCTAATTGCAGAATTGAGATGTATAAACTATATGCTTTTTCTCTTTGCTATGCTGTATATAGCCATCTCTCTTTTCTCAGATTTATTTAATGATACAGACTCCTGACTGTCCATTATATTCTGACTACTTTACAGTTGAATAAAAGTTTTTAAGATATTATTAATTCCACTGTTTTCATCTTCATAAAAATTTTCATTATGAAAAGATGTTCTTTTGCTTGCAGTATTTACAAGATTTCCTATTCTTCAAAAAAACTTGGAGTTATATCAGATTTACTTATTTATATTTTTTTTTGCCTTCTTTCGCAACTTACTTTTTTTTATAGTTAAATTGACAAACTCTATGTTTCAATTCATGCATTCAAAAAAAGAATCTTAATTCCAGTTTATAGTTTAGTGGTCTAATCCAAGTCCATACCCAATTTGCATTGAAACAAACATGTAGTCTGACTAACTTTTAGCTGCTAGCTGGCATTGTATTTTGCATTGATTGTGATGTTAAACCAATAAAGGAATTCATTTGTTTTTAATCGGCCCTCATTATGATTGGCACCTCATTTCAAGTGGCCTAATTAAATCTATTAGACGAGGCTCCTCAATGAAAGTATGTTGCTATTTTTTAAGAGGCAAACAAAGAGGTTTTTGTAGATGATTTAAAGCTTCAATCATACTTGTATTTCCTTATATCGAGACATGGATCACAGAGATTTGCTGGCTTTATAGATGAAGCGAAAAGATGTAGGTTTAAAGGAGACCTTACTTTAAAAATAAAAGTAAAATGGGGAGTGCAAGATCTATTCATTGTGAGTGGTACTCATCTATGTAAAGATTTTATAGGTTTTTCAAATTTTTCAAGTTTTACAAAATTAGAAACGTTTTGAGTTTTTTTGCCTTTTCTTCTCTCATCCCTTTCCCCAATCCCATTCCTTCTTTTTTGAACCCGTGAAAACAAGAAAAAAAAAATCCAATATCTACATAATACATGAAAACTCCAACAAAATGGAGAGAAAAATTGTAGAGAAGCAAAATCAAAACTAACACAAACCCAAGACTTCATGAAGTACAACTGCTGCTGCATTAAAAATCATTTGTAAACGATAAAAGACTACTGCTATCTTTTACCTAAAAGCGTGGCAGGGAAACAAGGCTTTCCTAAACTATATGTATTTGGAATTTTTTTAATGCTGGAGATTGTTTGTCAAGTCCAGTTCAATCATTTAGCACTATGATAGTCCGTTTTTGGTTGTTTTTGTTTCATTATTTTTATGCTGTTTTCAGGAATAATCAACTTCACAAAAGTAATACTAGATGCAATTGAAACGTAATTTTGCAAGAGGTTTTTTTTCTCTCCAACTATAGTTCAATCATTTAGCTCTATAACAATTTTTTTTTTAATTAATTTTATACTGTTTTGAGGAACAGCTGAATTCACAAAAGAAATATGTTTGCAGTATCAATAATGATATTAAAATTTTTTCATTTATTTCAAACTCATTAATTCAGGACTTGAATTTTTGCTCTGCAATTCCCTAGCCATAAAGTGATTTGATTTTTTATGAATCAAAGATGTTGAATTTATCTCATTGTATTTTTCTTTTGTGGTTGTATTTGCAAGATATTGCAGTTTACCATAACTATCATAGAGCAGCTACATGTTTTGTTGTGTTGAAAATTGTTAATACTTTTCTGTTTATCTTTTGGGTTATATCATTATTTTTGTAGCAACTAACTTTGAAATGTGATGTTTTAAAATCCAATGGAATTGTTTATTTATACCTTTTTGTGGTGCTCAGTGAAAAAAAAAAATTGACCTAAAGTGCCTCATGTTTTTGGGGGAATTTTTTTGGTTTTTATATTTTTTCTCTGTTATCATAAACAGATAAAAAGCCTTTGAGTACTTTTGTTGCTCTTCAAATTTTTTAGATTTTGTTCTAGCTTAGAGGAATTTTTTTAATGATTACACAAAGTTTTTGTGATATAAATTCTGATGGTTTTTAAAAGTTTTGTCTTTTAGTTTGATCATCATGTCATAGGTTCCAGTCTCTCTATAAGTACATGCGTTTTTTATTCCGTCTCTTACTATCCACAATTACTTAAGTCATTTTTTCTGTACAAAAATCTTTTGAATGATAAGGCCATCTACAAAAAATGCTGTCAAAAATATCAAACATCTGAAGGAATAGTGAGAGATCGCAGGTTTTTTTTTATGGTATTGTCTTTTGTGATCTGTGTACTATTTTTAATTCTTCCTTTCATAGAATAAAAAATAATATTCTGAGTGATGTGTAAGAGCTCTTCGTGCATGTGTGCTGGATGAAATAGCTAATTTCCCTGTTTCTGTGGCAGTTACGTTTTGAGCAACGATTTTATAATTTCAATTGCCCTAGTATCCCACTATCATTTTGTTAAACATTCAGCTAGGTTTATCTTTTGAAATTCCGAAATCTTGAACATTCAATCATTGTAACTTTACCATCATTACATAGGTCACAGGAAATTTTTTTCCTTATAGCTTTAAATAGTAAATATAATTTATCACTGTTCTAAATTGTTTTATAACATGCTGCTCGAACAGACCATATTATGTGACAATATGAAGAGATAACAAAGGCCCCTCTAAGTGCAAGTTGAAATCAAGATTAACATTAAAAATTCTTTTTTACAGTCATTTCCATAAGAGCTTCAACATTCACATGAAATGATTGTGGTATTGATTCTTGTGTGCTTGATTTTGGGCAAAGCATTAAGTTGTGATGCAGAACACAAATTCACATTAAGTAGCATGTTTCTCAGCTAAAGCAATTTCATTATTGAAGCTTGGCACTACGGGCAGATTTAGAATAGTAGGTAAGCTCTATTACATTCAATTTAGCTTTTTTTTTTGTCGCTGAGGTAATGGTTGTATCCCCATACAAGAATTGCTGGTGGAGAGAGAGAGAGAGAGAGAGAGAGAGAGAGAGAGAGAGAGAGAGAGAGAGAGAGAGAAAGAGAGAGAGAGAGAGAGAGAGAGAGAGAGAGAGAGAGAGAGAGAGAGAGAGAGAGAGAGAGAGAGAGAGAGAGAGAAGGAAGGAAATTTTAACAATCCAGAACTACTAAAAAAGATAATGCTCTTTGCTTGCTGTGTACATATATAAAGGTATTTTTTAAGTTAGTAATACTGAAAAAATTAGATAGTAAAGCTGAAGAAAATCTCTGAAGATTTAAGCTCTAAGCTATCTCAGGAAAAGAATTACTCTATATATGATATTCAGTTCTGTTGTGGGCCAAAGGCAATCTACCAACAGACTTATTATTCATTCTGAATCAGAATATTTACATATATATATATATATATATATATATATATATATTTGTACTTTTTTTTGTAAGGTACAAGTGAAATATTTTAAATGCCTAACAGAAAAGACAAATCAAATATGTACATGTATGTGTTGTCAGATGTTTTTTAAGCTTGATTAAACCAGCTTTTTTCAGTGTTTTCTCACTCTTTTTCATTAAAAGGAGAAGAGCCTTAAAATGCTAAGTAGTTTTGGAAGACTTATGCAGACTTGTTTTTTTACTTACAATTACATAAGAGATAAAGAGAAGAAGAAGAATGTTTGTGGCTTGTAAACTGAAGCCTTTAAACTTTCCTTGACTAGTCTAATCAGTGTCTAATTACGGTGCAACTTTGCCTGGGCATGGCACTTATTTTCTTGACTGTTTTACTTTTCTACTCCTCCCTTCTCCGACTCCCTATGTGCATGATACGGTTTGCTTGAATCCATTGTATAATATTGAAGTATAAGTCAACGTCAGTTACAGCATTAATGAGAAGTAGCTCTCGTAGGAAGTATATTTTTTCATCTTTTTTTCTCAATCGTTAATTTTTTACTTACCAGAGGCATTTACATGAAAGAGTTAATATACCTTGTTTTTTTCATTTCTGTCATGAAAATAAAGGAAATAATAATTTTGACAAGCGAATGCTTGGTTCCAAAATGAAATGGCTCTTTGAATTGTTGGTCCCAATTTATTGACCCCTTAAAAAGTACTGGTTGCTTATAGGTGAATGCATTGTTGAATTTTGAACCACATTAAACTCTATAAAGAAATATGGGAAAGGGCTTATTAAAAAACCATATGAAATTGGAAGCAAAAAGAAGGAAACAATATAAAGGAGTGAAGTTTATTGACTGCAAATTCTAATCCCAAGTACCAAAGGATATAAATTGTCCACACTTTAGTAAATTTTTAAAAAATTTATTTCTACTAGGTGAACTCTTTCACTGTGTTTTCAAATTAAAAAAGAATTTGAATAAAAATGAGTGGCACAGTTCATAGACGATTTGAAAAAACAGCATGACTATGATATTTATGCAACTGAACGGCTTTAAATTAAATGCCAACTCATTATTAATAATGATAATATATACATACACTACTACTACTACTACTACTACTACTACTACTACTATTACTACTATCACTACCACTACCACTACTACTACTACTACTACTGCTGCTGCTGCTACTACTACTACTACCAATACTACCAATAATATATACATACACTACTTCTACTGCTGCTGTTGCTGCTGCTGCTGCTGCTGCTACTACTACTACTACTACTACTACTACTACTACTACTACTACTATCACATGTACTACCATTGCTCCTGATGCTACAGGCTACTTTCACAACTGTGACTACTGCCATAGTTGCAACATGTAAATTTATATAGTTGCAAAGCACAGTAGTAAAAAAAAAAAAAAAATTAAGTAGAGTGCAGATCTAAATTAATAAAATAAAACATCATATAAGCTTTCGGCTTTACGCCTTCATCAGACAAAAAAAAAAACAAGAAAAATAAATTACACAAGGATATTCTCATATAAATGTGAAATACTAACTATAAAACTATTTCAAAATTATAAAACGGGTTATATATATAGAAAGATATATCCAGTTAAAAAAATGAATCATGTAAAAGTATACTTTTTTTAAAAATACGTTAAAAATGAGGGATTTTTTTTTACAAAAAAATGTATAAATGATTGGGTAAATATGTATTTACAAATTAAGAAATAAATAAAGAAATGAAAGTACAAATAGACAAGTATGCTTAATACTAGAAAATGATGAGAAATTGGAGAGAAAACAAAAAATAATGTGAAAGACAATGAAATGTAGATAATAGGAGTGCAAGATAAAGAGAGACTGACAGACACAGAAAGAGAGCGGGAGAGGAAAAAAAAAAGGGGGGGGGGGGGGTTACTACTACTACTACTACTACTACTACTACTACTACTACTACTACTACTACTACTAGACTACAAATTCTACTGCTGCTGCTCGCTACCCCTGTTACTTGTCAACGATCGGTAGACGAGAGAAAATGTCCCCCGCCCCGCCCCCAACCCCCCCCCCCTCTTTTTTTTTTTTGTTTTTTTCCTCTACCGTTCTCTAGATTAATCTACACTACCATCTTTCGCGGCTCACACCGTCACAAAATGTCAGTCTATCTTTAATTTGCGTAATTCATTTAAAAGCATGAGCGACCAATTTTTATAGCCTGATAAAACAGCTTTTTTTTTGTCATCGTCTCACATACATCAAGATGCGGAAGTTTTTTTTTCTTTCTTCAATTTAACTACAGGTTTCTTTTCCAAGATTGGAGGCGGAAAAATACGGAATGGATCATATTTAGACGAGGGAAATTCCTGCCTCCTAAAAACAGAAATCGATCGGTAATCGCCAGAGCATAAACTGCAAATATGCAGGGAGAGAGATAACTCATAAAGTAGGTCTGGTGGAAAGATTTCGAAATAATTTACCTTGCATCCGGGCAATGTCGAAATATCACCAATGGTTTTCAGGGACAGAAAATTATCATGGGATAACCACACTTGCCAATGTTGCATTTGTTATGCTAGAAAGAAATTTAAAATATATTTTTGGTCGTTAACTTATGAAACTCGTTGAAAAAAGTGTTGAAAATAAGCAGTGCTCATATCTCTCATTAATAAAAAATACATTAAAAGCCCATTCAATTAATCGACAAAAAATTGTGCAACCGTCAATTTTCTTTTAGATTAAGTCATTATGTTTAAAGTATGCTAATAGATGTCACCTATTTCAGCCTAAAGCCGGCTGTTCCTGATTTCAGAAATAGCAGATGCAATTTTAATAGTAAATTTAACATTTTACACACTCACTTTAGAATTATAATAAGCATAATACTTAAAAACAAGATTGAAGGTGCTAAATCACGAATCGGCTTTAGCTGTTTAACAGAAAACCAAATTATTTAACTATGACATTTGTGGTAAAAGTTCAAGAAGCAAAAAAAAAAAGAAAAAAAATGTGGGTCGACAAAATAATTATCTAAATTATTGATAACAAATTTTAATTGTCTGAAAACTAGGTCAAACGATACATTGTTTAAAAAAAAATAATTAAAAAATAAATAAATAAGAATTTAAAAAATCACTTTACTCGCATCAAGAGACCTGGCAACCGAATCGTTGTTTATGTTTTCCTCTTTTCATCAGGATTAATGCCCGTGTCTATATATCAGTAGCTATTTTACTAGATCTAGATGTTGTCGAACTTGGACTAATGAAATGGATACCATTGAGCCTTAGAATCAATTGCATGTTTCATGAGCGCATCCATATACATAATATAAATGCTCGAAATTTTGGAATTGACGAAATTGATTATATAAAGTTTACATTATCATTGTGGCCTGCTCCTTTTTGTGATTAATGTCAATGGAAGCCGAGACAATTATCTATGGACTGCCTCTCTCAGAGGTAAACAATGGTTGCGGAGGATTATTAAACTTCTAGACAAGATCATATAGATTATAGACTAGATTCTCTAGGTTTTATTCACAAAATTTAGCTTTTATATTTTATGTACTTGATACTATGCATAGAAATCTCTCATCCATCGGAGATCTAGATCTAGGAGTTTATTAACATTAAGCAAATATTAAGATCTAGATCTAGATCTAGTATATATGACTAGATCTAGATCTATATCTTTAATTTTAGGCTGATGGTAGACAGTGTATCACGCTGCTGGGAATTCGAGATGGTAGACACACTATGTTACACTGTAGATTGTAAACACAGTGTGGTGCACTACTGGACTCATGGGATGGTAGACACAATGTGATGCACTACTGGGCTCACGGGATGTTAGACATAGTGTGGCGCATTACTGGGCTCACAGGATGTTAGACATAGCGTTGTGCATTACTGGTCTTACAGAGTGGTAGACATCGTGTGGTACACTTCTGGGCTCACAGGGTAGTACACATAGTGTTTTGCACTACTGGGCTCACGGGGTGGTAGACATGGCATCTCACATTTGTTTTTTCTTTCGCAATTTTGACGTAGACACAAAATCGCAACAATATGGACAATTGTAACTTTTTTGTTTCAAGACCGATTTTTAAGATTTTGGTATCAATTTAAACAGGAAAAAAAGGCCTCCTGTGGCTTGAAGAGAGTTTTGATTTTTTAAACCTAATAATAGCCTAATTGTCCTTCTTTTTGTGCTAAAAGCACTTCAAAGAACACATAATCATCTTTATTAAAGCACCAAAAGCATACTCATTTAAAGAAAAAGTATTTATTAAGCCATTACATTAAAGGCACCAAAGACATCAATATCATATTTGTGAAATTATAAGCATGATTTGTAAGGGAACACATTTTCTATCGTAAATAAACAAAATTTGCTAATAAAATATATATAATAAGGAGTTACAAAAATTCAGTATACAAACACAATTAATTTTTGATGATTGATATATAGCAACTGTATCATTCACTTAAGAAGTGAAATCTGTATTATTGAATTAATAGTATAAAATACACAATAAGAACTTTTATGTCAATTTTGGAACAAGAGCAAACCCCTCTATTCATATAAAGCTGCTCCATCAGTTCTTATTCTTATTTTTCCCCTCCTATATCAGTATATGCTGTTTGTAACTACAGTTATATATTGCAAGAAAGGAAATTTCGGTACCAATGAGGTCACAAATCTCAGCACGCTCTGAGGAAGCTGCACCTTCCCCACACGCTGCATACACCCACTTCATTTATTTTTTTGATAATGATAGATCTATTTATTGGGGATCAGTGAGTATGCACTACAAATACAATTATTATTCACATCAAATCATCACATACATTACAACTGAAATAGATTTACATATTCTGGACGAAGATCAAGATCTATAGCTAAATTAAGACATGAGCTGCTATCACTTTAGTTGAACTGTGGGGGGGGACTATGATTTTAATGCACTTGCTGAAAATTTCATTTGGAGATAAATACATCTTTTTATTTTGTAGACACTAGTCAACTTTTTGTATCCAGCTCACCACTTTGTGGCGGGTAAAAGTACCATTTTTACAGCTCGCTACACAGTGGGAAGCACAAACTAACATGTCATATATGATATATTCCAATCCAATCCCCATTTAATTAAAGCCAACACAACTTATAAAAACTGAATATTCACATCATTGACTTTCAGTTTTGAACATTTTTCAGTTTATTAGTCTTTTCAGCATTTTTAGGATTGTTTACATCGTTCCTAGCCTATTGTTATAAGCAGTTGATCCTAGATCTAGTAAACATGGAGAATAGCCCTCACTGCTATACAAGATTGTAATGAATCCAACTCTAGGTCTACATCTGAGACAGACACAGAAGATAGAGAAAGTGAAAGATCTAGGTCTACACCTACACTTGCGAAAGCAGCAGGATTCTGTGACAATAATGTTGATAGTGTAATGACAGTAACTCAGAAGCTATACAATAGAGTGTTTTATCATGACTTTTAAAGGGCTTTAATCAATTGGGTTTATGTGTATTGTGAGAATTCACTAATTTGTGGTGCGAAACATATCACTTATAATACAGATTCAAATTTTATACCTAAAAATATCTCCATAAAAACGTGGAGTTTTGCCTCATCAGCACACTACAAATTAATGAAAAGTGCAAATTATGTCTTATTTTCATAGGCCTACTGTAAGGCCAGATTAAAATAATTAAAGCAGCTTACAATCTCAACTGTAAAAGTATTATAAATTTTATGTTGGCCTCAGATTACCCAAACTTTTATTAATGTATCTAGAACTAGTCCTTAGTAGCTAGATAAATGCAAGCCAGATAGATGCATTCTAAGGGCTAAATGGCCGTTTTGGCTCAGCAGTATGCTAGGAGTGTGATAAATTGTTTTTAATTCGCAAAGAATCAGTAACATGCACTTAGCTAAAAGCCTCCAGAACTTTGTGAGTTTAACAATGCATATGTTCATCATCCATGCAGGTGCTACTTTGTTTAATACTGTACGTAATACAGTAATAGTTGTATGTCCACTTTTTCCATTTCTCTATGAATCTGATGCAATCAGTGTAACAATTTTGGTTTGGTTTGTTTGTTTTTTTTTGAGTTTCCAAAAATTAGCTATTTTCAAATGTTTTACAAACTATATTTTACAATCTCATGGAAATTTTAGGGTATTTTTTTTTTTTAATTTTATGATATTGTTGCAAATTTCATATTATTTCTTCAAACAAGTTGGCCTTTCAACATCCCAGTTTTTCTTGACTTCAGAACCATTTAATTTTTCATTAATTAACTGCTGCATCTTTAACTTATACCACTGATTGCCTGCTTGCATAACTCACTCAGTTTACCTTGGTTAGCCACCTTAAACTGTCAATATGCATATACTTAAGAGAAATATGAACCATTTCAGGGCTGTTAAAATCAAGATCTTTTGAAGATCATCTATTCAAACAAAAAATGAAACTATTCTAAATTTGAAATCTGTTTGCTGACAGCAATTTAAGAACCTGCAAACTTGTACCAGTTGCCATGTAAACAACTGCATTAACATGCATCACTGTAATGCATTTGTACTCAAAGGTCAAAAGAACATCTTCAAACTTGTTACAATAAAATAGAACTTTGCGATTCCAAGATGATGAGTTAAAAATCTGTTTTAGACCCTGGTAATTGTAAACTTGCATTGGATTTGAGAACATCCACTTTGGGAGATCATATCTATAGATCATCTATAGATGTCTTTGATATCCAAGGTATTTTGGACATATGATTGGGTTTACATAGGAAATGCCTAATGCCAGCAAAAATATCATTAGATCCTTGTGTGTCACCTGTGCATAGTGTTTTGTAAAACACTTTCCATTATTGTTGAATTTTTTCAAAGCACACTATTCTTTTAACAACCTACAGTGGAAATGTTTTTTTTTTTTTTTTTAATCTTAAAATCTAGTTTCAAACCTATCAGGATACATTTTGTGCCTTTTTAACTCTTACTGACAGGCTTGACACATGGTGTGGTGAGCATTTGGTACCAAAAACGGCTCAACCCACAGTCTAGTGCAGGATGCTCTTTTATTTGCATTGACACTCTATTTAATCCAATCCATTATTATTTTCAGCCAAACCAGCTTTTTCTAATCGAAGTAGACATGTTTATTCTAGTGTTTAGCAGATTTAAGCGCATTTTTTGCGTCTGATAATAGTTTATTCAACTTTTGTTATTTGGCTCTACAAAACACCTGCGTCAAAATGGAGAATTCTTTCCTTTGGATTCTAGTTAAGTCTATGAACAAATCAATCATCAAAGCCACTCACCCTGCAAAGGGTATAGGCCACGAACAACAGTCCCCCACTCCCGCCTATCCTGAGCCATCCGTGTAATGTCCTTCCATGAGTGACCACTTGCCTTCATCTCCTCTTCCAAATTTCTTCTCCATGTTGTCCGTGGTCTTCCCCTGCTCCGTTTGCCTTGAGGGCTCCACTGCAAGGATTGTCTTGTAATGCTGTTTCTTGGCTTTCTGAGAGTGTGCCCCAGCCATCTCCATCTTCTCTGTGTTATTTCCTCCCGGATTGGGCGCTGTCCTGCTCTGTTCCACAACTCCTCGTTTCGAATTCTTTCTGGCCAAAATATGTGCAGGATCCTGCGAAGACATCCGTTGACAAAAGTCTGGACTTTCTTTAGAGGTGATTGATTTCAGCTCCAGGTCTCACATCCATAAAGCAGGGCAGATTTGACGTTTGAGTTAAAAAGTCTGATCTTGGTTTTTGTTGAAATGGTTCTGTCTCTCCATATTTTTTCCAGAGTTTTGAACACTGCTCTCGCCTTTGCCACTCTAGACCTCATATCTGCCGCCGTCCCTCCTGAGTGGTCTATAACACTGCCGAGATACGTAAAATTTTCTACAACTTCCAGGGGTTTTCCTCCGACTGTTATTGCTTGTGTATCCTCTGTTTTGATTTTGAGCATTTTCGACTTTCCGGGATGTATACAAAGCCCTATTGATCCCGACAGTTGGTTCACCGTTGAGGTCTTGTCCTGCATTTGGCTGTGGTTGTGAGACCAGGGCAATGTCATCCGCAAAATCCAGGTCATCCAGTTGGGTCCATAATGTCCACTGAATTCCATTTCTGCTTCCTGAAGTGCTCTCTTTCATTAGCCAATCTACTGCCAAGATGAAAAGGAACGGTGAAAGCAGACATCCCTGTCGAACCCCGGTTTTAATCTCAAAACTGTCTGTTAGTCTTCCTTCATGTAGAACTTTACAACTAGTGCCATCATACATCTTCTAGATTAGCGTTACGATCTTTGGTGGAATGCCATAGTGCCTCAGAAGTTTCCATAGGGTGTCCCTGTCAATGCTGTCGAAGGCCTTTTCAAAGTCGATAAAATTCACCAAGAGGGGTGAATTCCACTCAATAGATTGTTCCACTATTATTCGGAGGGCGTCAATTTGGTCTGTGCAAGATCTATTCTTCCTGAAACCTGCCTGATTGTCCCTTAGTTGACCATCTACGGCTTCCTTAATTCTTTCAAGCAGGATGCGAGTAAAGACTTTTCCAGGGGTTGACAGCAGTGTTATTCCTCTATAGTTGTTGCAATTACTTAAATCTCCTTTCTTAGGTATTTTAACTAGATGACCTTCTTTCCAATCATTTGGGTATTTTTCTTCTGTCCATATCTTTTCGAATAGTCCATGTAGAATGGTTGACGAAACCTTGCTATCCGCTTTCAGTGCTTCTGGAGGAATATAATCCGGTCCTGCAGCCTTGTTGGAATTAAGCAAACTTACAGCATTTTCTATCTCCTCTAATGTGGATGGTTCACAGTTGATATATAAATCGTTCCTAGCTGGTAGAATTTCTGGTGGTTCGATTGGTGAGGGCCTGTTTAAAAGTGATTCAAAATGTTCCACCCATCTTGTCATCTGTAACTCGTGGCTAAAAATGGTGTTACCCTCAGCATCCTTGACAGGCATCTCGGTGTTCTTCCTCTTTCCGGCGAGTACTTTAGTTGTCTCATAAAGATTTCTCATATGTCCGCCTTGTGCTGCCTTTTCTGCTCTCTCAGCTAACTCATTCGTGAAGGCTTCCTTATCATTCTTAATACTCCTTTTCACTTCCTTTGCTGCATCGGAATATTCTCTTTGTGCTGCTTCCTTTTCATTGCGTGTTCTGCTGTTGTTGACTGCTGCTTTCTTCTCCCTCCTCTCACTTAGCCTGTTCAGGGACTCTTGGCTGATCCAGTCCTTGTGTTTGTAATCCTTTTCCCCAAGCACTTCCTTGCATGTTGAAATGAAAGAATCCTTGACTTGACTCCAGTATGTTTCCATATCTTCATCCAGGTGTTCGTGGGGTTGAAATCTGTTTTTTAGCGTGATGCCAAAGTCTGTTATCTTGTTACCCTGTAAGAGATTAACCTGGAATTTAAGTCTTTTGGTTGTAGGGCTCCTAGAATAACGCTTGAGTTATAATTGGAATGTTGCTATAACAAGGTGATGGTCTGATCCAATGTCAGCTCCTCTAAACACTCTCACGTCCTGCAATGAGCGTCTGAATTTCAGGGATATGCATATGTGGTCTATCTGGTTCTCAGTGCCTCCATCTGGTGATACCCAGGTTGCCTTGTGTATATCTTTGTGTGGAAAGATTGTTCCTCCAATAACCAAATCATTTAGAGAGCAAAAATCTGCAAATCTTTCCCCGTTGTCATTCATTACTCCAAGGCCCTGTTTTCCCATAACTTCCTCATAACTGATGTTGTCTGATCCAACCTTCGCGTTTGCATCCCCCATTATGATGTTGACATCTTTGCGAGGCAACTTCTCTATTATTCTTTGCAGCTGGTCGTAAAACTCCTCTTTTTCCTCCTCACTAGCGGCGTTTGTTGGTGCATACAGCTGTAATATATTGATGTTGATTCCTCTGTTACTGGATGAAAAGGATGCCAATAGGAGTCTTGATCCATGTGCCTCCCAACCCCTCAATGTCCGTTGGGCTCTCTTGCTTAGAATAATTGCAACTCCCTCTTCATGGATTCCTTCCTCCTTTCCTGAAAATAAAACAAGTTCTCCTGATCGGAGTTTTTTCTGTCCGGATTGTATCCAGTGGGTCTCGCTGACTCCTAGTATGTCCAGCCTGTATCGCTGCATTTCTCTTGTAGCTTGAACGCATTTTCCTGCCTCATACAGGGTGCGGACGTTCCACGACACAATTCGGAGAGACCTGGCTGATGATGAAGGTGTCCGGTCTGAAAGGTCCTTTCGGCTTTCATCTCTGGCCATCATAAGCTCTGGCGCACTTTAAGAATCTCCATCCTCACCCAGGGTAGAAAGAAGTGGTTGACTATCTGTTCGTGTTTCTGTAACAGAGCCTTTTTTACGGGGTGGGGTTGTTAACCCCATACCCCAACCCCCTTACTTGGAGGACCAGAGGGCACACTTTTCGGGGGTCCCCCCCCTGATGCGTCTTGGTCGCCTACAGCAGCGGGTCTAATATTCTTTGCACCCCTAGACTAAATCTGGGGCCCCGAGCGCCGCACGGGCGCTATGAACAAATAACTCCTACTTATTCTCACCCCATCATAATGTGTTATGATTTTGTAGAGATGCTCACATGACTTAATGTTCATACTTTCCAGGACCAGGCAGAAAATGCACAGACCAGACTCTTGCGAATCAAAGTCATTGAGGGTGTAAATTTAGCTAAAAAGGACATTTTTGGTGCCAGGTTTGTATTTGATCAGAAATCTTGTTCTGAAAAATTTCAGTTCTTATACTTTGCTAAAATTAATATGGATGAATTTCAAAGCTGTACAATAAATAAATGTTGAAAGAAAACCACAAATTTTACCATTTATGTTCTTTAGTAATTGCTTTAATTTTAAATTCCACCACAGCACTGCAAGATTTTTAAATACTTTCTAGTTGGTTATATAACTGTTGCCAAGAAGTTGTTTTAGATGAAATGGTTTTTAAAATATTAATTTTTTTTTTTGCAATGTAAAAAACTGCTATTTTCAGAGATGCCACTTTTCCGGCAATTGCCGGAAATTTGGCAGTCACGCAATTCTAAAATTGCTGGTAAACTTAATCTAAAGTGGAAAAATGTGGATGAGAAAAAATTATAAACTTGCTGTCAAATAGAATGAAGTACGATTAAATCGATGTTACTCAAATAAATTGTAGAGTCAATGAAGTGACTGATGGAAATTTAATATGTGTGTATGTTGAGTGGGGGGTGAAAAAAGTTCAAGCAAAATTTTCAGACTTGGGTGGCATCTCTGTATTTTAGCCTGTCTTTTTTTTTTTTCCTCCTCATGCTTTATTAGCAGGTTTGTCTTTTGTTTGCTTCTCAAAGATTCTAGTTTAATATAGACATATAGTCTCAGGGTGATGTTTTGGTGATTAAATTAAAATTTTGTTTGAATTTGTACATTGCCTATATTGTCTTTGATTCACTACTTTAACAATTCATCAATATGAGTATCTAATGTTTTTTGTTGTTCTTTTTTCCATATTTTAAATATTTTTATGGTAGAAACAAGTTTGAGTTAATAAATCAAGCCTTTTCCAGGGGATGAGACTTGGACATATACGTGTAAAACTGAAATGTAAAAGTGATTTTAATATCATTATTCACAGTCGGAAAACCTTGCTAAAGTGGGGAGTAAATAATTATATTCAATGCACATTCTTCTAATCCCTCCTCGCTCTATTTTTCAACCAATAAATGGCTAAAATATTATTTTCATGTGGCTAAAGTGTATTTTTTTTTTCAACAGTGATCCCTATGTTAAAGTTTCACTGAATGACTCAGGTAACCTTGTGGATGTTAAACAGACATCTATTGTTAGAAAGGTGAGAAAAGAAAAGTAGTAATTTTTTTCAAAAATTGTTATTGACTAGAAACTTTGGACTTTGAAAAAAAAAATCTTTTTAAACTTCTATTCTTGGAACCTTAACTGTTCTTAGTAAGTATGTGGGGTGTTCAATAGGTTATGATAACCACACCACTACTGATGCTGCTGTTGTTAATAATAATAATAGTAATAAAGATACTGATAGGAAGTAAAATTATTATGAGGTTGAAGATCATTTCATTGACACCCAAAGCTATGTCTTTGCAGTTCTGTACCATGATGTATTTTACATACAAGTAGAGAAACAAAAGATAAATGATTACAGTTGCCAATAATGTGGGGTAAAAGATCTCTTATAGATCTTGGAAGAATAATTTATTATTCAAAATGATTAGAATTAATAATGATTCAAATGATGCAAGTTTTATTTAAATCATTTAGTTAAAAGTTTGTAACTCAAGGGAATAAACCATGTATAAGTGTATACATTGTGTAAATTTTGAATCTTGAAGGGTGAAGAGTAATAAAAGTATTTAAGATTTATTTCTTTCAAAAAATTATAAATTTCTTTGTGCCTTAGATTAGGGGAACATTTTTTTTTTTTTATTATTTTCCTTGTGCCTTTTAAAGGCTCCTGTAACACATAATATGCCCGCCTCTCTTGGTTCCTAGGCTAGAGAAATCTGCGGAAACCTTGTTGTTCAGGAACCACAATACAAGCTCTTTAAAAGTCAAGACAACAAAGAGAGAATTAGGCTAAATCTGAATTCTGATGGTTTGGTCGTAGGGAATATCCTGTATTTTCTCCGAAAAAAATTATTTTTTCTTTGACAAATGTAACAAACATGTCATTTTTAAGTTGTGTTAATGAAATAAACCTTTTTATCATAATTTTTTGTGTTTTCTTTCAGTCTCTAAATCCAAAATGGTATGAGGAATTTATTTTCAGGGTAAGTATTATACTTTCAGTTTTAAAATAGATGATCTTATAAAAGATTTTTTAACTATCCAATTTCTCTTGCTAAACAATGGGCTGAAATTAATGGCCCTACTGTGCTTATCATAAAAAATAATTTGTGGGTCACATCCAATGATTTTAGTCAATGAGCATTGCTTGAAGTAGAAAGGATTCAAAAACCATTTTTATGAAAACGAAGGCACATAAGAAATTTAAATTTTAATATGATTTGACTTTGGAAATCCAGACAATTTTGTTGTTTAGTTAGGTATATATAAATGTTTTTTCTTTCCTTTGCAAATGCTTTAGAAATCTGTATCTTTTGTGTTTCTAAAAAAATATTTCTCAGAAAGACGCTAGACTGTTTGAATAAAAGACAAAACAGCATGAAAGTACAAATCTCCTTCTTGTTCTTACAGGTCAACCCAGAGAGGAACAATTTACTTTTTGAAGTTTTTGACTCAAATCGTGTGGTGAGTCTGAAAATTGTTCTAGACCAGTTTGGCTTTCAAATCAATCTATGACAGCAGCAGTTGATGCTCACTGCCTCTGGCTGAATTATAATCTGATAGACACTGTAAGTGAGCAGTATGTTTTTTTAGAGTGATTACAGTCACACCAAGTCATTGCTTGAGACTGAAACCCTGGGACTTTTCTGAACAATTGTTGTCATAAAACTGCTCTTCACCCCTTCATTCAACATGATACCAATGTGGTACTTTTTCCACCAAATGCCTTACATATCCTGTTCCCTGAGATGTGAATTTACTCCTGAGAGTGGCTCCATGGAGATAAGGAAAACCAAAAGTTTTACTTTGTTGTAGTATTAGGCAAGGTGGTATTGGAAAGGTTAAGTTTTATTTTATTTTTTTTTTATTTCATTGGACTTTATTCAGCAGTGAATTGGGCAAGTTCAAAATTAAGAATTATCATGTCAACAAAACTTCAGGCCATCATTAAGAAAGGGCACCACAAGTTGATCAATGTTTCCTTATTGTGATTTTTTCTCTTTACTATTGAAGCAGCCACTACAAAAATACCATTTTCAAATGTTATAGATCCAGCACCCTTTTTAGGGCTGCAACTGGTTGGCATAGCATGGGGAAAGCAACTGCTTATTTCAGTCACAGAGACTATGAAGCTTTGGTCAAGTCGTAGAATAAAGTTGTTTGCATGATATCCAACCCACCACCAGACAGCCTGAGCCAGGATTGGAACCCTCAGTTTTTAAATCATCATCTGCTGTAAAAAAAATCATTCATAGTGTCTCCATGATATGCTCGCAATATAGCCTTTGAAAATTATTTTAATTGCATGTTTTCATAAGCTATTCAGCATTGGTTGAATGATCAGGAAATATTTAAGCTATCAATGGAAGTATTTGCTAGACTGGCATTTAAGGCATGATAAAGGAAGGGTTTATGGGTACCTATAGTCATGATATGCTATGCGTAAGAAATAAACTGGTTAAAAATCAATGCAAACTTAATGCATTCAAAAAGTAACTAAGGAACAGGAATTCCTTCTTAATGCAGGTTATAAATTAATGAGTGTTCACTGATTTTGACTCTAACATTCATTTAAAAGTATGTGATATATGAATAATCATGTTGTGTAAGAAATAGGGCTCTCTGAATTTAACTTGCTTGATTAATAAATTTTTCTTTCATTTCAAGCCTGTTTAGCAAATATTATTTCTACCAATGTATTTTTTTTTTAAGTTATAAGACTTCTCTTATCTCATGCAGACCAGAGATGATTTCCTGGGTATGGTTGATTTTACCCTGAATATGACAACAATATCAAAGGAAAGAGCTGGTAGAGATATTTCCTGCAGAAACTTTGTACTTAGACCTCGGAGGTATTGTATATGAAAGAGTCTTTTATTTTCTTTTAATCATAAAGGCTGTCCTGTTTGCCCTTGGGGGCATTCAATTCATTACTAAAGTTTGTCACATTTTGCTGGAATATTCATCTTATTTTTTCCACATAGATATAGCAGGTGTAAAAAATAGCATCAAATCCAGTTTGACATTCTTAAAACCTTAAGTGTAAGCAGAAGCTGATTATTTTTTTTTTTTTTCTGATCTCAAATCTTTTTTTAGGAAAGTCTCGAGAATTAGAGCTTGGGCTGAGGACAAGACTTGATATAGGAAACTGGAGATTTAAAACCAGCAAAGTCTTAAAACCTAATATCTGAAGAGTAGACAATCAACTTGTTCGGGAACAACATTGTAGAACATTTTAAGTAATCAAGGCTAATATTTTTTTATGATATGAGGATGGAACCTGTTACTACTAATGTGTCATATATAAAAGTATTTTTAGGTCCTTGTTTGAAGCGAAATTTGAAAAGAAAAAGTGCACACAAAGAGCAATTAAGTCCGGCATCAGTTTTATTTCAAGGCTTAATTTTTTTGTAATTAATATATGGTAATTGTAGTTGCATTGCTTGAACAGTATGTTTTATTTATAAATCAAAAGAAGTCTGCAAGATAGAAACATTCTTATTTCATGTCTATTAAAACATAATTATTTTTTATCATTTTCTTCAGTTCCCGATCAAGAGTGCGGGGGCATTTATCAATTTATTTAGCTTACATAGAAATGCCAGGAGAGGAGGTTGTAGAGCAAGATGAAGCAGAGGCAGAGGAAACAGCTAATGAGGTATGTCTGATTGAAGTTATTTTACAGTGCTCAATATTTTTTTATACTCAAAGTTTTTTTTTTTTGTTGTTTTTTTTTTCTTGTAAAAATTCATCACCACATAATGAATCTGAATCTGTGAAAAAGAAGAGACATGAACACTAAATTTTTACACAATTTTCTTTCTGTTTTATAAGCAGCCTGGTTGGGAAATGGTTGACCTGGAAGGAAACAGAGAAGCTGTCATGAGCCCTGAAGGTGCAGGCATAACTGATGTCGAGCAAGAGGCAGATGAATCTTTGCCACCAGGTTGGGAACAAAAGATGGATGACAGTGGGAGAATTTATTATGTTAATCATGAAAGTCGCACAACGCAGTGGAACCGTCCCACAGAGTATGTACTGCATGCATTATACGTAGATATATTTTAATTAAATTACTTCTAACGCTCTGTCTTTCATTTTTTGTTAAATTTCTTGAATACACATGTGAGATATTCAATGGTTGTAAGTGAACTGCTGCTTTCTGTTTCGTTTCAAAGGAGAAACTGCCCTTAAGTAGATGTCAAAATGTAATTGCTGATAGTTTTAAAAAACAAGATTTGCAAATGTATGTTGATGTTTATTTTTCTTTGTAATTGAATGCTGTTATTGAATGTCGAAGGTTCCTTTTTTTTACTATTAGTTGTACCAGAGCTAAATAGAAAAATTCCTCCATTCTGTAATTTCATGGAATGAACAAATTGGAAACTTCTGTAGAATTTGTTGTCTGTCAATCACATTTAATTTTGTCTCTACTGTTTTACAAGTGTAAAGCTGAAAATGAACTTTTGGTCTTTCTCAATTTTTTTGCAATTAACCAGTCGAAATGAATTTTCCAACATCAGAACTTAAACACTTCATCATAGGTTCCTTGAACATTGCAATTAGCTTTGTCTGTTTGGTTTTTTTTTTGCATATTGTTTTTTAGTTTATAAGCAGATATGTAAGAGACAAAATCTGTCATTCAATAACCTTTTATCCTTTCTTTTTATGTGTTGCGTGTGTTCATTTTTTTTTTAAATTGAAAGAGTGTCTACCTTACCTCCTCACTGGGAAGAGAGAACAGATGCTAATGGAAGATTTTACTATGTCAACCATATGACAAGATCCACTCAATGGGAGCGACCAACTGTGTAAGTGAATGTTTCTGTAAAAATATACTTCAGTTTATTTTATTTGAAGTGAGGATGTATGTAACAACTTTTCAATGTTTTTTTTTAAAAAGAAAAGGGAAAAAAAGTACCATATTGATTATATTATATTTTGCAGGTTTTTAGGATTTGTTGCAAATCAATGGATATTATGATATCATGTTTATGGCAAAAAAAACTGCAAGACTTTATGGTCTTTCTTGGTCTTGATCCTTTCAAGTTAAACATCTTAATACTTATATATCCATTTTTCTTCTCTTCTTCTTGTCTTTCAGTAGTGGGGCTGATGCTATGAGTGCCTTAGATGTCCAACGGCAGCGAAGCCTAGAAGCCCAGCAGCTGTACAGGTATCGAAGACATATAAGTCAAGATGATACTATCAGCCTTTCCTCATCAATCAGTGAAACAGATCTGCATTTGCAAGAAGAAAGGAGGGTAGGCTGATCAAAAGTTTTTTAAGTTAGCTTCGAATAAAAATTTCTTTTCTGCAAACATATGGTTAACCTCATTAAACCAAATACAGAGGTTTCACAACACAAGTGAATGAAAATGGTGAATAATAAGTCAGAGACTAAAAATAAATCAACAAGAAATGAAACTGCATGTAAATCATTCTTTTCAATGTTTTTTTTTAATAGCTCTATATAACATTTTGTGCTAATTGCCTAGAGTTACATGATATTGATAGAAATGTATTGAATAGATCTTGGTCTTCAGTTTAACTCCTCTGTCTTGGATTACAAATTCTCTGTACTTTTTTTTAAATATACCTTCAATCTTTTAGTTGTCAATAGGTTGGCTGCTTTTTCTAATTGGAATGAGGGAAGTCATTTAAGTTGATGCCAATTGCTTCTAAAAACTAGATCTAGATTGCAGTTGCGTGATTTCAATGTAAAACTTGAAGTGCATGTAATGCTACAGGGATATTTTTATCAATCAAAGTGAGCTTTTTTTATTTAAAAAAAAATAGGCAGTAGCATTCTACTTTTTTTTCCTGTAGAAACTATAAAGTGTTTGTTTTCAGGGCATTTAGAGCTTTAACCAATGTAGAGATAAGAAAATCTTGCATTTATATCTCCTCAGCACAACAATAGAAGAAGTATGCCAACTGGAGTAAGTGAAATGTTGATGAGTATGTGTTTTATTTAGTGTTTTTTTTTTACATTTAAATTAACTTAATTTCTCATTGTGCGCTAAATTTAAATTAGAAAAAAAGAAATAATCAATAAAGCATTGTAACTACTATTATTTTTTTCACACCAATATTTGGTCTCAGGCTGTAAGCTATAAAGCTGTTATTTTAACGATCAGCAATGCATCATCATTCATCTTCATTTTAATAGTTTGTTATATTTAGTTGCATAGGGCAATGTTGGTAAGATTATTGTTTTCAATCTATTCTTTTTTAGCCTTCTGGAGGAAGCCAAGATGGAGATGATCCTTTACCTGCTGGCTGGGGTATAGGCATTGCACCTAACGGAAGGACATTTTATATCGACCATAACAATAGAACAACCAGCTGGGTACTATAAATTTTTAAACAGTTCAATTGAATTGTTTATATGTTGTTGTTTTTTCATTATTTTTTTTATGGCCTTAATTGTGAATTTTATTTTTAACCATTGATGTTTAAATAAAAAAGAAATAATGCACAATGTGTATGTCAAAAATCTAGCAAAATACCGAAGAAAACTTGATTAATTAGGGTATACTTCAGAGTTTATATCATAGAGGTTTTGATCCACTATTATCCTTTCCTTTATCATTTTTGTGAATTTCTTCAAACTTATTCTGCAGGAAGATCCAAGAAAACAAATTTTGCATCGGGGTGGATCTCTTAGAAATGCGGATTCGCCAAGTCCTTTATTCCGATCAACATCAGTGGAGGATCTTTTACATAACCTTGGACCACTTCCTGTAAGTGCTCCCTACAATATCACTTATGGAGCTTGATAATCTGATTATTTAGGAAACAGTTGTACAGATGACATTTTTTGAGTGCATGTGAGGGAAATCACCAGTGTTTAACTCAACCCCACCTAAATAACTCCAGCTTAGGTAAAGCCCTGACCCTAAGAGAAGGGACGTGACTCCGTACAAAAAATAGATCTATACATGTAAAAAAATATTACAGTCAAACAAAACAAGATAAAATTATGAAAGAAATTGTAAAAAAAAACTAGAGATGTTGAATTTTTCATAAAGCTAAGTTTCATTATCGTAAACCAATTTTTTAAGACTTCTCCTTCACTTCAGGCTGACTCCACCACCATTTCATTTTTTCACCATCAGCATCGCACTCCACCACCATTTCAACATCACAATGTGACTCCCGATGTCAAATGGACAAAGGTCATTATTTTATGCTGATTGTAGGGATAACCATGCAGATAACCAAAATAAAAGGTTTCTATAGCATCCCTGAGATGATTTTAGTGATCATCTATCCTAATTCAAAGCCAGAAAAGGAAACTAAGCTAACCAAACAAAGCCTAAAGTGTCCTCTACATGTAAATGAGGTTTGCACGAGATTTCCGGTAGTTATAAGGATAGAAAGTAGACACTCAGACAGTGAAAGATGACGGGCAATATAGGTACACAATATAGTGGTCCATACGGGCGATGGCGGGCGGTATAAGTGGGATTGAGTTAAAAAAAGTTATGAGGTCCATGGAAAATAGTATTTTTTCAGTATAGAGCAATCAAGTCCTACACCTAAGTGCCTAAGTAATCCACGATTTCTGATTAATTATGTTGATTTTGTATTGCTTGCTCATACGAGTTATCAGCATTTTTAGTAATTATTTATTAGTTGCGGGTAGTATTTATTGTGCAACTGTAAACATGTCTGAGATGGGCTCACATGCATAGCACATCAATCTGATGTACTTATATCAACAAACAATGGAAAATAATCTTTAAAAAAATTATCTCTTCACAGCCTGGTTGGGAGGAAAGAGTACATACAGATGGCAGAGTATTCTTTATTGATCATAGTGAGTATCTTCTTAAATCGATTGAAAAATTAAGCTTAAATAATACAATCAGTTTCTGCAACCTTGGAGAAAGAAAAAAAGGAAATGAGTTTTTGTGCTGCCATTATAGATGCATGCTTGTTAAATTTTTAGGCGTAATAAGGCATCAACTTGGAAATCAATATAGATTCTGATATTTAGAGAAAAATATTAACAGCACTTCAAAAATTTTGATTATGACCATACAAAGTGTATCTCTGTTTATATTTGTATTAATAAAAAAAAATAGGCCCAGTGAATTAGGTTTAAAACATTAAATGGGTTTTTTTTTTTACAATTTAGGCTTATATCTAGACTGAGGCTGTGTGGAGTAATATAGAAATTCTTACCTACCTTAATGCTCGCTGTGAGCAAAAAAAAAAAAAAACAACTAAGTACATCTCACATGCTGAAAGGTTGCAAAACTAGCTTAGTCCAAGTCTCATTAATGGGCATTCAGAAGCTATAGGTAAACTCTGTTGCACATGCATTTCTGCATTTGCAACAAGGTATTAAGCCTCATGCACACCAACACTTCTACTTGCAAAAAAAAGTCCATTACATTAGCAAAGGTGCAAATTAAAATTTTGTTTTGATTCTTTATCCATAGATAATAAGACTACACATTGGGAAGATCCTCGTTTGCAGGAAATTGGTGGACCTGTAAGTATATCAGAATATTAATTTCAATAAAATGGTTATTGATATCAAAGTGCTTGAAATTTAAAGATTATGACTGAAATTTGTTTTTCTCTTCAGCATTATATTAGAACAATTTAAATCTTTTAAATGGTGTCTCTAAATTTCTTAAAAAAGATTAATATGCTCTTCTGTTAATGCCATGAGTTCTGCTTTCAGATTTTGTTGAAATTGTATATTTCCTAAAAAAATTCAGCACCTTTTATACCCTTTTGAAGCCAGTTAAAGCTTTATTTTCAATGCCAAGGGTTTCACACTTCCCTTTCTTGCAAGCCATGTTTTTTTAAAGTTCTTTTTTTTTTTAATTCTGCAGGCTATTCCTTATTCCAGAGACTACAAGCGAAAGTATGAGTACTTCAGATCCAAGTTAAGAAAGCCAGTAAGTTTATCTGTAAAAGGACTACAAACCAAAAACATAAAAAAGCCTTTTAACTGATAATTACTTAAAAGCTTTACAGTACTGCTGCAAACATTGAATCTGAATTTTGTCGTATACATCTTCTCTGGACATTTGAGGGTGTTTAACTCTTTATAGTTGATGGAATATAAGCATTATCAGCGTCATTTTTACGTAGAATTCCTTTCCTGTATTTTTAGGTATGAGTTTTTTTTTGCTTTTTTGTTAATCTGTTCACTTTTTTTTCTCTTAGAGTGGTCTACCAAGCAAGATTGACATAAAAGTTACAAGGAGAAATGTATTTGAAGATTCTTTCAGAATGATAATGGGTGTGAAAAATCCAGACACTTTAAAGACAAGGTTTGTATCTCATTTATAAGCATGCCAACTTGTTTGTTGTAAAAGAATAAATTTTAAATTTTAATTTTTTTCTGGTGAAAAAAAAAATCTCGATCTTTTTTTTCCCCTCAAATCTGTCGTCTATTTTTCAGGAGTATTTGTCTGAAATTTAGCTTAGCGCAAAGTGCTTGAAAATGTTAACAAAAGATCTACTTCATCTAACCTTAATACCAAAACAATGCATCAATCCTTTTTTTGTCTTTAGATGATAATAATCTCCTCCTGCTTTATTTGTTTTGCTTTTTTTCAAAATGAAATATCTTTTGCAATGAGGGAAGCACCTGAAAATCTACACCAGAGAAGTCTATATTTAGTGATGGTCCTTTGTCTCCTAGTCTTAATTTGATCCATTTTAAATTGGATCAATAACTTTATAAATGATGATGGAGATCCATCTATTAGACAGGTATTGTGGTGCAGATCCTCATGTAATATGATCTAGATTAGATCTATATCTGATTTGGACTTCAGATTTAGATTCAAGACCTAAATTCAGCTTCCATGATTGAGATGAGAATGAATAAAACCAAACCCTCATCTACAATATAGATGTAGAAAACTTCATATTAACCTGTGATGAACTCAACATGCTAAACTTTTTAAACTTTGGATCCCTAAGACCCTGAGTTTCTGAAACCCCCAACCCTGGACATTTTACTAAGTTTTGTGGTTTTTCCTTGAATTCTGACAGTTGACACTGTGATTTGAGGCAATTTCTGACAGGTCTGGAGCTAGATCCGTATTTTTCCTTGCATCACCAAATTATTGGAGATGACCACTATTTGCTTGTAGATCTAGATCTGGATCTACAGATTCATCTGTAGACTTAGATCTAGATTTAGACTTATTGCACTTTCACTGTCTGTAACAGACTCACAATTGCTTTCAGGGTAGTTTTGTTTGAAAAAAGTTTCTTTTGCATCTGAATCATCTAAAATATCTTGCACCTCATCAGCTGTCATAAGTCTAGGTGCCAATGCTTCACAACAGCTAGGCTGTTGGATTTCAGATCTCTTCATTTTGACTCAATTTTAATAGCAAACTAACAGAATTATGCTTCTAAACATTTAAATTGATGCCATTTTCTTGATTTGCCTTATACCAAAGCATCTAGCTAAGCTTAGAAGCTCAAAACGTTCAGCAAAAGCAAAAATTCAAGACTTATATGTGGTAGCTCAAATCTTGGTGGACCAGTACTCTCAGTATGTGTCAAGGAAAATCACTCCTGGAATACTGGGATTAAGGGTTCAAAAAATTCATACTAGCTCACCTGTATTCAAGTTTTTTTTACTATGTCTTTGCTTCGTATCTTAAAATTTTTAACTGCTTTAATATTTTTGGATTTTTTATTCTATGTAGGTTATCCTTCTGACGAATTGATCCTTCGAAATAACAAAAGCTGTAAGAAGTGTCTCAATAGTTTAAATCTAGGGATCTGTTTATTTTTCTTTATAGGTTGTGGATTGAATTTGACAAAGAAGTGGGTCTGGATTATGGAGGTGTAGCGAGGGAATGGTTTTATCTTCTCTCAAAAGAAATGTTCAATCCTTACTATGGACTTTTTGAGTACTCTGCAACGTAAGTTTTCTTCCTGAGAATATAACCAATACTCTGGAGTAAAATTATGATTTAAAACTGTGTAGTAGTTTTTTAAGGTTAAGAAAGATATTGCCATAAGCATGGACATTTTTATTTAATAGAAATTACAAATCAACTGAACCTGAGATGAAAGCTCTCCCAATCATTCTATTAAAATGGATGAAATGAACTTGATCACACATCAATAATGAAATTTTTAAAAGTGATTGTGCAAAAAGGCAACAAATTCAACTTTGTGTACCTGAATAAGTCAGTTACCTTTCATTTTTTCTTTCTCCTCTGTAGTGATAATTACACCCTCCAGATTAATGCTCTGTCCGGCATCTTAAATGAAGAGCATCTAAACTACTTTGAATTCATTGGTCGAATTGCTGGTATGGCAGTGTTTCATGGCAAGCTCTTAGATGGTGAGTCAAAAAATTGCCTATGTCACTGAGCAAACTTTGACATCACTCTCAGTTGCAGGGTGGGCATGTACAAGAAATCAGTTGATGTATTTTCATTTTTAAAAATCTTATTTTTCTCTTAATGAAGTTGTTTATCATATAGACTTTTAATCATTGGTTAAAAAGTGAACTGGCTCAAATGTTGTATCATTCATCTTCAATTTTTCTAGAATTTTTTCTTTTTTTTTTTTCAAATTATAAGCTCGGGTTACTTTCTTTAAATTTATAAATTTTCCACTTTTTTTTTTTCATTAGCTTACATTATGTCAATTTTATGTGTAATTTGTTTGATAAGATATTTCAATAGCATTTATTTGATATCATGTTTCATGCAATAAAAAAAAATGATTTTCAGCATCATAAACTTTTCTTTCAATGTATGCTCAAGAAAGCAATTTTATTGTCAAATTTTACTTTCTCGTTTAAAAGCATAAACATACTGTAGAATTAATAGTTAATGTTGCTTCATTGATGGCAAACCAAAAAGATTTTTTTATCTTTTTATTTTCTTCCTTTCTTTTTTTTTTATTCCATATTCCAGCATTTTTTATCAGGCCATTTTACAGAATGATGTTGAGAAAACCAATAACTCTTGCTGACATGGAGTCTGTGGTAAATGTTTTTGAGGGATTTTTGTTCTTGTTTTCACTCCAGTTGTCCTTTTTTTTTATCGTTTTAATAGAAATGGCTGCTCTATTTGTGGAAATGGGTTTTTAACAACAATGAAAGAATTATTACACTGCCTTTCATGTAGAAGACATTTTTAAGCATTTTTACTTTCTATGATGATCGTGCAAGCTGATTCTTAGTTTGAAATAGAATCCAGCTTGTGGGTTTGTTTCATTTGTATTTGTGCCTTATTTCTAATTGGTAGAAAGTGGGCAATCTTTTTTGGAATTAAAGTGTGTGTCTTGTCATGGTCAACTTAACCTTGACAATTATTTTCGTAAGCTAACTAGAGAAAGGTTTGTGAACTAAATTGATGCTGAGATTATATGGTGATATGCAATATATGTGTTATGATCTCTTCTCACCACCAATACTTGAATAATCAATTGAATCCAAAGATTTCAGCTATGCTAGCCTAGGAGAGCCATATATAATATGGCAAAAGCTGTAGGCAAAAAAAAGCTGTATAGAGGCTGTGTTTGCTGTGTTGATAAATTTGCATATCATTTTTTAAATCTAATATTTATCAGGATAGACATGTTCAAAGTAATTTTAAGAAAATGAAAGAGTTGACAATCAGGGGTCTTAATTTTAGATTAGATTTAGTTACAATTGAAGTGTCAAGATATTAATCTTTTTTCACTACATTTACACTTGGCCCAGCATTAGCTTTATGTTGTTGTACAATTTGTATGATATTTCATCCCTTTCTTTTTTTTTTTTTTTTCAATCAATAGGATTCAGAATATTACAACTCCCTTATATGGATCCAAGAAAATGACCCAGCAGACTTAGAAATGACTTTTTCTGTGGAAGAAGATCAATTTGGAGAGGTATGAACAAATCTGTTGTGTTGAAACAAATGTCGTAATGGTTTAGGCTGCTTCTTTCCTACAAATCTTTCAGATTTAATATAGATGTACCAACATTTTTTTTTTGCATTATTAGTTCAAGTGGATTGGCAGATCATAATTTTAATCCTCATAATGTCTATAGTTTTAATCCAAACAAAAGATAGTTTTGTTTAAATATACTTATAGATTTGGGTGAAATTTCTTATCAATATCAGGTCACATGGTTTTTTTGTTGGTTTTTTTTTTTTTTGGGTGGTTTTCTTCGTTTTGTGTTTGTACAAATTTTGCGATTTTCAATTAAAAGTTTGATATCTCAAATTCCCTAAAACTGACATTTTAAAGTCTGGTAGCATTTTGCTCATGTCTTCCAAATGGCAATAAAGAAGAGAGAAGTTAAAAATAATGATATGAAAGCATTTCAGCTGGGTTTCTTTTCTGAATTTGAATTATATAAAATCTTCTTTTACTCAAATTTCTTTTTAAGAAAGTAAAGAAAGCTGTAAATCCTCATTTGAATTTGAAGTAGGACCAAAAATGTTTTAATTAATCAAAATGTATGACTAATGTTCAACAACTTTTGGCTTTTGAGTCATTTTTCCACCTCAAATAATCATATTGATGAATCCAAAGATGTTTAACCCTTTGCCGTTTAAACCGGCCAAATCCGGCCAAAAATGGAAGCGAGCCTCCTGTTTAATCCGGCCTAAAGCGGCCGTGCTATTCATATCTGGCTACGGGTTAAGCCGGCCAAATACGGCCTTGACGTTTCCCTTTGTTTGAGGGTTCTATTTTGGACGAAAGCTGGGGTGAATCCTATCTAAAAATAGAAAATTGCAACATTCTAATTATAGTCGAATAGCTTCGACCCAGAATAACACGGGATTCCCTGACATAGAAAGCACGGGGAAGCCCTAACACTCAGTCTTGCAAAGTTTGTTCTGATTAGTGATTAGCTCTACACATAGCTTTTCTTGCTCTGACTTTGTGACGTTCATTATCTTTGATTGACCATGGACACTCCAGATAGCGACACTGAGCTAGACTTTGAGTCTAATGTTGATACCAGCCCCGATCCTTAATTGAAAGAGTATAACTAAGTTGGAGCGAAAATATATAGAGTCTAGATCTAGGTCTAGATTCTAGATCTAGATCTAGACTCCAGTTCCAGACAATCTAGAATCTTGGCTAGATATTAAGTCCGGGGGAAGACACTGCTTGGACAACTTATGATATAGGAGAAATAAAACAAAGTAAAACTAGTTAAAAAGTTAATTTTAAATTATAAACGAGAGATCGGTTCGATGTTTCATGTTGCTACAGTTGTATACCGATCTTTGCCTCTGTTCACATCCCAATTCTGCTCCTACATAGCCTAGCTTAGTTTCGCTCACTTAGAAATTAGAAGAAAAAAAAAAACAAATCTTAGATTCTACATCAAGATCTTGATAGATATGAATAGATGGAAGATCAAGAATATTTTGCTTTGCATGCAAAGTGTCTTCACTATGATGATGGAAGCTAGATTTATGTATTTCGCGTATGACATTATTTTCAGTTTCGTGAGCTAGTGTCCTAAAAAAGTTATGCTTCGTTAAAAAAAAAGCAGGTTGATCTGATGTTTATAATGTTGTGACTGTGATTGTGAATAAGATTTAGAAAGATTTTTTTTCACTTTTAGCTTCTGCTCAGTGCTATCTCTTATGAAATTTATTTTGTAGGCCTAGGCTGTTTAGTGTGTTAGGGTTTATGAAAGTTATGTTTTGGATTATGAAAACAAAGACTAAGAAAAGTAAGTTGGACTGTTCCCTTTTTATTGACAATCTCTATGTCTTTTTTTTCCTCTTGAATTTGTGCCACTCTGTACAGTCTCTTGATTTTTTTTTTTGGGGATTTTTTTTTTTTTGTTCATTCTAGTGAATCTGTATGCAAGGGATTCAAATGAAAATGAAGAAAAATGATAAAAAATAATACTAAAATGTACTGAAAACTCTTCAAAACAGTTTCATTATTTAGCACATTCAATTTTATGCAAATTATCAAAATTTCATAGCTTTAACATCCATAGTGGCTTAACTACAGCTTATTTTCTAGAACCCCCCCTGTAGAGCCCTCATCTGACCAAAAAAATGTAAACAAACAAGGGTGTCCCTGTTACCAGGAAGCTGAACCTAGCATTCAAAATGGCCGCCGCCTAATATAAAGAGCAAAGGGTTAAACCCCCAAAAAATGTTTGCGTTCCCCAGAAATAGTACTGGGATTTTTTTCTACAGCCTTGTCTATTTACTTTAAAGGGATAAATTTATTGAAAGTGCAAAATCACATTTGGAAAGGATAGAAAACTTGAGTGGAGTAAGTTAGCATCTCAACTAATGAAAATGTATCCCTGCAAAAGTTTGGCCTGCAGCTCAGTTCAGACCTCCAGCATTTTACAGTGTCTCACTTAATTTTATTCACTGCAAATATAACTCGTTCTTTTCAGTTCTGCTCGTGATAGTAATGATAGATCTTTATAATTACACAGCCAGTTGTCCTAATTCAAGCATTTGCTTATGTCCTCTCCTCAGATAAAAGAAAAGGACTTAAAACCAAATGGCAGAAACATTCCTGTTACAAATGAGAACAAA
Organism: Elysia crispata; assembly: GCA_033675545.1. NCBI lineage: Eukaryota > Metazoa > Mollusca > Gastropoda > Plakobranchidae > Elysia > Elysia crispata. Next base: position 167,625 of record JAWDGP010005891.1, read on the forward strand.
ATGGAGTACATAAAGTAAGTAATCATTCTGAGTTCCACATTTATCTCATTTGAAATTAATTGTGTTGTTTCAGTTCCTTGGGTCTAAACTTTTAAAAATTCAGCACCAGCCATGAAAATCAACAGCCTTACTATTTTTGTGTTGTGTCAATGAGGTAAGGTTGATAAATATTTTATTTAATCTATTATTATTATTTTTTTACTGTCATAGCTTCATTTTTTTATCACTTTCATCATAATTCTTCTTCCTTGCTTGATATTCTGAAAACTGAGTACATACATTACAATACTTATAATTTTTATGATAACATATATAACTTTGTATCTCTGTGAGCTCATGTCACAAAGCATATCATGTCTGTTTTTCTACTAACATTTTTTTTAATTATTACTGTAGTTGTGTCATTCGATGGCGGTTTTCTGCCAGAGTTGAGCATCAGATGAGATCATTCATGAAAGGTTTCAATGCTCTCATTCCTCAAAACCTTCTCCAAATCTTTGATGAAAATGAAGTTGAGGTATGTTGATATCTTTGTTTGATGTTCGAGATGGCATAATGGTTTTATTTTACTCATTAAAAAAATTTCTTGACAAAGATGAAAGATAAAAAACAAGTGAACATGGTTCACGGCTGTTTGCTTTAATGCTCAGGGCAGGAATTTAGTTTTGGGGACGGCGAGAACCCCCTTTGTGCTTTTGAGACGATTTTAATTAAACGGGCGGCTGGCAGGCGTAGATTTATCACCTGCAGGTAATTTGATCTGACAGGCTGGGTCGGCGTTTTTGGGGTCTGTGCCTACACATAGCAAGCGCCGCTTTCTGCACTAGAAATCGGTCATAAATGCGGACATTCCATTAGACTTGTTACCAAATTCTAATTTTAAAAGATGGTCAAGTGTAGTACTATTTAAAAGATCTTTTTCTGCTGAACAAGACGCACTAAAATTCATCGTCACATCGCTTTGTATCAATTCCGTTCTGTGTTACATGCTTTTGAAGAAAATTTTCTGTTAAATTCTAACTAATTTACTAATTATTTTTTTCATATTTACATCCCGCGATTGTTTTAAAGACAATTTATGCCTTTACTTTACTTACGATTTGATTAAGCGTGTGTGAAAAAAGTTAAATGGGCTCTCTGTTAGTTTTTTTTTTAATGATTTTTTTCCTTTTCAGTGTGTAACCTGCCAGGGTTCCTATCATATACACTTATATAAAATACATGTAATAACGGTTCTTAGAAAGGTGGATATTTAAGTTGAAGACATAATTTTAATATTTAGAAACGAAGAAAGCAGTCAAACAAAGCTAGAGGCTGAGACGGAAGGACTTATATCTAAGGATCGAAAGATACAAATGACTGTAAATAAAGAAATAAATAGTTTAGAAAAAATCAACCACAAACCTAGATCTAGCTCGAGACCGACAAATAAGACGAAAGACGTAAAAATCTTTCGTCTTATTTGTCGGTCTCAAGCTAGATCTAGGTCTGTGGTTGATTTTTCTATACTATTTATTTCTTTATTTACAGTCATTTGTATCTTTCGATCCTTAGATCTAGCTCCGTCTGTCTCCGCCTCTATCGGTGTTTGACTGCTTTCTTTATTTCTATAGCACAGGGAGAGATATAGTACAGGGAGAGAAGGATGAAACGAAAGAGAGAGAGATAAAAATGAAAGGTATAATAATAAAGAAAGAAAGTTAATGCATGAGAGCGAAGAAGAAAACTGGAGAGAGAAATAGAGAGAGACACAGAAAGAGGGAGAGAGAGAGAGATATTCGCACACAAAAAGAAGAAAATAGAAGGGGAAGAGGAATTATAGAGAAAAGAGTGAGAAAGGAAGGGTATGATTAAAAAAGGGGTTAGAATTAAAAGAAGATAGAGAGTAAAATAATGTGGAGGTATAAAACAATAGTAAAAGTTATTTTTTTTAATATATTTAAGTTAAGTGTCGATGTTAAATAAGCTATGGGAGACATTTTCGCTCATTACTTGAGTTGAACCTGTCGTCATCAGTGACTTCTCTTACCTGGACATGAATAACATCGCATGCAGGTTTGAAAATATATAAAAAAATTCTTTGATCTTGATTCACGTCCGAATGCCAGTAGAGTCCATTAAGATATTCACCAGATAAAGACTAGAACCTTTTGTCTTTTCATTAATTCTTTTTTTGAAACTATGACTCGTGGGCTGTTGAAGATATTGATGTTTTACTATTACCTTTCAGTATCTGTGTCATCATGACTTAATAAAAAACCGAAGTTTAAAAATCCTATCAAAGCCTTTTAAAAAGTTTTTTTCAGAAATTTTAATAGTCCATATCAATTAAAAGTATGTTAAGTAATGAATAAGACATTTCTTGGTTTTCAAAATTCAATTTGACGGCTAAAAATTGCTTTGTTTTCAACAAGAATAGATACAAAAAACACGATCGCTGCAGATCTAAATTTAGCCGTGCCGAGGAGGCTGGGTGAACTAGGCCAAAGTTCACATGGGATAGGCCGGGCGAAAACTAAACGAGCGCTGGCAAACAGCCGTGGGTTACATTGTTTCATGATGATGGATTGACTATCGCATGTAATTTCAGGTCAAAATATTTACTTTATTGTAGTATGTATAAGATGAAGATATAATGCAAGTCAAAATTTCACTTTTTTCTTCTGATTTTGTTTAACCATTGGTCCATGTTGAACTGACTTATAGTAGTGCAATTCATGTTATTAAACATAATTTATTGTCTATACTCTCCTTGCTTAACTCTAATAATTATATAAGTCCTCTATGTTGAAAGCATTCAGATGAATTTTCCAGGAAAATGTAGATTGATTAGAGTAGAGTTAGACCTAAGACCATCTTTTTATTTTCAATTTCATCCACAAATCTGTTCAAACAAGCATGTATGCATTTAATATCTTTCAGAATCAAATCAATGAAATAGTCACCGTCTCTCTTCATGTTATTAATTGAATTTTCTGTTTAAATTGCTTTAGAAAAACTTCAAAATACTCACACAAAAAATTATCAAAATCCTCAAAATAATCCCAAGTGAGATTGATATGTGTCAATGCTATTAATAATTAAAATATTGCATTTTAGATTTACTATCTATTTTTTGGCAAACTTCACAAAAAAAGAAAACATTAAAAATTACAATAAATTTTTTTTAACAATCAATCACTGAACTTTGAAAGTCCATTTACTCTATTTCTTTGTCCAATCCTGACAGTTTAATTAAAAATATAATAGAAATTAAAAATTTCTGATGAACTTTTTGAAGTAATGATCTGTAGCAGAGAGAAAATTATTTAGAAAGTGTTTCTACAATACAGTGAACCTCGACCATTACAAAATCGGTTGTAATGAAGGGATTAGAAAGGATGTTTTTATCTTTCTCTAAACAATGGTATGAGAACCTCTGTCTAAATGAAAAAGACTTGATGAGAACCTGGGGAAAAACAAAATTGTGGAGGTTAAGTTGCAGTGAAATTACCATTGCCAGACCAGAGCCCGTAAGTCTGGTCTGTGTTTGCATGTCCCTTAGGTCTAGATGCAATACCTACTAGGTGTGAACTCAAGTGAAGGCTAGAATTAGCGACCACTTGTGGGCTAGGGTGAGGAGTGGGGTGCGAGTCTACGAGTCACTCACTGGCTTCTTTAACTGAAGATACCAACTGGCGTAAGGCTGTGTGCATCCTTAGTGCCTACAAGCAGAGAGGGGTGTGTGTGTGTGAGACGGTGAGGGGGAGGATTGTGCATGTGGGGGCTCAGAACTAATAAGCTAAGACATTCACGATGTATGTGTGAATGAATGTCATAAGTTCAAGTTTGTGTAGAGGTAAGTCTACATTAAGAGACAAAAGGACAGAAAAAGATCGAGATAGGGTAGAGGGAGGCAAAATGAGGAGTTTTAGTTGACCTTGTCTGTATCGAAACCTTGGTTATAACAAAGTTTAAGCCCAGGCCCGTTGATTTCGTTTTAAGAAGTTATTAAAGGAGAATGGAACATTCGACCCTTGTAAATGATATTCCTGGAGCACCACATATATATTTTAAGTAGATAAAATTATTAGTTTTTTGAGAAGAAAATCAATTCAAAATATGGTCTTGAGCTAAATTTGAAAAAGCAACAAAAAATGTGTGTTTTTGATTGTCCTGAAATGGTGTGATAGGATAAAACCTTATTTTGAAATGTTTGTTTGTTCTTAATGATGTCAACTTTGAACTTAAAATTCATACGAAGTAGTGTTAGTAAATTCATATATTTTTACTTTGCATGTTTGTCGTCATTTTCAAGCTGCTGATGTGTGGCTTGCAAGATATTGATGTAAACAACTGGAAGCAAAACACGGCCTACAAAGGGGAGTATAATCCAAATCACCCTGTGATTATCAACTTCTGGAAGGTAAATTGTTTTTCAAAATGTATTTCAGCTTAGATGCAATAAAGACATTTGATTAATCCTTAAAAAGTCATTGAACATATTTTTTTGTCTCTGTATTTTTGAAAACTCTAGAATTTAATAAAACAAATGAAGAGATCCTCTAGATTTTATCTTTTTGGTTCAATTTCATTTTGATTTGTTTTATTTCTTTAAAATCATATTAAAGGTAGAACCTTCAGTAACTTTATTTAATCATCATTTTCACAGTCAGTAAAATACTGCTTTATTGTTTCTGCTTCTATTTTGATTTCTGTTGTTAGTTTATTTAATTAATTATTGTACACCATTTTGATGGGTTTTAAAGCTTTGAATATCTCTTTTTTTTATTCTTGTCTGAAATTGTCAGTAATGAATTTTGCATTGACAATTGTAGAGATCATTTTTTGTATCAGCACTGTCTTACACTAGATCAAGTATTTGAAAGTAAAATTTTGGCAGACACCTCGAGATTTAGACCACATCCTTTTTCTTTATGTGCAATTTTCTCAACAATAGGAGATTGCATTTAATGAAAAAAAAACACTTGAGTGGTAGGCCTATCTAACCACTGTTAGTAGGTTGGGGCTGACATACTTAATGATACATATATCTCGTATGTTATTTTACTTGCTTATAGTCAGTCACTTGGTTGCTCCTTATTGGTTTACACCTCTTTAGCATCAATAAAAAAGGGGTTCCTTAGTTTTTCATATGTTGAGTGACTTCTCAAATGAAAGATCTCACTTCAATCCCATTTAAAAATCTGTTTTTCTTGTTCACACATTCTAATGCAGTAGCCATTATATATAGAAAAAGGTGTAGGGTAGGAAAAACTCTTTCATGTCTCGAATTTTTTCTTTCTATTAACACATCGTTGTCTCCATATTTCAAAGAACCATTTGCAATATATAGAGATCTTTAAATATGGCAATCCAGTGTATAGCAGGTTCATAGACTGAATATTTTTTTTAAGACAATGAGTTTTTTAGATGTAGACTACTGTATTACTTGTGCCAAAGTTATGTCTCAATGTTTTGTTCTGATTCTTCCTAGGTTTAAATTGCTGGGCTATTTGTACTTACTTTTGAGTAAACTATCTTGATCTTGAGTGCAAATTGGTCTTTTTTTTTTTTTTTTTTTTTAAATAATTTTGGTTTATTTTCTTTTTCAAGGCGGTATACTCCTTCAACAATGAGATGCGCTCGAGACTACTCCAATTTGTAACAGGGACCTCCAGAGTTCCAATGAATGGATTTGCAGAGCTTTATGGCAGCAATGGACCTCAACTTTTCACAATCGAGAAATGGGGGAGCCCTAACCAGTTTCCAAGAGCCCATACCTGGTATGTATGATAATAATTTTTAACTCTATTTATTTTTGTGTTTGCTTAAGAACGCTTTTCTGTTTTTGAAATGAAATGAATTTTCATTGAAAAGAATTGCATTTCTTGAAAGCTAATGGCCACTTATATTTTTATACTGGCTTAACAAGTACATTTAAATTTTCTCTGGAAAAGAAATAGATATTTGATTTAACAGACAAAAATATTTACCAATAAACGTTTCATCACTTGTTAAATCTTTTTTATAGATATTTTCATGGTTTCTCATATCAACTAAAGTGCTTAAAAGTTGGGCATATATCTGCTTGTAAAAAAAAAAATTTGTACATTAGTAGAAAATATTTACTTATCAATTTAGAAGTATTAGAAGTGTAGTAGAACTTTCCAACCCAAGCTTTTGGCCAATTCGGAAAGTTATACATCTAGTTAAGTCCACTTACAATAACGGATATATGACTTGCGCTAAAATATTTTGGTTTGTGTTTGTCAGTTTCAACAGACTGGACTTGCCAACGTACCCAACATACCATGAGTTGAGATCAAAACTTATGACAGCTATTGAGAACACTCAAGGGTTTGAAGGAGTGGACTAAGTTGATGATATCCTAATCAGCAATTTATATCAATATATACCATGTACTAAGATTGATTTGGTTGTGAGTGTGCATGATATCCACTTTGTATATTTTCAAATGCTAACTGAGTTTTTGCTCTTAGATGCAGAAAATGTTGAGTGCTCAAAAAGAAAAACTAAAAAAGTATACAAAAAAATTACCATATTTCCATTGCACCATTTTTGTTCTATAACGTTGGAGTCATAATATATAAACCTAATGGAAGCTTTTACTTCATAAAGAACAATATTGTGTGAAAGGAAAACTTTTTACGTGTCAGATCACATAATGTCAACAAACTTTGCTTATATTGATGGTGGAGTGTAAAAATTAACAAATCTGGTCCACAAACTAGAAATTTGTTTTTTTAATGTACACACATTTCTTACTTCAGGGACCCAGTTCTCAATTAAATACTTTCCTTGCTTTTAATGTACTCCTTGCACAATGTTGCCCTGTGTAAATTCATGCCTAAATCTAATATTGTAATGATATGTACCACAAATAGATTAATCAAAAAAAAAAAGTGGGAAAATGTTCACAAAATTATGTTTGTAGTTTTGTTTTTTTTTATTTTACAATATTGTTTTTGCCTTCTCCTATTTTTAAATATTAGCATTAACATTGGCAGAAGTGTACTGCCCTTAACCTTGATTTATTCCAAAATTCTTGTCCCATATATGGAACTTTGAGGCGAATCTGAAGTTGTGAAGTTGATTCCGTACAAGTTACTATGAAACATCACTGCAGCAAATGAAGACAAAGATATTTAGTGAAAGCACAACTTCTTTATACCATTTTTCTTTTTCAGTTCCATACTCATCATTCAAGACATGGCAAGCTGACATTGGTCCTTTGAAAAAATATGAAAAAGAAATGGATTTTAATTTTCTCACAAGCAGTCTCAAGATATATTGTCTTTGCATATATTTAAACTGTATTCTAATAAGTATTGGAAAATGATATATTTGATAATTCTTGAGTACTTTCAATCAATTTAAATAACCACAATGCACACTAATGAAATTTGTTCAGAGCCAAAAAAGTGGAATGAAAATTATTTTACTTCAAGTTTTGCTCATCTGTGCCATATTAAGAAAGGTTGTGTGTATTAGAATAATTATTTAGTTTTGTACTGAACCTTTTTTCCCCTTCCTTTAGGGTATAAGGAAAGCTTGATTTTGAAATAAAAAAATATTCTCATAATAATTTGACTTTTAAATGAACATTCAAGAATATTGAAGAATTAAAGCTTCATGCCTGCTGAATTCAAAACATGTGTGGCAGGCATTTTTGTTTTAAACCATTGGCATTGATTTGTCACAAATCTGAAAATATTTTTTTTTAATTATGATGTGTAACTTTTCTCTCTTTTTTGGTCATACAGCTATTATTGTACTCATCTTTTTGTCCTCTTCTCCTCCCCACCTCCAAGTTTTTAGGAATAATTTTAATTATATTTCTAGATCATAGAAAAAAAAAAGTGCATTAATACTCATGTGATTTTTTTTTGTGTGTGAATTTCAATGTTTTAAAAAAATTGTGACAATGTTTGCCTCATTTCTTAAAAAGGAAAAAATAGAATATTTTTTTTCAACATAATTATTTATTTAGAGTTTACTCCAGTTCATAATATACTAGGTTTTATGTTAAGTGAGAAAGATGTAAGTTTTGTAACATACTTTAGTAGTGATCATAACTATCAATCTCCATAAAATGCATCCACATTTTTAGACTCTTTTATTGCTATTATATGATATACTTACATTTGTTATTTCTTTATACGATTCAAATGGTTATACACTTTTTGCTAATTTTAATGTGTAAAATAATATGCTATTTTAATAAATGTACAAAATTGATGTGCATGTTTGGAAGAAAAAACATTATTTTTCAAATATGGTTTCAGCTTGACTTTGTGTTATAAAATTTTTATCAAATCATTTAACCAGTCTCAGAGATTTTTTTTTAATAATATTTAATTCTCTGCTCATTTGGCTTTTGATAAAATTTAACAATAGATGATGAAAACAGGTGGCTGAGCAAAACATGATGAATAGAAAATTTGTTCCCTGTTTTGTAGAGTTTTTTGGGTTTTTTTTTTCATTCAAACACTTAAACCAAAATTTAAAAGGTAGGCACCAACTTCAATGATTAATAACCTGCACAAAGCAGAGAACTGTAACTAACCTCAGAAATTCAAAGTATTGAGTTATCAAGTTTGCCAAGCATTTAAATGGGCAAGGCAGACACTAGGTGCTCCTGATGCACTATTCATTTTTTGATTATGTTATGTTAAGATACTATCAATCACGGATGTTATGTGCTTAGCAATTTCAAATCTCCCCAGCCCTTTCTTCTATTGTGGAAGATGCCTGATGATTTTTAAGTTGATACAATGGAGACAAGCTATGCATTGGGTGGATTGGAGTCATATTTCATTCAAGAGAGGTTGAGATCAACTGCTTGGAAAGGAAGGGAAAGAATGTTCTCTTCATTAAAAAGTATGTAATAATTTACGATAGAAGTATATACATGAGATATCAAAATTTACTCTGAGTTCCAATGTATTACTGATTTTTTTTTTTTATGAAATGTTGCTCTTTCTAGGTCATTAGAGGAAGCCCAAATATTTTGGGCATGGCTTCAAAACAAATATGAACATTATATATTTGTCATGATTACAATACAATCTGAGAAGACCTTTTATTTTTAAAACTCTAAATAAAATGTATCATATTCTCATCATTCAGTCATCACAAAGTTTGTGTGTTCATCTTGTTTGAAGATTACTCATGTTTTAAAGATGTTTGAAAAAGTAGTTTTCTCACCGCCTTCTGCTTGAGAGAGAAATAAATGCTTCATTGGGAAGATTTATATTCCCTAATCAAAACTTGTTTTTTTTTTTTTAGTGCATTGTCATTGCTCCCTTTTTACATGCAATCAGCTGATGGTTTTATTGCCTTTTGTTTCATAACCCAACAGATTTTTGCTGCCAGTTTTTTGTTACTATCAGGTTGAAATGGTAAAGACTGCAATAAAAATAGCTCAAGTCACTATATAGACTTTTGCAAACATTAATCTTATATTATTTACAACTTTGTCTTTTTTTTGCTGTAAGAATTTTTAGCTGCTCAAGTGAAGACCCGAAAAAACTATACCCTCAGGTTCAGTTCAGTTAAGTTTTTTCCCCCTGTATTGTAAACAATATTTCTACCTTATTAATCCCTAATTTGAAATATGCTTTAAGATGAATTTATAAAATATACTGGGTCTTTGGGTATCATGTTACTATATCCTCAAGAAATAGCTTTTCCTATTACCAAACAAAAAAGATAAGATCAAGAAAAAGATATTTTATGACATACTTGAGTTGAAATTAAATATTGATTTTTTTTTCGTGGATATTTCAAGTATGGTACACATGTGATAATTATGCAAAGCAGCATACTTGTGGCTTGAAAAGTATGTGAAACAAGAAAATGAGATGAAAAAAGATATGCAAGTTTGAAATGGATAGACATTTTTGTAGGTTGTCAAAAAAAAAATCACTTGGTACATCTGTGATAGCTTCATTGTTCAAAGCACACTTTTACACTTTGTAAATATATGTGGGTATTGTTCTTGCCTTTCTTGAGAGACCACAGCATCTTTTTTTTTTCATTTAATTTAAGTGGGGTTTTTTTTAACATTGAAGTTTTCTGACACCAGCAGATATGATCACTGTATTGTTCTGGTACTGTATAAAACTGAAATGTTTGAACATTGTGACTTTATGTGTATGAAATTTTCTTCACTCCCACCCAAGTTGTTTTCTACATGCCAGTGATAAATTTATTTTGATATAATCTCCTTAGCTTGGAAATAGGATATAACTGAAAGCTAAAAAGGTTAATATAAAAGATTGCATTTTGGTATTTTTTTTCTTTCTTCTGTTGTTGTTGCAGCACATCTTATTTAAAACTATTGTTATCCAAACACATTTATGTTTGACCATATTTTCTTGTTATTAGTGGGATATTTTTGTATTCTGTATTTTGTGTAAACCCAACCCTTTTGTATGTATTGCATTATATTATGATAATAAATCAGGAAATCAAATAAAAATTTTCTTAACTCTTAATATGTTCCCTGATATTTCAGTTTTGTCAAAAGAAATTTCATTCGTTCTTAAAGCTCTACATTATTTACGTTTAAGCTACCTGCAGAATACTCCATAAATGTATATTGAGATAAAGACCTTGGCAATATCAGAGTAATTTATAATACATAGAAATGATCCTTACTTACAATTGTGTCACAAACAGAAGCTAAACTACATGTATTCCACTGAAAACTGCTGTAACAAATCAACATAAAATACCCAGTAAAGATAAACAAATCCCTTTAGAAAATGCAATTAAAAACCGATCTCAATAACCATTCTTGAAAGCTGGTGTCACCTGTTAGGACATATTCTGAGGCAAGATATAGACATTCAAGCAAACTTTGTTCCTAAAGCCGGATCAATGGTAGTAATAGGTGATTAATTTTGAGGACGGCCCATAACAACACTATCAACAGTTATCAACAAAGACCTATATTGCATACCAGCAGGCGAGCATAAACTCAAAACTAGAAACGACCTCAACCATCTGAGGTCAATAGCAGAAGATAGAACACAGTGGAGGAGACTAAAGTATCAGTGAACATCCGAGAGGCAGCTGAGACGTCCAAGTTGGAGCACTAATATGTGAACAGCAATATAGATATATAGAGAGATAAATGATTCATCAGCAGCACCCACTGAACAGGATGTAGACAACCTTAACACAAGCCAGTTGATAGCATGTATCAGATACACATTCATGCTCAGGGACAAGTCCCACCTAGCGTGCTTAAAAATATGGCTGATGAGAGGGTCAAAGAGGACAAGTGAACATGGTTTGATCTGTGCCCATACAAAGGAATAAGCTGTAAGGGCTGAGACAGCTCTTTCTCTCCGAGTTCAGAAAGGTGTTTTGATTGGTGATGACTGTTAATTCTTATCAGCATTTTAGTGGGACAAAGCTGAAAAAAGTTTTCATATATCTATACTGTACGAAAGATCAATGTCTTTTTCAGGAGGATATAAAAAAGAAAATGTATGTGCTTGCGTATGGGTGGCAGAATGTGCTCTGATTTATCACACTCTCAACTGCAATTTAAATGGTGTTACTGTGACTAAACCTAACTGATATAATAATGTCCGAATGAAGTGCATCCCATGAAGCCAAAGATGATGTTTGATTTGCAAGAGATTGATGCTCCATCAAGAGCTCCACCTTAAAAGATGAGTATGGTAGATGGGTGGAAAAAAAGTTGTGTGATTAGCCTTATAAGTATTACGGCACCTAACCATCTTTCCTGGCTAAAGTAAAAGCATGTTTCTTTGAAAAGGACTCCATCATTTATAAGAGCTGCAATTAATTTTTTTTTTTAATTTTGTTTTTCAGTTAATGGGCCTTTTTTTATTATTTGAGTTTTTTCATGATTATTCAAATACAAGAGGTGTTGGTTTTTAGAAGAAAAGGGAGAAAAAGTCATGCCCTTCTCCATTACAATGATAAGTTATATGTTCTAAACTAATTGTTAATTGTTTCTCAACTGAAAGATTGTACCAAGTATATGAAGAAGCATTAATTTCTTAGAGACTACCTTGCCTCTAATGCTGTAAGTCACAATCACCACTTTACAGTGGATAAGAGGTGATAAACCATGGCTCTTCTTGTTCTCAGAGTGACAGGCTGCTTATAAAAAGCAGTGAAACTTAAGACTTTTCCTCCCCATTGAACTTCTTTTAGAGTTAGCATATGAACTTCATGAAAAAGAGAGGGGAAAAAACATTTCAAAGTTCTTTGATTTTAATTTGTTAAAACTTTTGTTAAAGATTTCATTTAAAAAATAAATGTGTAACATTATTGGACTAAGAAGACAAGCAAATTTTTATGCTATAGAATGGTTGAACAGATAAATGTACAGAATTCGCATTAAACCAGCTTTCTTAGAAAGATACATTGTGCACATCACACACTGATGACAACAAATGGTACAGTTTCAACAATCCATGAAAAAGAAATGTATCAAAAAACAAAACAAAGATGAGATAAAGGATAAATCTGCAAATTGCAAGGGAAAAAAGGTTGGATGTGGATATTTTAAATAAATTGGTCAACAAACACATTCAAATAATCAGCCAGTAAAGCCTTTCAAACTTTCTACACAATAACAGTTACAGCAAGTCAAAATATGTTTCCCTATCTTACAGCAGCTATTTTTCTTTCACCTTAAACTATCATTCTGTTTTTAACTAAAAAGGACATAGCCACATATTTCACCAATAGTAATATAATAGCAACAAAAAATGCAAAAAATATGTTGGCACAAAAGTATCCACATGCACAAAGTCTTATCATAAGCATTCAATTCTTCATTGACATAACAAATCAGAATTGTTGAGGAAGCAAAGGCATGTCTCATTTAAAAAATAAAAAAAAAAAAAATTCTAACTCAAAAGTTATGATTAAGATCTAGATATTCCTGATATTTCCCATGTGTCCATCTTATTTCACCACTAATAGTGATAACAAAGTCTGTTGGATGGGTTAGACATCATCTTTAGCTTGACAGGAGTCTAGATTTAGTCTTTGTGTCAGTAAATGTTTCAATTAGACTGTCTAAAGAGCCAAAAATAAGCCATTGCATTTCCTTTTTTTTTTTCAACCCATCAGTACCTGCTGCCCAAAAGGACTTGTCGCTTAACGAGAAAACAAGTAAGACATCAACAAAAATTTTTTTTATTGGAAACTTCGTCAAAAGATATATAAAAAAGTATTATTATTATATATAATAGGATAAATAACATAAAATTGATAATGCAGAAATTCTCAAATTTGAGACGAAAACATTTTGACTTCAAGGGTTTAAATACCTCATCCTTTTTACACACAGAAAAGAAAGCCCTAACTATACAAAAGGGCATTCAAAATGTAATCCCCCCTGTCTGTCAGGTATTATAGTTAAAAAAATCCTACAAAAAAATTAAAACCAATTGAGAAAAAAAAAATCAAGTAGACAAACGAAAAACTATTTGGACAGAGCAAAAACAGAAGGTTTGCAGCCATCAAATCTATTTTAACAAAAAAACATAAATTCTATATTGAAATCTACACTGGATAGAATGAAATCATGGACTCATTTATCAAGATAAACATGTGACACTTAATGCAGTCCTCTTTACCCACACTCAGAAACTTAAATCCAATTCTGATATTAATCCATTTGGCGTCTACTCTCATTTTTAAAGACTATTTTCAGTTATCATTTTAACTAGAGTGGAATACTGTTAGTGCTACAACCAAACTCTCAGAACTTAAAAAAAAATCTTTTTGCTTTAAGCATACTTTCATTTCACTGATATTGAAAAATAAAATATTTCCATTTAAATATTTCAAAGCAGCAGAAGCAAGTTAGAGGATTCAGTTTGTTTTTTAAGAGCACACATTAGGCAAGATTAAAATTTAAAAAAAAAAAATCTGTAACCTATGCTAAGTTTTCAGTATGGCTATATAAAAAAACCAAAGATTCTTCAAAAAAAAAATAAATAAATAAATAAAGGAAGAAAAATGGATTTTGCTATTTCTATCCTTAAATAAAATTTCAAAAGTTTTACTTAGGCCTATACATAAATACTTAACTTCAATGCGAGATCTAAATATAATTTATAATAAAGCTTTAGAAAAATGCCTTGAAACATGACATAAATTATAAAGATTTAAAGTTATCACCTGAGCCAGATTAATTTTACAGGTTTAAGAACATGACAAAAATACTAATGACAGAGTTTTGAAGATAATAAATATATCAGGGCATCTATAGACTGAACGAAAAATCTGTTGCTTCATCTTCGCATTGTGAGCAAAAACTCAAGATATGACTATATAAAACATGATTCATGTTTGTGAATCAAGTACTTGCATTATCATTTGGCACAAACGATAAAGCAAAAGGTAACTGAACAGGCATACAATATTAATGTATCCAAGATCATGTTGTAATATTTATCTACAACTATTCTTATTTAAAAAAAACATTTGTTGTAGAATGGAAGTTCACATGAATATGTGATAGCAGAGTTAGTCTTTGAGAAAACTATGTGCCTTAAAATGTCATTTTCAGCCTACAAACATAAATTGTGAATTTTAATTTAGAATGTACATTTAGATTGAAACTTTTTTTTTCTTTCTAATTATAATCTGGCCATTTTGTATTCTGTAATCCTGGAAATTGTTTGCCACATATTTTATTTCACTTTTTTTTAAATGGACTGCAGGGTAAGCATTTATTCTATATTTAAAAAAAAAAAAGCTGTCTTTTGTTTTATTTAATGATACTTATTTACAATATATATATAGTATCAAATAATTATGTCCACTTCAAAATGTTTGAACTGTTTAAAAGGGAACTTGAAAGGCTCACTTCACAAGGTGCATACACCATACAGCCTAATCTTACACACAATCTTTACCTTAGAAAAACAAATCTTCATCATAATATAAGATGAACAATTTTTTAAAGAAAATTCCTAAAATTTGAAATAAAAAAGCATAACCGAAACAAATAAAGAAAAGAAAAAAAAAACATCACAAAGATGGTTCTTTTCTTCTCAGTGCTATCTTATCATCAATTTATGAGGCAGCCAGAGTAATTAAGGTATAAGTCATAATTTCTGGTACTAAGTGAAAAAATGATTTTTTTATTTCATTCACCACATCACAGCGCTACCATTCTCTTTCCAGAGTTATGTCATATAATAGCTGGTAAAAAGGCCAAAAAAGTTTCTCTGATAGGCTCATGCCTAAGTCACTCTGGAGGCCTCACAGTTTAATTTTAAGGCAACCAGTGAATTACCTTAGAGATATCATCCAGTTAAAATTGGATCACAGGACAAACAAACGGCAAAAATTTCTTTGCCATACATTTTCCCCGACTAAAGAATAAGGAAAAAAAATCCACCAAGCCATAACATACCTTAAATCTGATTTATTTAGAATTTTTTCTCCCAAAAAGAAAAAATTTCTTGTCAATTTTCTATTCAACATAGATCTTTAAATAAGACTAACATACTTCAGTCTTATCAAGAGAAAAAGACCATGAATTTTTTTTTTTTTTTTTTTTTGTAATTCTATACCAGGAAAAAATTTTTTTCTTTTTTTTTTTTCTACATGTACAAAATGATTTAATCATTTGTGTAACAAAAAGTTTGCACTATAATCAAAGTTTGTATGATTCATGTATAACATCTTGAAAGGTTTTTCCATGGTCTATTTTGTTTAAGGCTCACCCATTCACTGATCATCCCAACCTTAAATTGCCTATTTTGTGTTGCACCAGAAGAAAAAAAAAAACAGGTAATAAGGGCCTTTATGAATTCAGGTTTTTTTTTTATTACTTGTAACACATCAGGTGTTAATCTTCTTGTCAGTTTCATTTTTTTTTATATTATATCAATTTCTTGAAAAGTTCTAAACAATAAAAGTGTGATAATATAATGGCACAAAAAGTCCTGTGATATGCTGAATTTCAATTCTTTGTAGAAAAGATACTTTCACTTGTTTTAAAAAGGGCCCCACAAAGGAAATTTCTAAGGCAGAGATATCATATGATTTGTTGTGAAGATTAAATTACCTAGTCTAAGTTATCTCATGCATGGTATCAAATCAACTTATTAGCAATCATTGATCCAGTAAGATACACCTTTGTTAAGTTGGATCAGTTGATCTTCTTTTGTGTTTTAATTTGCTGGAACCATAACTAACCTAATTTCCAGTAACAATAGTTGCTTGTGTTGATTGTACTTTTCTGTTCCAGACATTAATTAAATTTGTTGAATTTGTGTCAATTTACACTTACAATAAATCATCAATCTTTACTGGCAGTGTTAAAGTTTTCCATCTCCTTGTTTCATGAACAGCATTTTTACAGCCCATCCTTGTGTGTATGCATCGCTTATTGACTGTTTGCTCAAAAATGGTTTGGTGATTAGATGTAAAGTGTCACTCTTGAATGTAGGAGATCAAAAATAAAAGTTTCTAACCGCCTAACAATAAAACAATATTTTTAAGTGGTTGGATTTTTTAATACGTTTGTGAATTTGACATGTGTGTTAATAATGTCATTATTTCCCTAGCAACAAAAGCAGTTGACAGTAGATCTTTGTACAATCACAGTGAATTGACAAATCCTTGACAAATTTCTTAAACAAAGAATAAAAAAAACGTCTTGTTAAATGAATTTTCCGTTAATATGTATATTTTATAATAACTTTTCTTTCTTATTTAAATTCTTCATATTGATAACCATACTGCACTGCTTATTGATCACTACCTGGGGCACTGAAAAAAAAATGATTTCACATAATGAGAAAACATAGTCTTTTCATAAAAATAATTCCCTTCCATATCAGAACTTTGACACATAATAATAACCTACTGCTTCCATGACATGCTTCCTCTTGGTATCATGTCTAGTAAATACTGGCGCTGAAGATCTTGCTGCTTGGCATATGGGAGATTGTATGGAAAAGGGGCCCGGTGGGAGAATGACTGCAGGCCTAAAGGCTGGCCTGCACGTAGCTGGGCTTGCTGAAGCATGTGGTGCTGTCGCAGCTGCTCAGCACTGGGTCGGAAGTTTGCAGCAGCAGCAGCAGCGGCAGCAGCACTGGCAGCAGCTGCTGCAGCATTTGCCGCTGATATCATGGATGCATTCGAGTGGTGGATTTGAGGATGAGAAGAGTTACTGCTGGATGCTTGTTGCTGCTGCTGCTGGGCAGTTATAGTTGGTGTTGCTGTGGCCTGCATACGCTCTATTTCCTGTTCTTGCTGCAGGGCTTTCACAAATGCTGATTTGAGCCTGTTGGTGTGCTCTTGCTTCAAGGCCTTCTTTTGATTGGAAGTTACACAGTGCTCACATATGACATTTTTTGAGCCAGGTTTCTCCCTCTTCCAGACCGGTGTGAAATCAGAGCCACATTGTACACATGTGAAGGGAGTACAAACAAACCGCTCATCAGGGCTCTTTTGACCCCGAGCAATCAGTTGATAGTCAATCATGTGGTTTACCACTTCTTCAAGACCAAGTAGCAAAACAAAGTCTGGGCAGGCTAAAGATGGGATAAAGTTCATCTCTGGGGGTGGTGGCTTCGGAGGTGGGATCTGAAGAAGGGTCTTTTCCAATTGTTTGCGAAGGGCTTGCTTTGCAGCTGCTTGCCTTTGAGCTGGAGTTTGAGTATCCTGGGGAGGTGGCTGTGGAGGAGGGGCTTGTTTCTGCAGCAATTGCTCCCGCTGGTGTTGCTGCTGCTGCTGCTGTTGCTGTATCTGCTGATGAATCTGTTGCTGTTGATGATGCTGATGGTGATTTCGGTTGTTAGAAACATTTCTGGACAAATTCTGGGGGACAGTAACTCTAGCACCATGTTGTGCAACTTGACTAGGCTGGTTATTGCCTGTTCGAGATGTAATTACTAAAGGTGGTGGACCCTGTTGGTGAGATCTATGAGGAACATTGTTCACCTGTTGCACTCCTCTCCCCTGTGAGTGTTGACCAACACTGTGCATGTTTCTGTTGTTTTGCTGGTTTCCTTTAACAAGAGGAGGTGGCCCATTGTGCCGCATGGAGTGTTGCTGCTGTTGATGGTGATGATGAGGCTGTTCTCTTGATTGGTGGTGTTGGTTTTGAAGTTTATGAGCTGATGTTGGAGCTACAGGCTCCTGGACAGGGGTGATCTGGCTTTGCCTCAATTTCTTCAACAAAACCAAAGTAGCTTCTTCATTTCGAAGTTTATTTTGTAATGCCTTAATTTTCTTCACAACTGTTGATCTCATTTCTCCAGAGGGTAACTTCCTCTTGTTTCTCAAAGAGGCAGATGTATCTTCATCCTCATCCGAGAGCATGATGACATCAGGTGAATCAGCCTTTTCTATTCTTATGCCTGCATTCTCTTTTTCACTACTTTCTGAATTCCCAGTTGAAGACCTGTCTGACAGATCTTCAACATCTTGCTTCTGGAGGTCTATTTTTGCTTCTGATGGCACAACTTCTTGTTTCACACCTTTATTCACATCTTTTGCAGTATCAGGTTCTATTTTCAAAAGCTCCTTGCTTCCTACAGATTGCTCATTTTCATTTTTAATAGTAACCTTTTCAAAAATCTCTGATGCTTTTTGAATCGGAACATCGTTGGTTGTGTTTACTACATTTTCCATTTCTTCTAAACCTTTGGCTTCACTATCATGTTTAGCTTCTTTACCTTGCTCTTCACCTTCATTCTTCTTCTCTAAATTTGTGTCATGGTCAATTTCTTTATCCATTTCTTTCTCATGTCCTTGCTCAAATTCTTCTGGAACAACTTTTGTTTTGTCAGCCTCTTTTTCTTTGTTTTGATTTCCCTGATTTAAACAACTGTCATCTGACTCCTTGACAATTTCTTTTAAACCAACGTCTCCATTTTGTGATTTTTCAATACTAGTTCTTCCACCAGTACTTTCAATTACATTCCTGGCATCATCAAGGGTATTATCCAATAGAAGGGTATCCCCTTTGTTTGATGCCATATTTTCAGCCTCTTTGGCATCTGCACTACATTTATCAGGGCTCCCTGGGATATTATTAATTTGCTTGGCCTCATTCAATGTTTTGACTTGATCTTCAGTTGTGGCCTCTTCATCTGTAACTTTCTCTTCACTATCCTTAATTTCCGGACCATTTTTTTCAACTTGAAACTGCTCCTTCTCAGATGATTTGACATCAGCAGGCTGACAGTTTGACTGGGATTCTGATGTTTTCATTCTGAAATAAAAAATCAAATCAATCATAGGAAGTCAATTTCTTTTTTTATTCATTACTTTTTTATAATCTGTAGAGAAAGCAAGACATAATTGTCATATTATTCAAATATCTAATACATTAGCTCCGATCTTAGTTTGTAGTTTGTTGCAAACAGATTCTGGACTATCTGCTAAGCCTAATGGGACAATATTTCCATTACAAAACATCTGCATAAATGTAAATTCAACATTTTATACAAAATGAAAGTATATTTAATAGGAAAGGCAGAATCTAAACCAAATTTCTTATATTTATCAGCTAACTCAGACGCTTTCAGAAATTTATTATATGTTCCTAGTACAAGCACAAGAGCTAAGACTGTAAAAGATAAAATAGTGCATGCTAATTGTTGGGCACAGAAAGAGAAGTTACAGCAAAAAAGCAGTTTATGCGATAAATGGGGAAGAGAATCATGAGATCAGGCAAGAAATTAGATATGAGACTAAGATGTAAAAAAAGAAAAGATTGGGATAAGTAGGGACATTTATAGAAAGAGTGGTGTGTGCGAGGAGCAGAGAAAGAAATAGACAGAGAGACCAGAAGGAACAAAGGAATTTGATAAAAACAGCATCGTACATAAGAAGGCAATTAAAGATCTACACCGTCTATTTTTTTTCAAATATATTTAAACGATAAAAAAAATGCATGTATTAAATTTCCAATTCAAAACGATGACACCCCTTTCATTATTATCAAAGTAGAAAAGCTAAGTCTGTTCAATAAGATTTTATATACATGATGATAATTATGGCAATAAGAAGCAGAAACTCTTTAGCAAAGAATCTGTGACAGAAGACAGATGTCGTAAGTCTCTTGAGAATAAAATTACAATCATATCTAAAATTCGATACAAATAGGGATAATAACATAATTAACTTGAGACATAAATGTACACAAAAAATTTGGTTTTAAAAAATCTATGCATTCCAAACAAGCTTCTTAATTTCATTTTAATAATGAACCATTTCTACGATTCCTCTGATCACAATGCAACACATGAGTTGGGAGATCAAACCACCGACTACATATTATCTATACAGCTTTGTGACTTACATTTTACAACACTGTCAACTGTATCAATTGTCAAAACATCATGTCTATCATTAAAAGAAAATGAAGACCAGAAAGAAAGTGTTATGGATGACGATAATAATAATAATAATAGTAATAATAATAATAATAATGATAAAACAGATTATTTCTAGAGTGCTCTCCGTAAAAAAATTCAGATCAGATCGGTACCTTTCTGCTGCTGGACTACCACATACATCTCCCGAAGCTTCTTCACATGGTTTCTTCAAATTATCTTCAAGGACTGAGTCACTCATATTCAACTGTGAAGAATAAAAATAAAACTAAATACAATTTAAACAATTTATTAGCACTGTGTCTCAGACTTATGGTGATCCTCTAAATTACTATTTGATGCAAGATCTCAAAAGTAAATACTTATTTCCAAAAAGTAAAGATTCTGACAAATTCAATAATAAAATCTTACTCAAATTTGAGGCAGTGAGTTTGCTTTCTGTTTTCCCTCATTCTTTATTTGTGAAGAGAATGTTCTTTTCACAAAAAAGGCAGTAACATACTACACCATCAGACCTTTTATGATAAAAACAAGTGACATGTTTACATATGATGTTTAATTTCACAACATTTACATGAATCACAACAACTTATAATTTTCACAGTCCGTTTGATATGATAAATAAATGGCAGGTCACCCGGTACTAAGGCTATAAAAATAATTAAAAAAAAAAAAAGAGGACTCTTTAAACATTTTGTTTTTCTGAAAGGACAAGAAAACTCATCTCTTCATTTCCCAACCCCTCGCTTTTCCTGCTGCAGATTGAAAATGTTATGGTAGGCCACGATCAAGAATCTATGAAAAGGGCCTTTTAAACATCATAATGGTTGTGCTGAACGAAAATTGTCAGCAACTTGCTAACAATGTTATATGTTTAAAACTTTATTCAACCTCTTTTTTAAAAAAAAAACAAGTGTACTAAGAGCATATTTAACATTGGACTGAACTAAACGCGTCCGTTTGGCTGCTCACAGCAGCTCTATGTTCTGTGACTCTTGCCATAGAGCCGCCGACAGCGGCTCTGAGAAATAGGAAACGAAAGATAATCCTGACCAAACCAAAAGATAAACATGGATGCTTTCAATTAAAGGGTCCTAAGGCAGCAGGTCCTTAGAACACGGAGACCACTTTAATTAATATAAATGTATAAATCTTATGTATAAAACAAGAAGTGAAATCTCAAAGTCACCTTTTTTTAAACATTTTGACTTCAGAAAATTTGTGCGGAAGATCAGGGTGAAATAACAGACAAATTAGCCAAATGAAAATGTTGCAAAAAGAGAACCATTAAAGACATGCTTTCCAATTTTTTTTTAGCTAATTTCAGCTATTCCTGGTTTTCCTAAATATCACAGATTTCAAAGTTTCTTATATCTGTTAGACTCTCCATTTGTTTTCAGCATTTACAACTGAATATAGGATCTACTTTATACCTGACACTGATAATGCCGCAAGCGCTGTGCTTTTACCTAATAAAATATATTATATATAACAGTTTACTCAAAAGTATATATATATATATATATATATATATATGTCTAATCATGATGTTGGTTATCACTATAGATCAAACATCATTTCTTTTATAAGCAATGAAAGATTTAAATCCAGATAACATGAGCTTTAATTCTCAATTGTCTATCTATAAAACCAACAGCTTTGATTTTCACAAGCACTTACCATAAACGTAAAATTGCATTCAGTTTTCATATATTCTAAACATAGCATTAGCAGTAAAAGACTGACAAAATGTCATTTACAAATTATAATAATAAAGTTTGATATAGACACACTCAGGCCTATCTTCTTTAAATAAATTTTTCTTTCGTTAATTTTTTTTTTTATTCAAATTTTTTTCCCACAAGAAAAAAGTCAAAAGATGAGAGTACAGTACTAACACTATGGACCAATTAGGCTATATTGTTTCCCTTAGTAAAAAGGAATTAACTTTGAAAGTTCATTAAGTTTGAAAACTTAAGAACACTCTGAAATCATGCATGTTTTCAACAGGGGAAAGTATGGGAAAAATCTCCCTTTTGTCTCGTGGTCTGCTAAGTCCATGGAGGACACTTAAATCTAGTTTAAGATTCAATCTGGAATACTTTTTGAAGTTATAAATGTAGATTTGCTATCTTTCCCAATTATAAATCTTAAATTTTGTACCTTGGTCTACATACATCTAGATCTCGCAATGGCACTGGCACCTAATATGTTTTGGCATTTATTTTTTTTTTCAATAATTGATCCAGTTTTTTATTTAAATTTCTGTATATGCTACTTGCTAGGCCTAGAACTTTTAAGTTGTTGATCTAATTATTTAAGGCAGCTGAATCCAAACAAATTTGTTAGCTCATAAGACGTTATGGGAAAGAGCTCCTTTTAGGTACAGACGGTTTTTTACATAGAAGAAACAGTAGCAACCCTATAGTGTGTTTCCTACTTAGAACTTAGTGGAAATAAACTAATTTTCTTCTGTGTGTAACCCGAAGCAAATACCAAGCCCAATCTTTTTCTGGTATTTTTTTACCTGAACACCTGTCTTGCATTGGCATCTAAAATGATGTTTATCTGTTAGATTTCAATGCGCTGAATACGAATTTGAAGGTTTTATTCGTCGCAAATAAAAAGTTTTTGAGATATATGACTTTTTGTGTTGGATTATTTCTTATCTCGTGACCTACTTTGGCGTACTGATTTGCTCGAGGTAGGTGCCTCTTTGCATGTTAATTACTTCCGTCTTCCGCGCATGCATATTACTATCTTTATAGTTACCCTTTGCGCATGCGCAATGTGTTACAATTACCCATGCGCATGCGCAAATAAAAGCGCACTTTCTTGGCTTCTTTTGTTTTTCAAATTTCATTGTCTTTACTCAATTTGGCTTACCAGCTGATGTGTTCTGATCTTGACCTTGTGGCTGCTTGTGATAAGTGCTCTTTAGATTATTTTCAAGTTATTGCTGAATTTTATAATAACGTCACTAAGTCATTATCATTTTTACGATCTCATTGTGTTTTACCTTCTGAAATAATTTGTCCACATTGTACTTCTAAGTGTACTTAGCGTGAGGATCAGCATATTTGGCGCTGTAGAAAATCTAGTGTTAGTCACGAAAAAACACAGTGAAGTAGAGGAAGATAGCGATACGGCGGTGCTTGAAGTAGCCGAGATGGAGTAAAGGTAAGAGCTGTATTTATTAATATTATTATTATTTTTTGTTTACTCTGTGTTGTTTCTTGTTTTTCCGGTTCATCTTGACCTTGATTTGATCATATCATTAAGTGAAAGTTGCTTTGTTCTTGTCTTTTCTTTTTGGGGGGTGGGGGTTGAGGGGGGGCATCCCCCCCTCATTTTTTATTTCTTTCTTTCTTTTTTTTTTGGCTTTCCCCGCCCCCCATTTTCTTATTTATTTTTAATATTCCATAAAATTGCGCCTTTATAAAGTTACGTAATCGCGACAACTTTCACTTATAATACGACCACGGTCAAGGTCAAGGTTGACCGGAAAAAGACAAGAAACAGCACTCTGGTGAGAGCGGGTGTACAGGTAAAAATTTACCCTTTATTTATGGTCCCTATCAAACGGAGCCCTCTTTGGTGTGTAAAGGAACTCTTTTCACGTTATGAACAGAGGATGTGCAAACTAATTTTGAACCAGTACTATAAATAGTAACACTTTAGCAATTTTATTTGAGGAAACCAAAATAAATGCAGTTTCAATTAAGCAAAACAAGTGCAACAAAAAAAAAAAAAGAACAACTTTAGTAACTGCCTCAAAAGTAGGCACTCGTTAAGGGTTGTGGTCCCCTTTGTTTGTTTGTTTACATGGAACGAGCTCAAGTTTCTAGATCCTGAAGTAGATTTGGAACCTATATTATAGATTTAGATCGGGATCATGATCGGGTGTAATTTCACTATTATTATTATTATTATTATTGTAAACAAACGGGACCACAACCCTTATCGAGTGCCCAAAAGTAAGCTATTGTCTACTTTTACTTTCCTGAAGAAATTAAATGAAGTCCATTTCAGTTTCATAAACGCATAAAATTAATAGATCTAGATCTATATCTGTGAGAGATAATTCGTCACATACACCAAAAGATAATGTCTGCATTCCAATTTAGACTTTTGGAAGAGTCTAATCTAGAGATTGTAAAGATCTATATCTTCATTTAAATATATCTAGCCTACGTTCTAAATTAAATCAAATCTAGAGTCTTCTGATCTCCAGAGGAGAATAGACGCTAGATTCAGCAGTCATCTAGGCTAGATATTTAACTATATACTAGATCTAGATGTATTACAAAATATCAGCGACTATAAATAAATTTGTCAATGACTGCAACAAAAAAAAAGCAAACCTTTTTGTTGAAGAAAAACCAAAATATGTTTAAACTTAACAGCTCAACATGATTGAGATTCACTCATTTTAAGGCTTTGTGTTCATTTTGTTTCTAAATAAAACATGGCGTCTGCAAGCGACAAGTCCAGATTTTTGAAAATCCAGAGTAGGATTCAATTTGATTTATATTCTTGGCCTGAAACAATTTTTTTCTTTTTGTATATTTTTGCGAGCCTCATATTAATATAAATATGTTTATTTTTTTTCCTATCATGATTTTTTATTGAAATTTAATAAAGTTTCATCAAACTATTGTTTTTTCAATATTTCTTATTATGATGCTGCAATGGCAGTTATTTGAGACTTGCCACTCTATGGAGTAAGTTCAATGGGGTTAGGGTACTTTTTTGTAACCGGAATTGGAGTAACAGAGTGCAGATTACGTAACTTGAGAAATAAAACAATGTTTCATGGTTATATTTTTTTTTTTCCGAAGAAATGGATGATAATTAGCAGCTTCACGTGATGACGTGTCAGTAGTTCTAATTATGCACTTCAGCCGTGCTAACAACTTTGAATAGCTCAGTGTGGCGATGACAGTGTGGAAAGAACAAGTAAACGAGGGGAGAAAGTAAATGAAAGGTATGAATTGGAAGAGGGGGGAAGTAAAAAATTAAAAGGAAGAAATAAATCGAACGGAAAATGATGGCGTATCAAACATGCTATGCTCTTCCCACTGATCAATATCACACTATCACACGAATGTGTATCAGAGGGTGGGTTTGAACAATGAGAAAGAGAAGCTAATGATAACAAGGTAAGAGAATGAGAGAGAGAGAGAGAGAGGATGGTGATAGGGGGGTGAATAACAATAATGATAATAATAATGATCATAAGAAGAAGAAGAAGAAGAAGAAGAAGAAGAAGAAGAAGAAGAAGAAGAAGAAGAAGAAGAAGAAGAAGAAGAAGAAGAAGAAGGAGGAGGAGGAGGAGGAGGAGGAGGACAACAACAACAACAACAACAACAACAAAAACAACAACAACAACAACAACAACAACAACAACAACAACAACAACAACAACAATATCAGCATGAGCAACAGTTGGGAAAATGTATAAAATGTGACATTGAAAGTAAGTAAAAAAGGTTACACTACCACCATATCAACATGGCAAACGCTCTGCTACCCTAATAAAAACAAGAAGTGGATAGATAATCAGGAAGGCAGTGTTCTCTTAAGTTTTCAAAACGAAACGTCCTATTCGGCGGCCACGGTATAAATGTACTTTAAGCTCGTAAATCATTAGTCATAGACAGATTGATATATAAATAAACAGATAGATATAGGTCGGTAGATAGGTAGATTTTTGTTTCAATGAAACTTAGGTAGAAAGTAAGTTGCTTCAAAATGTCAATTTAATTGCCAGATGGGTAGGCTAGTTCCATATGTGTTGAGTTGTTGTTGTTTATTTATTTATTTATTTATTTATTTATTATTACTAGTAGTAGTAGTAGTAGTAGTAGTAGTAGTAGTAGTAGTAGTAGTAGTAGTAGTAGTAGTAGTAGTAGTAGTAGTAGTAGTATTACTACTAATATCATCGCTAAAATTGCGTTACACTTACAGAGCCGGTTGAATATCGCTCGGTTATCAAATTTTTACACCTGCAAAGAAAATCCCTTTCTGATATTTGTCAAGAAATAATCCAAGTTTATGGTGTCAACGGTCCTCGATATAATACTGTGACATATTGTTTTTTTTGGTTTTTTTTTAATGTAAATCTAAGTTTATGTCGGTGATGGATGGAGATCGACGCATAAAATACAGCTCTCAAATGAAACTGGATCAGTTTAGGGTCAATTGAACTGATTCTCCTTGATCATCTCAACATGGTTTCTGCGTCGAGGCACCTCGCCTTTTGACGAGTGAGAGAAAAAAGCAGAGCTGCGAAATTCTCTTTCGAATGGAGTTCAATGACACATTTCTTTAAAAACATGGTAACTATGGGGGAACCGTATGACAAAAAAAAAAATGGAACCTCCCGTCTTCTCAGTCAAAAAAAGAAGGCAAAGATGACACAAGCAACTGGAAAGGTCATCTTGTCGTATTTCTGGTATCGTGAAGATATAATTATGACGGACTACCTGGAAAATGGAGAAATCGTCATACTAAACTATTACTCGGGTTTGTTGATAAAATTGAGTTCCGAATTGGTGAGGAAAGTACGTGGAAAAGTCAGTAATGGAGCCCGCCTATTGCATAGCTATATCCCCGTGCACAGGACACTACAAGCAGTTCAGAACAATGCGAGTTTAAAATCCTGCCACACACATCTTATTTATCAGACTTAGTCCCCTCAGACTTTTTTTTTTTTCCTGTTCCTAAAAATATCGGTTAAAGGACTCCGCTTGAATGGCAACGAGTACTCAATTGAAGGTGTTGAAGACTGGTTTGGCACCCATTCTGAGTGCTTATACTCTCAAACATTTTTGAAGGTCAGAGAGATGTGGAGAAATGTGTAACATTACGTGGTGACTATGTAGAGAAATAAAAGTATTTGTGTCTAATTACAGATTTTACTTTTATTGCTTCATATCTAGACCAAAGATTTCCTAACCCCCTCCCCACTCGTATGTTTTAGCTTAGTTGGAGTTTTTTGTTGTTGGTGTTGTTTTTTGGTTTTTTTTTTCATCGTACGCGTAAAAACTCGTTGCTTTTTTCCCTGATGACTCACATTGCACATTATTTTTTTGTTTAGATTGACAAACTTTTTATGTCACCAACTTTGGCAAAGAAAAGAATACGAGATGTAATAGGCCTTAGATGACATAATTTTTAGAGACATGTTTGACAAAGACAATCTTTTATCCATTATGCTAACTCCGATTGATCACCAAGCCACGATTCACATTTTCGCGAGTCCTTGGCCTTATCGTCCTTTCCATTATAATTATACTATATTAGGCCAATGGTCTTTTCAAATAATCTTTTGGAGTCGATAATCAGTCTTTTGGTATTCGAAGGTTAGTTAAAGCAATATAGCCATGCTTTCTTCGGTATGCATCCTTATTTGGGCCGTATGTTGGAGCAAAAGCGCTCAATATGTATTTTTGCACTAAAGATGCACAGAAAGGAATAAAAGATTCGTCTGAAAATATGCTTTATGCGCGGACACGATGATCTTAAACGCGTTTACATTATATTGTATATTAAATGGACAGAAATTAATTAGAAATAAGACAGATTGCAAAATTCCTCCGTATACTGCAGACTGAGGACCTTACACCTAAGAAGTTAATTAGAAATAAGATAGCTTGTACAATTCCTCCGTAGACTGCAGACTAAGGATCTTACACCTTTCTCAATATAGGCCTTAAAGTTAAACACACAATAGATAATTTAATTAACATTTCAGAGTATTAAAGAATCGATACATGCTGGGCGATGATTTCTTGCGTTCCACATAATTATATCGTGCACTGTGTCTAGACGGGTGCCCGGTTTTGAAGCTGGTAGATGGAGGAATTTTTTTTTTAATGAAAGCTATTGTGGGAGGGGCGAGGATGGCCCGGTGGCTTTCAATGCTCAACGACAGAGCTTAGGGTTCTTATTTTGGATGGTTACATGTTCTTTCACTCTCTATCTTCTCATCTCTCATAGAATGAAGGCAGGAAGCAGTGTCTATAGTTTTATTCATTCGTTCATTAAAGGCAAATGCTCAAGAAGGTACAAGAAGGCTCAGGAAGGCTCAGTAAGACTCCGGAAGGCTCCTGAGATGAACATTAAACACAGACATAAGCAATGTATCTTAACATATTCACATGATAATGAAATCAGTTGCGACATAGTTGTACTATCTTCGTGATGTTTAGAAATGCCATACGACTCAGTGAAACAAATTACTGCAAGGAACATAATGGATAATATTAATACAACATAACAGGACTCATTCCTCCACTAATGTATGGAATTATACACTGATAAACAGGCGGACGTAAATTGGTAAGTAGGTTAGTGAATATACTATTTTTCCGTCTCTTACTTGCTTCTCTCTCTCTCTCTCTCTCTCTCTCTCTCTCTCTCTCTCTCTCTCTCTCTCTCTCTCTCTCTCTCTCTCTCTCTCTCTCTCTCTCTCTCTCTCTTCATCTATCTATCCATCTAATGCCTGTATTCTATATACAAAATACAGCGCGTTACCGGTTTAAGAATGAAACTCGGTCTCTTTCTACTTCTCGATCTAATATCAGTTTCCAGGGCACCTCAAGCCATGAGAATGAGCAAAACAATATAAAATGCATAGCCTCAAAGTCAGAACTTCATCGACTGTTTTACTAACAAATCAAACTATAATGGAATATTCTTATAGACTTTTAATCAAATAAATTAAAGCCAATAGTTCGCATAAATGTCGAATGATCTCCTCCAGAGTTTGGATTAGCATCCTATTGATATATGCAATGAATTATCTAAATACAAAGATGCTACCAGATCTAGATCACTAAGTGTGCTACATTACATATTTGGACATACCCCCAGCACCGACTGCCTCTGGATGTTGGTCAAACTGACGGTCGTTCATTCGATGGTCGAATGTCAAGTTAGTTTGAGAGATACCCCTTTTTATGTAAATTACGGAGGCCTACTACGTGATGGACTCCACTCTAAAAGTAGTATATGATGCACAATTTAATTGCGGGCGTCATTGGTGACTCATATGGAAGAATGGGGACTTGGGACCAATTCTGGCATTGTCTTCAGGTGGGTACGATCCTCCTACTGCGTAACTGAGCTGATTCATTCGGTTTTGACGTCGGGGATTTCCCAAGCGTTTCCGCTCCCACTCTTGCACCCGTTGACTCATTGTTGCTGGGGATCATTGAGTACAACTTTATACCTTTACCTCAAGACTTAATGACGAGAAAAGGTGGACTTAAAGAAGTAATGAGGGGAATTAACGGAGGAATAAAGCGATTAATAAAACTATTAACTATGAAATACTATTATCATTGTTTTATCAATAGCCCAAAGGTACATATCCCACATTAATGCTTTCACAATGGAGCTGCAACTTGGGTTATGAATTTAACGGTGCCCAACGAACAGTTATCTAATCCTGGCTCTGGAGTTTTCAAATGACCGTCATTAGGCTAAAAAAGTAAAACCCTCACTAACACAGCCAAACGCATTTTTTGTACTATTATGTCTACTTTTACAGTCTTCAATTTAATCTTGTCACATCAGAACATTACAAAACCAAAGGTTTTTATCATTCATTCTATTCCATCCAAAAATAAGTATAATGCCACATGGGTTTACCACAGACTAGGATCATCACTATCTTTGATTATGTAAGGCTCGACCAAAAATGTGCCATGTTCCTTGTTCTTTGTTCTCCTGAACATATCCCGTGCAGTCATAAAACTTCCCATCTCACGAGAGTCTGATTTGAGACAAATTTACTTATCCAATATTCCTGATTTTTTGAAGCACTGTGCCCCTTCAAGGAATATTTAAAACCAAAATCTGTGTAAAGTATCTGATCCGACTCTGAGAGAGAAAACATAAATAATCAGAGGTCACCTTAATCCAAGTTAAGCATACATGTCATCTGTGCACATACAACATCTAGAAAACATAAGCTCATACCAAAAAAACAAGAAAGTGTTCTTTTACAGAACAAAAGGAAAAGAAAAAGAAAAAAAGAACACCAACAAATTCTTTCTCATGATTCGATGTTATTCTAGGACATCACATTTTATTCAGGCATCACAGAAAGGGACAAAAGTTTATAAATTATTAATGCAAAGCACTTCGACATATATATGTATGATTTAGATTTGTTTGTTTTTGGTTCAGCAATGTAAATCTGTCTAGACATGGCGCAAAAAAAAAACCGAAAAAGAGTTGAAAAGTTCATGAAGCTTGATAACTTCTCAAAAAATTCTGATAAATCTTTGGAAAAACATAAAATGCAATCCATAATGTACCAACAACATTGAAACTTTAACAATCAGTAGCAACATAAAAAAAGGTTCACAAGGATGAATGGATGCACCAAAATGGTGCTTGCTTTTTCTGGACAGATTGTTCTAGTGAGTATATATTTCAGTGATGCTATCTTTCTTGCAAAAGACATTATTTGAAATGTCCACAGAATAAACTCGGAGTTCTATTTTCAGTTAGCCTCAATTTGCAATAAATCCAGCTTGTTAAGAAAGACAGATGCTTACATAATACATGTACTACACATCTCAAATCACTTTTTTGCCTTACTGATGAAGGGAAAAAAAGCTAAGGAAGTACACATTATCTATTTATGATGTTTTTCTTTTAAGATTATGCATAGTTTCTGATCTATTGCCCTCATTCATGTCAACTGAAATTTATGCAAATAATTGGCTAAATTTTTCTTAATCTCACTGTATTTTGTAATGTAAACAAAACTAGGGAAGATTAATGAAAGTTAAAAATAAAAGATATTTAGGCAAAAAGGAAAGACAAATTACTCAAAAGTTTTTTTCACAATTGCTGCGTTGTGGGCCTTCATGAATCATATAGCCCTCTTTGTACTCTTTTGAGATTTCAGCACATGAATTAACCTTGCTACATCTTTCCCCCTACCCCCTTCCGTGTGCTAAGGATTTTTCTACTGAGTGCATTGGAATATAAGTATATCGCTACAAGCACAGTCCAAAGCAAAAAAAAGTGAAGCTAAGTTCTATTTTAACTCATGACAAAGGTTTGAGACTTGACCTGACACTAAAACTATACATGAAAGTTATATTATGTCGCAGCATCAACAAAACAAATAAGTTATATGATATGGACATACCTACTAAGTCTACAGCACAAAGGACCTCTAAAATTTGAGGATGAACCTGATACTTCTACAATGCAGCCAAAGGGTTAAGAGAAGTTTGTATGTCTCTTATAGATGCCTTTACACTCCAGGTTACTTCATCAAAATACAGACTAATGTCACTAGAACATCCAATCAAAAGAGAATTCTGCAGTTGGTATACAAACAAAGTCTGTAAGTTAAAAAATACAGAATTCCCAAATAAAGAAACATTGGATTGCATTATAATAGGAAAGTTATATATAATTGTTCAAATTCGTATCAAAGATTTGATCCATTTTCTCAAACATTCAAGATTAAAATAAACTTTAATTGGGAACATTCTGACATTCACAACTGTGTTAGCCAAAGCTGTAGAAGTAGAGAAAAATAAGAATAAATAAAGTCATATGAACATTGCATTTCTTGAAATGATAAAAAACTAATATCAGAACAAGAGTGCTCTGTGCTAAGAGAAAAACATTGCACAATCATATTCAGAGGTCATTGCTGCACTCAGCGAAGACTATCCCTTTTGCATCTCAAATAAACTGGTGAAGACAGGTTCTAGTTACCTTCTCCTATCACTGTTCTTAACAAACTTGTTTTAAAGGTCATTTCTAAGAGCAACTCCGATTCTTAATCGTTTTCCTTAATTTTATTGTCAAGAAAAGACAGATATAAAAGAGTAAAGGGTATTTGGTTTCTAGCATGAAAGAAATAAAGCCTTGAATTCAAGTGAAATAGGTTGATTGTCAGAAATACATGAGGACAAAACTAAAACAAACTTTCAAGTTTGGGGTTTATTTGCTATATAAAGAATATTTTTGCTGGTGCGCTTGGAAAATTTAAATTTAATTTCAAATTACAGAAAAAAAACAATAAAAAAAAAAACACCACTTCTTAGTGCACTCAAAATTTTCTTTCTCTAAATCTGGCAATTCTGATACACAAAATAATAATCCAATCATTTTCAACATTTGAAAATTTGAAAGGGAAAACCTATGGACATTTTATGATACCAGTTCACCCAAGCTAAGGCACAGAGGCTGACTCACTTTTGGACATGACTAATTCCTTATGTAGTATTTTAAGAAAGATTATGTCCTTGCTTTTCAAATGAGTAGTGTATTGAATAGCAATGTCAAATCTATGTTTTTCAAACAATACTTTCATCACAAAGTAAGATGATTGTAATACTCACACCTAAAATTTATTACAAGATTATTGACTATCTACCCATGTAATTAGGGAATAGTGTGGCATTTGTTTTCTTTCTTCAAAACAGAATCCTCAGTTGCTGAAATTTTAACAGCCAGAGCAAAATAACCTACCTAATACACATAAGTGAATCACATTGTCTTCACCTGCTGGAAATTGAAAAAAAAAAAAAGCAAACAAAAACACTGAACTCTTAAAATAAGCACTCATAAAATGTAGCAAGAGCGAGGATATAGTGGAATGTAAGAGCTGAACGCAAAAGAGCATTCCCATAGAAAAGGATAATCTATCTTTCCAAGTTCATGGCATCTTAAGTGAGAAAAAGGTAAGTCATTACAATATCTTTTATGACGTAATGGACCCAAATGTAAATATGCTGGGTAGTCACTGTTGAAACTTTATGACACTTTCAATAAGATTTTTCAAATAGTAACTTGAAAATATTCATTGAAACACAAGGTTTCTGATGAGCCCCTAAAAATGATTGAATAGTGTACCATCAGAGACATAATCATGAGAGAGAATTTCTAACATGGCATTTAAAAAAATACTTCATAGACCTTTCTTCAGCCGTGCAAAACTCTGCACAAACTTTAATCATCATACATATATATGCATCATTAAAAAGGATAATAATTTTGCCTTAATAATAATACTTATTATATACCTATAGTATCAAAATTTTCTTTCTCCATACACAGAATTTGAAAATTTTTTCCAATCAAAGCTGATTAAATATGAACATTATTAGATTCATTGCATATATTAAGACATTATATCAACTATATATTTAAAAATTTGTTGAAACTATATATTGATGGGGGTCATTATCTTTATACAATACATAGATACTGCAGATCTGTTGCAATGTTTCATACTTAAAACTCATTCAATACCCTGATCTAATATTTGTATATTTGCAATCGTCTGACTCGTAAGGAATGATTTGAGGTCAAATATGCTTTGAAACTTGCTAGATTGGGTTCAAGGCACCTCTAGTCATCACATAGTAAGTAATGCATAATCAATGATTAAAGACACTAACTAGATGTCTCCAACATGCCCTATTGAGTCAGGTGGGTGAAAAAAGTACATAAAAAAATTATTTTTTGCTATTTAATAATATAAACAGATTTACTGCTCCAGACTATTGGAGATAATTTTATGCCATAATCATCATAAAGAATCCTACAAAAATGCATTTTTTCCTGAACATCAGCATCTTTGAATGCAAAAATAGCAAAATTTTACTCTTTTAAATTGAGTTTGAGATGCGAAGATTAAATCTAAAGGAAAAGCATCTGTATCAGTTGTATACTAAGACTAGTTTGAACATGAAAAGCAAAAATCCCTTTTTATGCCTGAATGTCACAGCTAATGGCTTTAAAAACACTACTTTAAGATGTTAACGAGATTGACTTAAAAAAAAATCTGAAACCAAGATATTTTATAAAATAACAATTTACTCTTGAATTTTGTTGACTGTAAGTAATTTCATGTAACTTCTGTTTAATTTTGATTGCTCTGATAGAACCTTGAAAGTTATTTATGAAATTTCATTTGTTTGGGCTCAGGGTCAGTTTTTTTTTCCAAGCTGCAAAACATTCTTTCAACTAAAAAAGTTTGAACTTTACCTACCACAAAGACCACAAAGCTAAATAATTAAAAAAATAGCAACTTAATAGTTTTGAAAATTACCAATAATTTCAAAGACCTTATTTTCAAGAAGACCTTTTAGAATTGTGTATTTTCAAAATGTGTTAAATTTTTATCTCATCGCACAGCATTTTATTTAAAAAAATGTAAACAAAGAGCAAAGGTTCACCTCTATTTGACATAAATTTAGAATCATTTTGTAATCTTTCCTAACTTCTCACAACATATACGGTGGCCCTGAATCTAATATTTAATCAAAATGAGAAATACGTAACACAATATAAAACTGTACAAAAAAGTACAAAATGAGTTGTGTAAAAGCAAAGCAAATTACCACCTATTAAATATATTAAATCACCTGTATCCCCACTAGATTTTTTAACCTCATTTTATCTACCTTCTATCACTAAGAACAAGACTTCCATGAAACCCTTTGTTCCCTAGCAAAGTTACACAAATAAACCTTAAAGTCATTTCTTGTTGAGAACTACTGTTAGCTGCTACAGCATATTGATTTATGTACATAGCAACATATTTTACTTAGGTACACCTAAAAGTCCCACAAAAAGTTTCATTTTCAAAAACAAGAAAAGTTTTCTGGTTGCACAAATTTTGTTTGAAGGATACACTCAGGCTTCTCCAATATCTGCACACACTAATAAGCCCACCAACAATTTTGATGTTTTAGATAAATCTCTTTAGGGAAAATGAAATGCAATGCTTTAAATTAAAAATGCTAAGACCTTAACATTATAAAATGATATACAAAGAAAGGCTTTGAGAGAAACTTAATATCTCATTTCATTTATATCAAACATAATGCTCAAGAAGAGTCAGGTGGAAATGCATGATGTAAAATTTCCCACAAGACCCTGGATACTTTTCAATGTATGACCTATATCTGCATGCGTGAATATCCTTATAACGTTACACAAATCACATCCATTACCCTTATAAACATACATGAAACAGGCTGAAAAAGAAACCTCTAAAATTCATAAACAGTTGCAATCAAACTTTTTTATGTTAGCAAGATACCTTGTGTCTCAATTTCAATGAAAATTTTAAAGATCTAATAGTTTATCACGAGTGGATAATAGATTTTCCTACAAAATAGAGTTTCTCTTAATCATTGGGCAGCCCAGCTCCCCATGCAAAGGTCAGAAAATCAACAAGCAGACATCAAGAAGGGTAAGATGTGCCCCTTTGTGACCTCCTACTCGCTTGGAGACCTCCTCCGTCATCTCCAGCCGCTGGTCCACCACCACAGCAGCGTCCCCTGTTACTCCTGTTATTGCGCAGTTTGATGTTACTACCACCTCTTTGCTGGTCCAGGCTATCTGTTGCATCTTCAGGGGGAAGAAGACGTGCTAAAGGAAAAAAACCCACAATATATGTAAAAAGATAAGTTGAGGTTTATTGTTTTATTTATTAGGTCTTCATATCTAAATATCAGTTCTTGGTAATTTTTCAAACATCTTAAAAACCAAGTTTTTAACAATAGAGCACTTAAAATCAGGATGCATTAAAATTTCAATTCATTTCAAGTCATAAGGTTTGCTTGTGATTTTAATTTTCCAGATATTTTTGTTCATGAAGATTTCAATTTGCTTCAAATCATAAGGGTTGCTTAGGATTTTAATTTTCCTGATATTTTTGTTCATGAGGATTTCAGATGATTTTTATGGGCAGTAAGAATACAGTAAAAATCTCATATGAGTTCTAAGATTCCTAAGGTTGCTCATAAGATTCTACTGAAAAACAAAGGTATTTTTTTTTTTACATTTTTCATGGTATAAGTTAATAAATAACAAACTTAAACAAAAGGGAATAACTGTGCACTCGGAGCCAAGCTCAATTGAAGCAGTGAAAAAGGACAATTTGCGGCCCCCTTGACACATGAGTGGGGCTCATGATAACAAGCATTATTTGATTTTGATTATTATGATGAGATTTTACTACCCTGCGGGGCAGAGACTGTAACAGCCTACCAAGCAAACAAGTGGGCGACTACTGCTGGCCCCGAATCACTCCTATTAAACAATGCATGGCTAATAGGTTGGTATACTCAAGCATAAGGCACAGAGGTGTTGGAATTATCTAAATCATAATTTAAATCAGAGAATGATGGTTAATTTGTGTGAACTGATGCAGGTCTGATGTACTTCAGCCATGTAAGGTGGGATTACAAACTGTGGATACAGACATGAAAAGAGTTACTTGTTCCCTGATTGTCATTGCAATACAAGCCTTAATATCAAGAGAAGAAAATATCAGTATTGCTTTTTTTTTTTTAACTAAATTGCTAAAATGTTTTAGCATCTAGACATCCTTCCTGAAAAGGGATATAAGTTGTACAGTAAGGTTCCTTCAGAACAAATTCTATCCTATTTCACTATTTTCCAATTAACTGTGTTACCTATTTCTAGGTGGTTCTTTGACTGGATAAATCTTTGACGGAGGGGGGCTTTGAAAAAAAAAAAGGGATCAAAATGCTTTCAAAATAAAAATGATAAAAGCAATAAATAAAAATGCATCAGACATGTTTTCCCATATGTCATCCAAGTTCTATTTTAGTAGCGAGGTCTCTTTATAGCCTTTTTTTTTTAAACTGTTGATGAAAAAAAAAATGTAAAAAGATGTTTCCTTTACAGCACTAAATATTGTAACTTAACAGATAAAAGATCATAAAAGGAGACAATTTATGTTTTTGTTTATAGCTTTTGTATCAGACAAAGCAGGCACAATTAATTGCAGAAAGTTAAAATATGTACATATTCTAACAAGAATATTTTAGATAAGAAATGGCTCTAGTCATCTGGCTGTGCTCCACACACTGTGTATATGTTTTCTTGTGGGTGGTGCATGGTCGGATTTGCTATAATATTCAGCAGCCAATCATGGCATTTGATTATTTTCTAACATCAACCATACATTTTTGATCAATGTAATATCTGCCTCTGCTGTGAAATTATCTTGCCAACTCTGTATATTTATTAAAGGCAATACACAGATTTTATTTTTTTCCCTTGATTTTCATACGCAATTTGCTTTTTCTGTAACAAAAAGACTAAAATGATTAACACTACAAGGTTGTGTTTAATGTAAAAATTTTACTACATCTAGGTCATACTCTGTGTCATATAAAGTTCCTTCTGACTTAGAATAAATATGAAACTCTGGCTATATGAAGTAACAAAAAATACTATTCCCTGTGTCTATGGTCGAATTTATAAGGCTTTGGTTATTGCTTATATAACCACTCAAGTAATATTTTATACCTATGGCTTGAAATAACTCTGCAACATTGACAGAAGTCATAGCACTTGTTTCACAAAAAATTGCACCAATTTCTTTGGCATATTCCTGGGCATCTGTGAAAGCAAGTTAAAAGAAATTACAAAATCAATTCTCAGTCTCTCTCTATTTTTCAATTCCTCATTGTGTATACAAAAGATAAGAGACTTCACTTTTGGACAGCCATTCAACAAAACCTCTGGATCAAATAGTCTCTCAATGATTCTCTCATTAGTCTTAAAGGCTAACTATTATCTATATCATACAGCCTAAACCTTGTTTCCCAAATCTTCTGCTGTATTAGTTCACATGAAAATCTATGACTATTTTAAATGGAATGACAGAAATCAAAACTGCTATGAGTTGTAAATCAATGTTTATTATACCATATATATATTAAATCAGATTAGAGAAAAGGCTTAATTTCTACTGACAAATATCTTTTCAAAGTTATTTTAAGGTTAGAGGTCTTTTCAGGAATCTAGCCCAATTATTTACGCTATTTTCTTCTAGATAAATGGATAAACAAAGATCAGAAAATGTTTTAGCAACGTGCTTTTTTTTTTTGTATCTAAAAATATTAATTGTAATTAAAAGGAGAAAGAGACCTTACAGTACTTATTCTTATGGTTAAAAAAAAAAAAATTAAATGACAAACTCTAGGAAAAAAATAAACACAAACAAAACAAAACAAACTTCTTTTCTTTATATTCTTTGATTTCTTACGTTTATGTATAAAACAAAATGAAATTACAAACTCTTTAGTAATGAAAAAAAAAACGTTTTTTTTTTGTTTTTTTTTTATTTTTTGACTCTTTACCAAAATGAAAGAAACAGGCTATTAAAGACTTTGCTATGACATCCGTGAACCCTTTCTACAGATGGCTTAATTACTTTACAAACTGGCAGCTTTCCAGCTACCAACACTACAAGATATAGGCATTTTCTTTCTCCAACTTGCCCTTTACATTTACTTTTCCCTTGCAAGAGCTAGTAGATACAGAGCCTACAGGACTAGGTTTAGATCTACATTTTGTTTAAGGGTTAACTTGACTTAATTCTTCTATTTTCGCCACAAGATCTTATCCATTTTGCTCTACTGTTTTTCTCATATGAAAAGAAAAATGCAGCACCCAGTACATTATGCTGGTCTTAAGACTTTTGCTGGGCCAGACAAACCTAGCAGCAGAGCATCTTGTTTATATCTCGAGAAAGAAGAATTTATCCAGTGGGCCATGTAGTTCATGAAGAGGTTGATATTTTAGTTTTGAAAAACTGATTTAATTTTTACATTGAACTATGATCAGGCGAAAATTGGAAATTTTAATGTTAACACATACAGTAAAAAAAGACAAAAAAGCTGGGTTTTTTTATATTTTTATATTATTTTTTTCTATCTCAAAATACATTAAAATTAATATTGATAATTTTATGCAGTCTTCAACTGATGAGAAGCTCAGAATATTCCTAGATATCAAAACCATTGAATGTGAGAATATTCATTTGGAACCTAAGAATTATGCGTACCTTTTTCTCTGACCTCCCGCAAATCTTCAAGATCACATTTGTTTCCTGCAATTGCTAAAACAATTCTGGAAGGCCCATGTCGTTGTAGTTCATTCACCCACCCTTTCACAGCAAGGAATGATGCCTATATTGCAAAGCATGAAAAATTTAAACAGCATGCGCAAATTAATTTTACTTAGAATGAAAAATAAAAGCAAGGATTTACTTAGATTGCAAAAATAAATATCAAGGATTTCAAAGCTCTTACATTTACCTTTTTTTTTTCATGGTTTAAAATTGCTATACTCCAGTTGAATAACTCACTTTTTAAACTCTATCTTAACTGCGCCACGCTTAAAATTTGCAAAACAGGATAAAGGGCATTGCATTATTGATAAGTATATCCGGTAGTTATGTGCCAGTGCCTACAATATTTTTTTCCGATATAAAAGTCTCGTTTATAAATGATAAACAAAGATGTCAAAATTGTATTATGCTGGCAAGGCAGGTGAAAGGTTAAAATTCTATCTTCTAACAAGAGCGACAAAAAAGCCTTCTTTTTTTAAACAGTTCAGAAGCAGATGTCAAAGAAGCATTAGTGATCTGCACTTGTATAAAAACTAATGTTAGGGACATCTGTGTATATAGTTGGTTAAGTTATACCATCTTGTGTTATTAATCAGACAATTCGTCAAAGGAATCAAATTGATGCTAAAATCCTGCTGATTAACTTCTCGTCAAGCACTGTAATATACAGCACTCATATTTTACATTACTGGAATGTCACTTTTTTTTACAAAAGCAAATCAGCCTATATTCAGAGCAAGAGTGGCAACACTCAGATAGCCTGCATGGCAGTCAATTACACTCATAAAAGTCTCATGAAAAATGGCAAGAAAAAAAAAAAAGAATCAGAAAGAAGGAGGGGGGGGGGGGAGAGAGAATATAAGGTGGATGGATTCATATAAGCCTCTAAGTAGCTAACTCGAATTTAACATGAATTTCCAGATAAACGTTTTTAGGAGAAGGATTGGGGATAAAGGGGGTGACAATCAGCTTCTTTCATATGATTGAATTGATAAACTTATTAGTAAAACCAAACAAAATAACTCATGCTCCCAGTTAATCCATATGTGAAGGATGTAGAAAATGCAGGTTCTTGTAATGTGTAGCTGGTGCACTGACTGTACTTTCCATACTTTTTGATATATACTTTTTAAGCACCAAAACATTCATTCCTAATATAGCAAACCATAGAGTTAATGCTAGTGTCAACACTGAGCTGGCACAAGTAGATGTACAAGCAATGGAGCCATGTATTGCTTTTATGATCTGTACCTTTCCTCTGACACATGCATTATTGAGCTGAGGTAATATGAGATAACAAAGCCTCAAACACAATATTTTGTGATAGATATATGCAAAAACACATATGCCTTTATAAAATATCCCCTTTTAAGACAAATTAAGAAAGATGAAAAAAAAAAAGCCTTATCATCCCATCCCATATCCAACATTGCTTGGGAAAAATGAGTCATTGCACAGGTCTGTATAAAGAAGTCGCTATTTTTCAGTTTTTTTCTAACCAGTGATACAAACCTCTCTAGTCACATCATAAACTATAATTGCAGCAGATGAACCCCTGTAGTACATAGGAGCTAAAGCTCGGTACTGTGAAGAACAAAAAAGGATAAATAATATCATAATATATATAATATACTCTTTGTTAGAAAAGGATGAGGCAATATTACTATCACTTAGGATCCTGGTAAAATAGCAGTCAATGATTAGTCATGGACTGATAAGGAGTTGCTTTATCATTATCAGTAAGCACAAATATTGTAAAGTCTGGGAGTTTTTTGGTGACCCATATTTACTTCTTGTTTAAGTTTTATCATAATTAAGATTATTTCCTATTGGACTCATCCAAGAGATAACAGGTCACAACAAGTTTGTTATATAGAACAGCGTCAATTCAAACTACGAAATAAGGAAATCACCACCTCTTTCTAAAACAACCATTTTCATAAATAAAAGTATCCAGTGTTGAAATATTTTCTTAAAAGTTCAACTCATTTTTGCCGTATACAGTTGGATATACTGTCACATATGTATGCAATTCATCCAGACTTATTTTACTTGTTTAGATACAATCACTCTGAAAGAATGAGAATTTTTATAATAATTCTTATATCCAAGGCTTACTCTCAAAAGTAAAAGGAAAAAAAAAAGTAAAGTAAGAGTCTAACCTTCTCTTGCCCAGCTGTGTCCCAGATCTGAAACTTGTAAGTGTTTTCATCAACTAGTATAGTTTTGGTCATAAAGGACGCTCTGCATGTGAATA
Source organism: Elysia crispata (assembly GCA_033675545.1). Lineage (NCBI taxonomy): Eukaryota > Metazoa > Mollusca > Gastropoda > Plakobranchidae > Elysia > Elysia crispata. Next base: position 209,200 of record JAWDGP010005891.1, read on the forward strand.
AAATACAAGAATCTTTTTTTTTGAACCAATTTCATAAGTAAGAATCACATCAGTCATTCATGACATATGTGCTGATTATACAATAATGTAACTCAAATTTAATTCACTTGGCTATGCTAGCTTGGCTGTGCCCAGTGTGAGAATACCAAATGCCAGTTGTACCAAAAAGGAAATAACCAAGAAATTTCAAACTCATCAATCAAGTCTAAAGATACTTTATTTCCAATGTGCCACCAAAATATCAAAAATCCTTTTTACAACTAATTAACATCAGAAAAAGATGGAAAACTCAATCTTTCTTCTGTCATTGTATGTTATTAGCTTGAACAGAAACGGAAGATTTTAATTTTCTCTCGTTGTTTATTTCTATAACAAACAATAAAAAATGATTGATGTTTTTTTTTTCCACAAAAAGGCAACATCAGTCTTTAGACTAGAAAAGTGCATCAACAGAATGTGAATTAGAACTCTGTATATTAACATATTATGGTCAAGAATAGTAAAATGCAAAACTGATCAAGTTTGCAAACTCATTATTTTACAATCAGAACAAGTGGCTTAAAAGTTGGCCAACTGATCTCAATAGTTTCAGGGCAACGAAGTAAAAATGAGCAGGGCCAATGTGAGAGATGGGTATTGCACATAAGCAATTAAAAAGAAAAACACAAAAGAAAAAGATCTTGATTAACTCAAGGTAAAAAAATACAGCTGAGATATTTTTTTTAAACTTTCTGAGAAAATTATTTAGCCTCGTCGCTAATTTTTATCCACATCAAGAAATCATAAGTAGGCCTATATTAAGAAAATTTTTAAGACATTGATTTTATAAGCCAGTATAAAATAGTATAGCTGAGTGTCATCAGCATATGAAAGGTATAAAAAATTATGATGAAAGATAGAGATACAAGTCAAGAGAATATAAATGTGTGAGACATGGAAAGAGAGAGAGAAGAAAGGTAGAGATTCTCACCCGATGGTACTTTCAAGAGCTTGTTTGAATTTATCAGCAACAAATCTCATCACAATACTGGATTTTCCCACACCAGATTCCTATGCAGAAATTAGATATATTTAACTAACTAAATTCAACACTCACATAATCATCTTAGTCATATTTGGTACAAATGCTGAAATCTGCACAGTGCTAACCTTATAGAGGATTTCACAGAATTATCCTGAAAGACTCTGAGGACATATTTTAGGAATGTAATATGATCACTTATAGTATGGGCATGACTCAAAGAATGGTGGAGGAAATGGCAACAGTGTAATACTACATTGACAGGTTGTGAAGGAAAACATAATAACTTGGTCATATGATATACTCAGGGTCTTTCAAAAAATAGAATGGGAAAGAGAGAGAGGACGAGGTAGAGAAATAGTTAGACAAAGAGAAAAACAAAAAGAGAGAGAGAGAGAGAGAGAGAGAGAGAGAGAGAGAGAGAGAGAGAGAGAGAGAGAGAGAGAGAGAGAGAGAGAGAGAGAGAGAGAGGTTCTATAGATTTTGGACTGTGGAGAAAATGAATTGAATCTTGGACTAAGTACTTTCATCTTAAAGTAATGGGGCCAAAATTTGCAACATTTAAAAAAGTGGGTTTTCAGAATAACAGCTGGTAAAAAATTTGTCAAATTCTGGTCATAAAATTTAGGGTATAAATAAATTCATTCATCAAATTAAATTTTTGAGAAATAATTGAATGAAAAAAAAAAGCCCTGGGGTAATTTTGGAATAAATTATTGACTCCTACATGAGGGTTAAGATGCAATAAACTTGTGAAAACGGTTTGAGTTACGCTCTGTTTTAAAGTTAACAAAGACTCAAATGACATAGAGTATAATGCTTCATCTTTGGAAGCTGAAAGATAAAAATTTTTGTAGCAATTAAGGCCTCCATATCTATTCCCAACATCTAAAGTCTAGATGGAGCAAAATTTTGAACTCCTTCGCATGAGTCAGATGATGACCCCGATGAGTGTGAGACAGATAAATGAATGCAATATGAAAACAATAGAAACAATTCTATCTAGTCTACATCTAGATCTTAAAATTACTTTCATTGAAAAGGAAGTACAGTGAAAGTGATGCCTTTAGTTAAAATTCACAGAGAACAATAAATTGATCAGCCTCTCAAGGCCTATGGATCTAGATCTAGTTATATATTGATCTTGAATTAATCTGGATAGAATTTTTATAATTTTATAATGAAATAAAGAACTGCTGATACCTTAGCACAAAAGTCACAATTTATATCACCACAAATTTTGCAATGTTAACAATTTTGAATCATTCATCTTTCATCTACAAACAGTAATGATGGCAGATTATATATTTTACGGAAGGACTTCCAAATGGGCACGGTACCTCTATCATACTAAAGAGGGTTTCGTTTGATTGAGCTAGAAAAACTTAATAATGCCTCAAATAAGTGAAAATCATTTTAAATGAATTACCAATAAAATAACTATGGCATCATATATCCTATAACATGTCTTATTATACTAAACCTACTTACCCAATCGGAAGTCCTACCTATTTTACTAGATCTAGCAAATCCAGGAAAACTGAAAAGAGATCTCTGATATATTTTAGCTGGCTTGTCCACTGTAAGTCTAATTTGTCCTTCTGGGCTTTAAATCTAACAAGAGTTTCTTTTAATCCCCCTAAATAGATTAAAATTGCAAAGAGTTTTAGAATTTTCTTAATGTATTTGATATGCAGAATACGAATGTGAAGGTTTTATTAGTCGCATAACATTATAAGGACTTTTCATTCAATATGTAAGCATTTTTGTGTTGCTCCAAAATCTCATTAAACTACAAGTTTTGATTTCGTCGGGAAACATTCAATTGTGAAGCCTGACGTGAGTTGGGCCGATTTTTCAATTTTAACAACTTTTTATGACATGAAATTATAGGGCAAAGATAACAAACAGCACTTTGTGTTGTAAGATCTACCAGTACCACGTAGCTTTTGAAGATCATCCAACTTAAATCTATATAGACAGGCTTGGAACATCTCCATGGACTGGGCAGACTTCTCCTAACTTTCTTCAAAAAATATACATAGATTCTAGATTTAGATCTACAATTCTAGTTACAACTCGAAGGTTGGCCGAGATGCTCTCGAACGATCAGGTAAATTTTTTACAAAACAAAAAGTCATATATTTCAAAAACTATTTATTTGCGGCGAAAAAAACCTTCAAATTCGTACTCAGCACATTGAAATCTAACAGAAAAACATCACTTCAAATGCCAATGCGAGTTGGGTGTAATAATAAAAAAATACCAACGGGGTCATAAGTAGCCAGTAGGCCTATCGACTTACCCCAAGAAGACATACTTTGACGTCTCGCATCGACATTATTTACATAAAAGTGATTTTTTGTTCTTTAAATCGACAAATTTAATGTAAGGGATCATAAATTCATCATAACATGACAGAACTTATCAAGTTGTCAGTACTTTGGTTAACAAATTTCACAGATGGTATCTCCTTTCTCATGAACTAGTCTGTCCACCATTTTGGCTATTGATGCAGTCACATGACCTTTCGTGTAAACTTACGTTTTTTTTCATGGGCTTAGCATTCTTAAAAAAAAGTGGCTGACAAAGACCTCTCTCTCTCTCTCTCTCTCTCTCTCTCTCTCTCTCTCTCTCTCTCTCTCTCTCTCTCTCTCTCTCTCTCTCTCTCTCTCTCTCTCTCTCTCTCTCTTTACATCCTTTTCCATAACTCTCCCTCTGTCTTTCTTCGATCCACCCTCCTCTCTATCTCTACCATTCTTTCTCCATGTTGAGGCAATGTTGTTCTGTTCGCTTTTACATATCAATATCCGTGGTGAAATATATTTGAGCCTCTATCTCTTTTCAAGCATTTTTTTACAATAAAGCTTCTCAATACATAATTTTTTAAAACTCGATACATTTTATTAACCTAAAATCTTGCTTAAAGCTGTTGATTACAATCAAATTTCTCTACTGTTTAGACTTTTTAATATAAATCGAAGTTTCGAATAAAAAAAAAAAAAAAGAAAAACAATTTTCTAAGTCTATTTCTGGCTAGTGCTGCACAATGCTTAAAACTTGAGCTCCATATAATTCCTTACTTTAAACAAATCTGTAGTCTATTTTCTTGTCAACGCATGTTTACCTTTCTCTCATTCTATCTGTCTGCTCTTTACGTTTAGTTTGTCTTTCTGTACATATGTCTCTGTCTTTATGCCTTCCTGTCTCTGTCTATCTCTTTGTCTGTCTGTCTGTCTGTTCTCTCTCTCTCTCTCTCTCTCTCTCACGCACACACACACAGACGAAGTCTCCCTCTCCTTTTTTTTTCTCCAAATCTTGCTTCGACATATAGTTCTTTTCTTTTTACCTTTCTTATTACCTTCCTTACTAGTCGTGTAATAATGTCGTCAATCCTAATGTTTGCACATTATCTATTTATAAATTTTTTCTTTAATAAAGCAGTACTGATTTATAATATTGTTTTTTTTTTTTTCTTGTTTATATTTAAATGTAAATGAATCTTTGTTTATTGGTTCCTAATCATTACCTACTTTTTATTTGTTATTTAGTGTGCCTTGCAGTTTTTAAGCTATGTAATGCAAATCGCTCTTTTACAGATGGATTGATGGGATATAATGTTGTTCTGATACAAAACTTGCAGATTCTTGTAGGTGAAAGTTGTCCAATCATACGGACTAAGCCTTATAAGTTAGTGTTCAGTGGGCTTAATGCTTGGGCTCGCACCAAAGCATTTGACATGTTATTATATATATAAAACAAAACAAAAAAGAAACAACATAATTGAAACAAACAGCTGCAATGCGAGCTTGTGAGAAAAGTTACACCAATCAAAACATGAAGAGATGTGTCAGGCAGAACAATGCACAGCCTCCAGTCCCAGAAGTAATATTCCCAAACATATAGGGGCGTCCAGAAATTAAAGGTACAAGGTTTAGCAAACACAGCTGACATAACTATACTACTATATTGCAGAAAACAGAAATACGTGCAAAGTTCATTTGACATAATTGAAAAAAAAAAAAATCAAATAGTAGAAAGGCAGAGGCAATCCGATGTGAAGCACGTTTAAAAAAAATAAAATTCGGAAACATCTGGCAACTTTTTTTTCTCCAATATGAGATCAAAAAGGGGAACCAGGCATTTTAGTGACGAAACTCATGGGCGCGAAATGCAACAGATAAAAGAGGACGGTCCAATAACTTCATTGAATTATTATTATGATCCTATTTCGGAAAACCCAGCTTATGTTCATAAAAATAAACTGTGACAGATCAGAAAGGATAGAGATAACAGAATAGTTAGAGAGAGAGAAAGAGAGAGAGAGAGAGAGAGAGAGAGAGAGAGAGAGAGAGAGAGAGAGAGAGAGAGAGAGAGAGAGAGAGAGAGAGCAATAGAGAGGGATAGACAGACATGCAGACAGAGACAAAAAGAGAGGGAGAGAGGTTACGTTTAATATTTTGGTTTAAACGTTAAATATTAATATTTTTTCTCTTTGACTGTGGTTTCTCAAATGTGGTTAACATAATCATTTCCAACATTTTCAATTACACTAAAATTAGCTTATATGTGTTACTATGTATGCATGAATCGAGCCAAATTATATGCGTATAAGCCATCAGTATTATTCCCTACTTTATATCAACATCGGACACAACGTATGGTCACGACGTGCTCAGAGTTACACTTTCGGTTCCATTGAGTTCACTGCTTCTACCGATGAGTGTGTGTCGAGGCTTAAAAAGAAAAATATACCAGTAGAGTTGAACTCGAAACAAGACGAGCACAGAGTAAAGAAGTCACCAACACCTCTGTTTTCCCACAAAAGAATAAATGTTATAGAAAAATTGGAAAACAAGTAATACCAACAAGAAAGGACAAATGAAAGAAAAAGTGTGTAAAGTGCCAGAAACAGTCAAAGATAAGTACTTACAACGTGAAAGAAAGGAAACACAATCAAGGATAATTTACGTAAAAGAATTAGTCGCAAAACAAAATTGTCCTTTGCTGAAATTGCCTAAAAGATCACAGTTCAAAATGGTCAAAGATAGCAAAATAAAAAAAAAAAAAATGCGTAAAAGGCCACAGACCAAAAGATGCCGAAAGGTCATAATTTACGTAAAAGAATTAGTCGCAAAACAAAATTGTCCTTTGCTGAAATTGCCTAAAAGATCACAGTTCAAAATGGTCAAAGATAGCAAAATAAAAAAAAAAAATGCGTAAAAGGCCACAGACCAAAAGATGCCGAAAGGTCAAAGAGAACTAAGAGTAAAAATGCCTAAAGGTCATAATACACAAAAAGTCTTTCGTAGAAATCCCAAATGACACAGCGGCTCTTTGTGGGACCAACTTGTTATACAGCCGGTATCCCCCAAGTCGGCAGAGTCTCCTACCAAGGTAGTCGCTAATTCTTCTCTAAAGTTTTCCATCAAAGAATCATAACCTACCGAGAAACGGATTTTACACCTATATCTAGCGAGATAGGCATTTGTCTCATCAAGGATTTTCCTGACATTACCATATGAACTTTCCTAACTCAGAGATGGCCGACCGATAAACTAGAAAATGTCTGCTACATTCTCGTGAATTTATTTCCCTCTAACCAAAAAAATTATCGAAATTTTCCAAATTTGCGAACAACATATGAATCAAAGCATTTTCAACGTCGACTAAACCAAGCAATCAAAGGGTCAAATGTGGTATGTCAGCTGCCTTGGAAAAAGAGAACCATCAGCGGGCAAGATATAATGATTACGTAGTTTCTGCCTCTTTGTCTACAACACATAGTTTTACAATATATCTTAAAAGACTGCTTGCTTGACAAATGACAGCTGTCAAACACAGGGGCGGAGACCTATTCCCCGCCATTAAACTAACTCTATTATTATCCAGAGTTTAAGCCACGGATATGCACAGCTCCATTCATAGGGTGTCCATTGTTGTTGTCTGCCTATTGGATGCTAACTCAGATACTATTGTTACATATGGTTTGATCGAGTTACTAAAGATATATATCTATATATAATTATATATACTCAAGGATTGGAACTTGATCAGAGCTTATCCCGAATGTCATTAGAACATTGGGAACCCCTTTTTATATGCACAGATATTTTGAGTTGAAACCACAGTCACATGATATCAAATCATACAAGTCTGTTTCATGACGTCCCTGGATGCTTTTCACAAAAAAAGGGGGAAATTACATAACTAACTAAATAAAATTGAGCAAATATTCATTGTGCATAACTGATATAGTATTTACGCATTGCAGGCATTGTTCTTGTAACATTTGGTTCTCATATTTACAGTTTAGGTTAAATCAAATGTGAAAATTTATGATAATTTGAACTGCAGTTAACTTTTCAAAATTGTATTGATTGCTTGAAAAAGCTCACCTCTTTGCTCTCAAATATAATATTTATGGCATCAACATATGTGGTAAGAAATATAGTGGGATCTAAAAGAACACCTCAGGACAAGAATAATTTGTTGACTTCAACCTTTACTACACAAAACTTTCCAAAGGGGTTGATACTAATCAAGAAATTTCCTTAAGCGAGTTGACTTAGTTTAAGTGACTCCACAGTAAATAATAAAACTTGATCATTGAGATTTTCAAACATCTTGTTTTTTTTTCTCCCCCCCACCTCTTTGTCTATATTTCAATATTCCATGCAGTCTTTAATCCTGATCATCCGGTCTGTCCTCCAGTGCCATTTACTGTCATCATGATCATTATTATTATAAAATTTACAATACCGGTACTTTACTGCAGTCTACTTGATATTCATTGCTCAAAGAATATATCCGAAATTTTTTCTTTATAACTTCTGTCAATTTTTTTTTTCGTAACTGTCAAGAAGTATGAATATGAGAACAAAATAAGAAGGAAAAATAAAAGAATAGATGAAAAGAATGATTAAAAAGTTTGCATAGCTCTTAGAGTTTCACATGCAAAAAAAAAATTAATATAAAAAACAGAACTGCATTAATCATAGTAATCTTTATTTGACAGCCATGAAGGCACAACTAAACAAAAGTCAGAGTACATTAAATGAATAGTTCATAAATGCAAAACTAAAAAAAAAAAGCCTCTTTCTCCGGATCAGTATATATAGATATCGCTAGTAACTTTACTTGGCTCACATATTTCCTACTTTTCATGCATACTTACCAAACATCTCACCACAAAAATTATCCTTGCATTTGAAATATTATCTCATTAGCTCAAAAAAATCAATTTTGTACAAATATAAAATGTGAGGAAAATTTCACAAAGATATGTGCCAATTGTTTATTTTTGTAGCCAGTATGATTTTCATTACAGAAAATAATGTTATCTCTCAATTACATAGAAAAAAATGACAATAGAATTGACCATTAAAAAAATGGCATTTATAGTCCATTTAAATTTTCTTGGAAAGCGATAAAAGATCATGTTTGTTACAGTACTTGACTAAGATCTTCATGTGAGGTAAAAAAAAAAGGAACCGAAAATAAAAATGCACAAACTAATGCCAAAAAACAAACAAACAAAAACAATATGTCTATTAGTAAAATTTTTACAACAAATAGATGGTTTTGATCACTCCATGAACATAAATGTATTTTATTATAATATCTGTTTTACTGGCCCAAACACACTTCTTAATACTTCACTTTGATTGGCAAAAGTAAATGTTTTTATATGTTTAGCAAACACTTTAACATGTAATTAAAAAAAAGTATGCAACAGAAGCTCCATTTCAAATATACACTGGAAGAATTATTTCTGCTCTCTTAGGCTGTGGCATATATATACCTTTTTCATCCCTTTTTTTTTCCTCCACTGAATTAGAGTTACAGAAAAAAAAAGTCTTCCAACCAGCTTAAAACTTTGTCTTTTAAAATATCTTTAGAGAATAAATCACACATATCTGAGATGCTTACAAACAAAACTCCCCCATAATAACAAATAACATAAATAATTCCAAAACCACAATCAATTCATCTTTTCTTTCTCTCTCAAATAGCAGAAACTCAGAGTCATTTATTTATTCTTATCAACATGTAAATTGTAAGTTAATAAATAAAAAACAAAATTTTCATAAGACTTTCATAATTTGACATACATCTTGAGAAAGTACGAAAAAGACTCAACTTTATAAACATGTAATAGCATGGCACTGCCATTGGAGCATCACATAATCATCTATCATTTTTTGATTCTCAACCAAAACTGGCTTGTGACACACATGTAGTGCCCTTGGAACTACTTAAAGTCTGAAAATTTTCTGAATGGTTTATTTATTGCTTCACTGAAAACCTAACACTGCCTTACTGTATCCCTTGCGGGCAGAAAAATATTATAAAAGGAAACAAAAAATTTTCAGCTTTTTTCACTATCCTTTTTCTTCAAAATGACTACAAACTGCTTATCTACAGGTTTATCATGGGCATTAACCATCATATTTAATTATTTTTCAAAGATTTTTTTCAGCTTTTACACTTAAATAATGCAGAATGAATTGATTTGATGAGCTGAATTTAATAACCATAGAGAAACACAAATATGTACTTCATGAAAACTAATGAAATACAATGCAATACATGAATTGATTAATATTCTTGGGAGATGCCGGTTATTGTAATTACAGTAGCATTTGCTTATCTCAAAGTTTATGTCATAAAAAAATTCGCAATACACCCATTTTTTGGGGGGGTAAAAGGGTCAGTTTATGCTCTAATATTATTAGTTTTATCAGAATTTGTTTTGTCCCACCCATCCCTTTTCCATTTTCTAAAAGAAGGGAGATATTTTAAGCGTTGAGTACAACATATAGAGCTGAGACAACTTAATGCTCTGATCCCATCACTCGAGACCATAGTAGACTCACTTTTATAAGCCTGTACTTTACCTCCAGCTCAGCTAGTCAAGTCCAAATAATTAAGATCTAAAAAATTTGAATTTTCGGTTCATGCGAGATGATTGATGTTACCAAACATTTGCCTCTTTAAGTTATATAAAACAATTAAAACATTTAGAAGTCTGAGCAATAGATCTAGTTAATTTGAAGTAACCAGTTCATATAAAGGTACTGAAAAGCACTTAATATTCACGCCCTTGTTCAATTTTCTTTATTCTCCTTTATGTGGCAGATATATTCCATATCTGAAACATATGCTTACTGCTAAAATACATTAATTGATGACTGCTTTTTATTGTGTGACTGTATCTGCCTCTTCTTAGAAATATCTACTATTTGATTAAATATAAAGCAACTAACAAAAACTGCTGCTTCATTCACTCTTTTTACTTGATAGTCGATGCAAATCTTTGTCTGTCATTGAGTCAGATGCTATAAATTCAACACAAGTTGTGATGAAGATTTATGATTTAAATAATGCATACAATTATCATTCCTAGAAAAATAAAGTTAAAAAAGAGTGAAATCTCAAATTGTAACTTAAAGAAAATAAACGACTACAGACATGCATTTAACAAAGAGAAGTATTAAATTTCCATTGACAATAGATATGCACAAATGTAAAATTGTTAGAAAGTTTAGACACAGCAACCACCCCCCAACACCTCCCCTCTTACTAACAAGCCACAATGGTTAAAAAAACTACACAAAAAGCATTGCCATTCTGTTCCTGTAGCAAAATAATAACTAAAAAAAAAAAATAGATATGAGACTTTGTAACTATATTCTATTATCACATTGTTTTATCTAAAAAAGACACTCTCAAATTCCTCATAAACAAAATAAAGTACAAAAATCTTGTGTATTTTAACACAAAAACCTGTCATATATGGAAATAAATAGAGTTAAGCTAAATACATTTTTTTTTACTTAAACATCTTAGAAAACAAGCTTCAGGAAACTTTCTATTCATCACACTGGTGCGAACACTTCCAAACAGCATATAATTCATTAATATTGCACTTATAGCACTTGGTAGGGCTTATCAATGCTCAAAACCACACTTCTTTTACATCCTAATAGGATGCTTTTGTGAAAAGTAGTATTGTGCAAGCTTGATAAAGATTTAAAAAAAAAATAATAAAAATAAACAAACAACAAAAAAAACCCCATCAAACTGGAGTTAAAAAAAAATTATACATTTTGCATGAAAATAAGGAAGGGGTTTCAACTTTACACTATTTTATACATTAAAGGGTACAAAAGAGCGACAACTATCCCTGGAACTCATAACATCTGGTGTGCCAGGTAAATTGCCTCAATGATATGATGCAACCCGGTATTTTATCTTCAGTATACTAAAAGTAGTGGTGAAATTAACAACTTCACAGTGAAAGCATATTCCCTTTTGGAACAAAAGTTATACCCTTCAAGGCCTACCTGTAACTGAAAACAATTCTTCACATAAGATGCCAAGTGGATATCCAAACTAATCTGAGGTAATTCCATTTCCATATTTCTTCATATGTAACATGTATAGCTTATTTATGACATTGATAAAGATGTTTTTTATCGTTCTGTTTACATAGTTCTCTGCCTAAATTATATGCACCTGAGGAAATTCTTGAAATAAAAAAAAATTAGATGAACCATGAGGGATTTTATTGAAGATTAAAATGTTTCATATTCAAAATACAAGCAATGAAATGATTTGGAATGTCAAAAAATAATGTAAATCCAAAATTATTCAAATTATATCAAAGAATGTGACAAATTGAGACGTTATCATTGAAAAGGTGTTAAATGTAACAATTGTAAAAAAAATTCCTCTAATCGATTTAAATACTGTTGTCAGCCATCATACACAATCATTAAAACAAAAAAATTATGAGTGAAAAACCCATTACTGCCTTTTTTTGGATGGGGTTGAAATAAGTGAGAAATAAATATAGCACGCTAACTTCATTTTTCTGAATTTCAGATAAATGTCAACCATAAAGCAATGATATAGATTTATAAGTTCTTTTCTCTTTTTTGCTCATTTGCAATAAAAAAAAAAGGTTTAATAATTTTTCCCCGCTTCATAATTTCCCTCCTCTTTAATAAATTAAAAGACCTGAAAAATCAGAGACATTAAATGATCTAAAGACATTTCAATAAATAACAAATTAAACAACAATGCATGAATGAAATTAATACTAGCTTTTTGCAGCAATGAGGATTATAAGAAGAAGAATGATTATAACAGCGAGAACTAAAATGATCATCATTTTGCGATTCTTCTTCTGATATTTCTCAGCTTTTTGAAGTTGGACCAAGCCTTTCTCTGTGGTGGTGGCGGCATTGTCAATGTTGTAGTCAATGCGATCTAGAATGGTGCCCTTTATAGTTGAAAAAAAGGGGAAAATATACCACTTCATTAGTGCTTATGGTTATTGTTAAAGAAAAAAAAATCAAAGATTCTACACTATAAAAAAAGCAAATTATAGTCCACAACTTTTTGTCCAGACCTTCCCATTCATGACCAAGTTGCCCAAATTAAAAACCATGAGCAATATTTCCATAGCCATTGTTTTTTCTTTATATTGATTGTCACTCTGAACTAGATGTATCAAATAGTAAAAAGAAAAACAAAAAAACTTCCACTTGTGATATCTTGGTAAGCACATGTTTGACGTTAACTGTTGGGATGTTCAATTGAAATAAATTGCCAGTTCTGCAGATCAAAGCAACTTGTTTCACCTCATTATCCTTAAAAAGATTACAAAAAAGGTATATAAAACATAAATAGCTTTTTACTTCTAGGATTAACCATACAATGAATAAGCACCTTTTCTTGGGATTAATCTTATTTTTGTAGCCAATTAAAGAATCCTTTCCCCCCTCAATTTTGAACCTCCGTGCCACTGCTTATTTTTAAGAATTTTCAAAAGTGCGATTAAAAATCAGACGTTTTTTTAAGCCACTTAGAATTTCTTGAGCTATCAGAGATCCAGCCAGCTTACAAGTTTACTTGAAATCAAACAAAAAAGTGCCGTGGTAAAAACAAACTGAGACATTTTGATAACCAATCGACAAATGAGATATGGGAAAAAAAAGTAGGAAATAGACTATAAATTTCAACGTGGAAAGAAATCAAATAAAAATAAAATATATGTTTTTCCCCCAGATTTCTTTAAATTCTTGGGCTGACTTACTGATATATTAATTATTGATTTGCAATTTTCAAGCTTTTGTGACATATCAATACAACATCAATCAAAAGCCTACATTAACTACCTTGCCCCCAAATCCTTATCAACAAAAGATAACATAAAAAAAGAAGCACTTGTGGAACAAAAAAAAACTTACTTGATCAACAATCATTGTTGACAAGTCTTTGAAGATATCGTTTAGGTCTGTTATAGATCTTACTATGGCTGCTACCTCCTTCTCTCTGTTTTGAACAAATGAAGAATTGTCTTCCACCAGCTGCATTTGGGCCGATGTAAAACCCTAGAAAAAACAGTGCAATCGACAAATCATTATGTGATGTAGGGTAAAATTACACCACCATAGAACAAAACACTAAAGAGGGTGGTATATACCACAAAAACATTTTTCACATGGTATGGCATACAATCCATCTGCTACTCCTCTTTTCATTGAATGAATGTTATTCCCAGTGAAATAACCCTTCTACAATCTTAACTTAATAAGTCTAAGAGGCTGCAGTTTGCAGACAGTAAAATGCCAAAAGTAATTTTGCAGCCAAAAATCAGAGCATCAAAATGTGAAATGTCATCACAAGACTTCAAATTTAAGCCAATATAACCTTAAAAGGCAAAAAAAAGCTATTGCACCAGAGAGATACATTTTCAACGAAAAAAAACTTTGATGGATTAGGGACCATAGGTCAGTCATTAAATATTCTTCAACTTCTAAATAAAGTATTTCCTTTTCTCTTTACAGAAAATGATTATTTCCCACCCCTGTTGGCACCAAATATTGCAAAACTCATTTACACTAAAAAAGTAATAGACTTGACTTCCTTAGTTGTAGAAGACATCAAAGTTTTGCAGACAGAAGATTGACATGATTTGGTTTACTTTGCCTCTTTTTAAAAGACTGTTTATAAGCCTCTCATTTTCTTTCTTATTCTTTGTTTAATTGAATTCCATTACTCACTTTATCATAGGTGATATCAGGCTCATCATTCATACCGTCAAACAGATTGGAATCAGAATGAAGGTTTGTACCAAAATATTGTTGAGATCTTTCTTCCCTACTTTTGATTTCTGTATGATGAAAGAAAAAGAAAATTTCCATTTTTTTTTCACAATGAGTAAATACTCTCAAGCTTACATAAAGCTCCTGCACTTAAAGTAAAAAAAATAGAGAGGTGATTTATACGTATTTAACTAGAATCAATTTACATCTGTTAAAAAAAAGAGCACCAACATATGTTTTTATATCTAAATTATCTAAAACTTGCATCAGTGATTTCCAAATAAGCTCTCTGAAAATATAACTTAATTCAAATATAAAAAATATAGCATTAATTTTGAGACAGTAGCACTATTTATAGCAATGAAAATTTGAAAAAGAACTAAATGGTTGTATATTTTTTACAGGGTTAAAAAAATGACTTTCATCTGAAGGAATGAAAAAAAAAAAAAAAACAATCAATAAAAATGGCTGAACAGACAAGACTCACTTCTTAGATAAACAGACTGGCTTTTTCTAAAGTTGATAGACAGTTCCTGCATAGTTCGAGCTACAGAAGCCACAATGTTGTGTGAAAGTTTTTGCTCATGAGTTGAACCTCGCTGACTCTGACTATTTATTTGCTGAACAAGGCGCTGACAGTGGGAAAACATCTAAGTGAAGAGGAACAACAAAAACCATTATTAGACTATGAGCTGGTAAGAGTTAAAATGAAAAATGTCAGCACATAAAGATAAAGCATTTGGGGTCATATCAATTTATTGATAATCTTTTTTTCAAACTTGTGAAATTTGCAAACAATATCATTATGAAACTACAGATGAAACTAATCTAAAATTTTGAAGCAGAAAGCACAAAGGCAAAAAAAAATTACCCTATTTTCTGTATGATTTTGTTTCTTCAATAATTAATCATCATGTTTTTAGCTTGATTTAAAAACCTTTCAGAAATATCTAAAAATAAGAAACAAGCATAAAGGAAGTAAGCTAATAACCATCACTTTGTATTTTCGCAACAATATCTTTTTGTATAAAAATTTGTACGAGGAACAATGAAAATAACTATTTGATGTACTCATTAGAAAATGCATAATCATATCCTTTCAAACAAAATATGCTTCCTGTGGACTATGACTTAATTGTTTTCCTCACCTGAAATAACATAATTGAGGATTTAAAGCTTAGATACATACAAGTTGCAGTCATAATCTTATACTATTCTTCAATTCTACAACTGACCTTAAAAATGTTAATATTAAGGTAATGAAAATGCCCAAAGTTGTCTTAATACAAATAACTCTCTGCAAACCAAAAATTTTCAAGAGATGAGCACAAGTTAACCCAATTAAAAAAAAACTAAGCCAAAATTTTCTTTGAGAATAATGCCCATATCAAGACACAGGAAAATCCAAATTATTTAATGTATCATCCAGTTGAAATATTCAATGGGAACAAATTATCAAATATGATAAAGCAACTATTTCACTTTGAACTGGAGTAAGATATGTCCCATTTAAAAAAAAATGTCTTCCTCTCTCTCTGCTTACATGAAGTGCTTCACATACCTGGGTTATTTGCTGAGTTCTTATTTCTATTTCATGCTCTTCATCCACACTGTCATCCATAGTAGGACGGTTTAAGTGCTTGTCATGGAGTGATGACAGTTCTTTCACTGAGGTAAAAAAATAAAAGCCACTGTCTGTTTAAGAATGCAAAATTGTAAAATTCAAAACAGGCTTAAGATATAAATTATATATAATGTAAACAGTAGCACCAAGCTTATTAAACCAAAGATATAAATATTCCACATTTTTTAGTGATAGCAATTCAATTATTTTTTTCATCTTCAGCATCTGTTTTATTTCATCAATTAAATTTGTTTGCTTGGTGTGATGATACCAAACTTACTTTTTTCTTTTAATCTGGTAAACTCAAACTGTATCTCAGTCAGCTTGTCAATCCTGTAAGAAAAAAACCCCCCACAAATTAAAAGATTTCATTCTAATATGAAAGAGACATTCACATAAATCCTTTTCCCTAAAGAAAATTTAGAAACATACAAGATATGTGCGGTATGAAAAATGTTAACATGGAAAATCAGCTACATTTGTACTATAAGTCTTTTGTAATTTAGTTACAGATTCTTTTAAACACTTACAATACTGTGAATTCCAGCAAAATAGGCCCAAATCTCCAGCGTTGGGTGATAGCCAAAGCTTCATATCTATTTTAACCTACATGATCAAACTGGTAGTGTATAAGAGAATTGAGAGAAAGATTTGGTACATGGTTATTACAAATAGGTTACATATCATTATTACCATTCTGGGGGCAGGGATCCTGTACGAGCTGAAGCAAGTCCCAATTCTGGGTCCAAATGAGCACTTGTAATAAGCGATGTGCGATCATCATGTGTCTGAATAATCAAACAAATGGACACGGAATAGTCTATAGAAATGATTTCCATTCTTTTGTATGTCTGATATTGCACTAACATTTTACCCCTTCACCATTTTCACTCAATAAAGTCTTTGCCATTTTTAAAGTTTTTGTAATATATGACTTAATTCATTAGAGATGAGTCAAAAATTTACAATTATTTCTTGAATCTTGTCAAATAATACTAAAGCTCTAAAACCAAAAGATCATTTTAGTAAACATCAGACGGAAATTCTTGGTGATACCTATTTTGGTGGTTTTGAGGAATTATATTAATAGAAGTTTGACTTAAAGTGTGCTTAGGATATCTTGGATCTAATGCCATGATTTAAACATGAGGCTGAGTCAAGCGAAAACATTTATTGATGAGTATTTGGGTCACAAAAAAATAAAAAGGATGGAGGAGAAAAATGAAACTGAAAAAGAAGGTTAAAAAAAAAGCGCTTTGGTTACCTTCCCATGTAAAATTTGTATAGCTTTTTTTATACAAGTACAGAGCCGGGGAAATCAGCATAAATTTGTATTTGGAAAAATTATTAAAAGATAATAAAACACATTGTCAATATATATGACAGAATGAAGGGATATGTTAAGGCAGTTTGAAGTCAGCTTGCCTAAAAGCCAGTTTAAATCACAATTACAGTATAGGATATTGTACTTTAAAAAAATAAAAAAGCAATCCAATACTTACTAGATGTGGATATTGATATTTTTTTTGTGTCATGATTTTGAGAGCTAGGTGGTTGATCACCTGAGTCCAAAAAGTTAATTAAGCTTGTGGCAATATTAGCTTTAAAACCCAGCAGTGCATTCCCAATGGCTGATAAAACTATGAATTGGATTTTTAGAATAAATGGAAGTGTACATTACTGTTCTCATTCATTAGAAGAGAAAATTTTGTGAAATACCCGTTCATAAAATGCAGTTTTTGGACAAAAGCTTTTTTGCAAAACTTTTCATACAATGATCATATAGGTAATTATAATTTATACCATTCACCACAATTTCCGAAAACAATAAAGGTTAATAAAAACAACAAAAAAAAACCAAACTATTACTAAGTTTGATACCATTGCAACCTGATAATGGTTTTAAAGAGAAAAAAAATATGATGCAGCCTGTAAGAAAATAGAGAATTTGTGCCAGAGATTTAAATACTTTCCCTGAAAAAGGCGAGGCTGTATAAAAATATGGGAAAAGGAAATGGTGCAAAGCAAAAGAAAATGTTCAAGTAACTTAAATGAAACTCACTTTTATTTTATATTTAAGGTATTATGAACACTTGAAGAAATTTATTAACAGTTTTCAAACTCTCGCTATGAATAAATTCATAGTTGTCGACTAAGCACTAAACCAAAAGAACTGATCATCAAATACTTTGTAACTTTTATCTTTATGAGCTATCTGCAGAAAAAAAAAACTTTAAATGTATTCCATTTACAAACAAATATGTTGGCAAAGCTTAAACAATTCATAATAGATCTTAAAAAGCAAAATGTGTTGTGCTATAAAATAAAATAGAGAAAAATACAAAGATGATACCGTGTGATTTGGATGAACCTGAAAATAAAAATAATGCTTAAGCAGTTAACAGAGTGCTTCTTAAGTTTACCATGAAATTTCTTGCGTTTGTGACAAAAACATTGGAAATGTATAAAAGTTGATGATTTCATGTTGTTATCTGCCTTCAGCATTGTCTTGTTAGGCTTCTCAGTTCAGCCTCTGCATAACTAAACAGAAGCCCCGCAGTTAACGTTAATTTGTATAAAAATGTTCCTCACTTACTAAATTAAAGACAGGATGTAAGGAACAGAAATTACAACTAATTTGAGTCTGAAGTATGATCTTCTAAAGAGACTTCATTATTGCATTTTATAAAAGACCAATGTCACCATTATTGATAACTTTTTTCTGTGTATATGGCACCCAAGTGTGGGCTTGGCCATGAGGAAACTCTGCCTTCTACCATGTGCATAAATGTGGGCTCCAAGCTGGATGCTACGGCACTCATAATATTAAGCATTCACAAGCCAGCCTATTTGAAACTTGATTTTCTTCTACATGCCCTGTCTCAGTTACTTGGGAGACTTTGCATTTTTGCTAAGAATATCAAACAATGAAAAGGGGTCACTTCCTCTCTCTTTTGACTAAAGGAAAGAGATCCAGAGCCCAAGAGGTGTGAAGAACAAACTGTAATTTAGGGATGTGTGTCTATACCATACTATGAAATGGGTACTTGAAATAACAGATCATATGGAACCTGTTTCCTTTGAATGTGAATTGTGATTGTTACTATGACTGAAGAGCAAACAAAAGATCTAAACAGTCGTGTTTCTGCCTCTTTCTCACTACCCCCATCCTATTCCACCCTATATGCAGAGTCTTGGCAAGGAGTAGGAATGACCAAAGAGTCTTCCTCATATCATGTAGATTGCAGCTAAGGGCGGTGTGGATGTAAAGTCATGAAATTGACAATTTTTGCAATTTCATTAGGCTAAACCAATTGAGATGAAGTTCGAATCAAAGCCTCTTGTTATCGTGAAGCCACGTATGAAAGGGAAGGGTTTACTGAGAAGTAATCAAAAACGTGAGTTGAGAGCTTGATATGTTTATATGCGAGGGTGTAAGGTATCAAGTCCCTGCATTTGATTTTGCTGATTTTTTCCATGTGCTGTCACTGTGTGTCCAATGGTAAGAAAGTATAGCCTGACGTTCAAATTGTTGAACAAGCCCGTAAGAAAACACCTCAGTCCAGAAAGAATAGCAAGAGAAAAAGAGGTTCAGCTGCTGGAGAGTTATAAGGTCAAGTCAAACCTTAACAAAACATTCTCTGGGGTCTAAATTACATTTTAAGCATGATCAGAAAGATCCAAAATTTGCTGTTGATCCACACCAGGAATGATGTCAGTGTTTTAAATGATCCTGTACAATATTATGATTAAATAGTTTTATACACTTGTGATATGAGCATTTCATTTGAGTTTCTGGTTTAATTTTTTTGTGTGTACATTACAGAGAGAATTGTAACTATGAAGGGCTAAAAAATATGCTGTGACTTATTATAATTTTTTTTAACTCCAGGAGCTATCTAGAATTGATGTATAGTGCATCACTCCCATTTGACCTACACATTTCACTTTCTGATACTGCTGAGCGCTTAAGAAACATTTTCCAAACTTTCTTTTTTAATGTGCGAATGTGCTCTGCGAGCATAGTTGGTTTCATAGAGGAAAATCTGCCTTTCCATCTTTGTAAGTTAAGTTATACCTTTGAATGAGCTTATGAGTAGCCTAACATACCCTTTCAGCATACGCATTCGCATGTTATATCTAGGGTATTGGAGATCTTTTTAGAGCTGCAGCATGTCATGACCTCATTCAAGCTTTATATAGACCAATATAAACATTTCAGCAAAAATTTTTATTTTTAACCAATTGTACACTAAATGCATTCTTTAAGCCATTCATGGCAGTTTTCAATGAACGTGTCTGATGAGCCGACACACAGGAACAGCATGTCGCTGCCAGACCTTTGCTTTGTTCAATCTCCAATTTTCACACTTTTGAGAAAATTGCATTTGAACATTTGAATCTAAGTTTCTCCACGTATTAAAATTACTTTAAAAAGTTGTTACATCTGTCCAGAGAGAACGACATTTGCTTATTTATTTCTCCAGCCCTACAAATAAAATGTGAATGAACTCTTGAGCATGTTATTGATAGTTTTAGCAAAATTAGAGATGGAGCAAAGCAGTTCTGAGGCGATGTGGCACACCAACTAACTGGATAATTAGTTGAAAATATTTTAACCAAAAAGAATTGGTGTAATTTGATTTATTTTATACTTTGTGAGCTTTCATGAGAATATGTATGCCCAAAAATGATCAAACGGTGTAAAAGATATTTTCTTGTTTGTGAAGTAAGGTTCATTTCGAATTTATTAAATGGTATATCTTGAAAACAAAAGATTTCTAGGTTTTAGAGTTTGAGATTTAATTCTAGCTTCAAATTTTCTTTCATGTAATGTATAATATGTATGACATGTGAAGTTCAATACTTTTTGGGACATTTCCAATTCATATTCATGGATGATACACCAAGTACCAATTTATTTATTTTGGAAGATAAAAAGCCTAGATCTACATGCTTTGTTGTATGTGGTTCTCACAAAACAAACACAAGTATTCTGCTCTGCCACATACCCAGTCCAGAGGCTAACTGGCCACGACAGCAACCAGTTTTCCTCACTACCTATGAGTAACCAAGAAATCAGGACCAGGGTATAGTTTTGAATGACGCCATCCACAAAAATTGAAAAATTTCCTCCACTGCTGCCTCTTTTGGTCCTAGATAAATATTGTTTTGTAAATTTATAAAGCAATTGAAATCGCCAATATTTGAAATTTGCTCTAATTTCGATCAAGATTTAGATCTAGAACTTGGTTTGATCAGCAGAATCGTATTTTTTTTCTTTTTTGTGTAAATTTGTTACAAAGGTGATCTTTGAAAATCCCTTCAAGAATTGAAATAGATTGTGAACTTGTTTCTTGGATCTAGATCTAGATCTAGAACTTTTTTACAACAAAAATCTACATAGATTTTTATTAATGCGATATATGCTAGATTACCTGCTCAGAGAAAATATGCCGGCTTTGTAGAGCATTGTTTCTCATCAATATGAACACTTCTGTCAGGCTGCGAGTTGCCATGCTGCACTTTTTTGGGCTCAGCAATGGCAATGTAATAATTGCACCAGGTGCTCAAATCCTGTCCGTGAACTTTAGATATACGGCTAGCACTGCATTCAAATAAAACATACTGATATTGGTATTTCAAATTTTTGTTTTGATGAACGTGGAAGTATCTTGCTATGTTTCTTGTTGTTGAAACACTAAGCGATCCATCATAATCAACATCCGTCGCTTACAGTATTTATTTTTTGTACGGTGGTACCTTGGTCTAACCACCGCGAATAATGCACCCAACTATATTTTTAATAAAATGAAGAACTTCATTACAACACACACAAATTTAGGTGATCTGCCTATTGTAATTATGAAATAAAAATTAGAACAAAAATATACTTGAACTATTTTTCTGTTAAAATAATAAATGGTAATTAAATGCGGTAATATAATAAGAGATGGAAAATTAATCAAGAACACCGTCTCCAACTAAGAACGTCAAAGTCAAACCAAAATCGAAAGCGAAAACCAGCTCCTCAATAAAATCTATAATGCCTGCTGCTGTCTGATGCAAGCATTTAATCCAGGAGTTCAAAGATAATCGGGTAATGCAGATCTAAATCAGGGTCCAGCTTATCTATAAATTTAGCTTTAAACTTAGTAGATATCTAAAATGAAAACAACAAGTTGGTTTTAGTGAAAACTAGGCAAGATAGAAATAATCCATCTTTACATTGAACTGCTTTCAAAGTTTCATTTCGTCGAGGTCATATTTTAGAGCATGTATTCTCTTACCGATTCAACAGTTTGGATCATTAAATGAAATGGTCTGTTCTTCTCTTTAAAATGAATAGATTTAGATTCTAGATCTAAATAAGCCAGTGCAACAGAGAGAGATATATCTTTATGCAGATTAAATCCATAGGTTTATAGACTACTAATTATAGAGATTTTAGATAAATTTACTATTCTAGATCTAGATTTATAATGAATTGTATTTTTATTTCTTGGTTTATTCAGAATTCAATGTTATGTTTGAACCATCAGTATATGGACGCAAAATCTGCATTTTTACAGAGCTAATTTTGGGTCCAAATTTGGGGCTGCATAGATGATAGATTTTGCACCATAACTTTGTTAAGGATTATTCAACTCTCACAAAACACATATCAAAATAAAGGGCTTTAAGAGGGCTTTACATTCATTATTAAATCATTTATTTCAATTTGGTACCCACTTTTGTTTTTTTCTTTGAATCTTGCTTCTTTTGCAAGTGAGGTCTAGATCTAGATGTAGACCTCTCATAATCATTTTTCACCATCATCAGTGTGTCTGAATCAGAACTAATTAGAGAACTGGAGTTGGATTCATCACAATGTGACAATCTATCTACTTTCTGATTATTTTTTGCGCTTCAGAGCTTGTATAGAGCTGAGGCCTATTCTCTATGTTTATTAGGATCAGATGCCCACAACAGACTAACAACGATATAAACAATACTACTAAAGAAAAACAGCTAAAAACGACTAATTCTTCCCTCAATGCTAAAAAATGCTTAAAACTGAAAGCTAATTATCTCAACATCCGGTTTTTATAACTTGGGTTGGTTTTTATTGAATAAGGATTGAATTAGAATATGTTAGTTTGTGCGCCACACTGTGTGGCTAGCTGTAAAAATGGTAGTTTTCACCCGCCACACAGTATGGTGAGCCGGATAAAAAGAGTTAAACCAGGCACGGTTTATTTTTAGAAATAGATTAGAGCACTAAGTTATATTAAAAAAAACAAAACAAAACATACTTAAATTATATGTCCGAATACAATAATCCGAGCCAGGAATTTTATGTATTTGTATAATATTTATAAATTTCATTTGTTATCTAGATATTAATCTACCCTATTCATTTTCAATTTAGTTCTGTCCTATGAAAAATCCATTGCGCACCCTTTTTATCTTGAGTTGCTAAATATTGTGTGTTCCATTCCTCTTTGATTTTTTTTATAAATTGACTTCTCTGTCCTTTTGGTTTCTGTGTTACTGATGGGAACTGTGAAATTTATCTATTCATTTTGGAAACTTAAGTAGGCTTTTAAAATATTGTCTAGAATGTACCTGTCTACTGTTTAATTTAAAATATTATTATAATTTAGAAGTAGATGATACTAATAGCACAAAAAATAAAACAAAAAAAACAAAACATCATTAGAATGGAATGCAAAGTGGTCACTGGTAATGTCAGCCTAAATATAGTTTTAGACCATAAAAAATGATTTCAGAACACAGAAGATTTCTCACTCATTCCAAAATTACGTTTTACAACTGATTGTAGAACAAGAAAGCATCTATAGACATATTTTCAAAGATAAGATGAGAGAGAAGCAAAGCTGTAAATTCACTTTTTGAAAAAGAAATATTCATTGAGATTATTATGTTTTTAATACTCTCAATCACTCTACATTATAGTACTCATTACTAATGTTTTTATTTTTTGCCTGATAAAGATTTGATAAAATACATAAATATATTTTTATTGAAATGTTCAATCTAACTCCCCTTTCTCAAAAAGATTCAAAATACATCATGAAAAGTGTGAGATCTTTAGCACAGTGCAAGGTGTTGGTGAGGCATTGTCAGAGATGTAGGTGGATTGAAAGCAATATTGAAGCTGTTCGCTGCATCTATAATAAAACTGGCGTCTGGGTAATTATTATTTAAATATTATTCTTATTTTATATATGTGTGCATATTTTACTTTTGCAAAAAGAAAAAAAAACCCTCAATACTTTTAAAATGAAAAACATTGATACCATCAGAAAAATAAAATGTACATGTTCATGGCATTGCTTTTCTAAATTATTCCTCCATAGTCTTACTTAGCAAAGATTTATTATTATTTTAATTGTATTTTAATCCTTAAAATTCAACATACGTTTCATGAAGAAGAAAAAAATGCTAATTTTTAAAAAAAATTATTCAAATAATGGAGAAGGATTAGAGGGTGTGACTGAATAACAGAAAATTTCGACATATTTGCAAAAAATTGGTCTCACTTGAAATTTCTTAAGATCACCTCAAATACATTCAAAATTATTTAAGAAGTGGTGTTGTTCACTGCATTTATCAGTTTGAATGAAAGTGAGCAAATATCATCCACGATTTAACATGACTTGTAAAAGAAAATGACATTTTTTTCAAAACTTTGCAAATTTTAGCAGTGAGCTTGTCATGCATCAAGACTCTTCTTATTGCTTGCACTTTTTCATTCATTTATCCTTTGGAATATTTATGTAAATCAATCATAAGTAAGATGGCCAAAAGACATATTATAAATATTATCTCAGACTGTTTCATTTATCTTAACAATTTAGTAATTGCAAAACTATGTGTGGAGAATACATCCATTCTTAAATGTTTTACACAAAAGAGTACTTTTGAAAGCAAAAAAAAAATTACCATCTGTTGCCTTGTTATTTTCTATGTGCTTTCCTTTTCTTTGCTGACAGATCCCAAGACTTACTAATGAAACAAGGCTTGAAATAGAGAAATATTGGCGACCACATATCCAGAAACATGATGCTGAAAAGGCTCAGGAGACCAAGGTTTAAACTTTTCTTATTCAATCTAAGTCTGTCCTACTAATGCAAAAATTTTATAGAGAAAGGAATTAATTCTAAGTGATTTTCATTTGCAGTGGTATGCAATATTTATATAAAGCTCTTTGGTCATAACTTTGCCAATAAAAATTAAAAAAAAAAAGAGAGAGAAAACTAAAATCGTGTAGAAAATGATAAAAGCTCTTTTATCATCACATCATAAAATTTTAATAGTATTTCTTCTTTTTTCCCTAGCAGGCAACCTGTGAGAAGCCAAAATTCTATGCTTTATGTATGTTTCCGTACCCGAGTGGAAATCTTCACCTTGGCCATGTTAGAGTATACACCCTAAGTGATGTCATGGCACGATACCAGCAGGCACAAGGGAAAGCTGTCAGTTTTGAAATTGAGTTTAACTGGAAATAAAACCCACAGATACAGCAACTTTTTAACATGTACTTCAAAGTAGTTTAAGGCAACCCTTTTAAGATTTGTGTCTTTTTTTTTTACCTGGTTTCCCATGGATGAAAGAAATTGAAGCACATGTTTGAAGTCATAAAAATATCTGTGGGTTCCAAATAAACTGGAGTCTAGATTGAAACTGAATTTGTCTAAGATTTCCAGCCAACCAATGTTTATAAGATTTATTTGTAGTTACTTGAACAGAAACTGAATGAATATAGATATTTTGTGTTGAGGAATTATACAAACAAAAAAATCTGGCTTCAGTTGACATTAGTATGTGAAAATGTAGAGCTCAGACAAATTTCTTTATGTTCCTTTAACGTGAGCTCTAATTCACAGGTTATACACCCAATGGGATGGGATGCATTTGGTTTACCAGCTGAAAATGCAGCGATTGAAAGGGGTGTGAGACCAAAGGATTGGACCTACAGGTAAATACATTTTAAAGGTAGGTATATACTTACTTGCTCTTCCTAAAGATGATTACTGTAAGAGATCTTATATTTTTTAGTCATAGCACTAACAGAGTCATTATTTTCTTTGGCTACATAGTCATGCAGGCATACATCAAGACATTTTTAAAAGCAAAGAAATTTGCAGATTTTCAAAATGAATGGACTATGCTCACATAGAGATGCAGCACCAGGGCAGGTAAAATAGGTTGCATGATGTACATGAGATGATGTGTTAAAGGTAAGAAATAAAATATCTACAGCTCATTTAGTCATGGGAAAATATTTATGCCATTCTTTTGAATAATTTAGGCAGGTAGATCTATCAAGGTGCTTGAAAAAATGTGAAGTGAGATTATTCAATGGCAATAAAATTGTATAATTAGATCATGATCTTTTCTTTGTTTTACAGCAATATCAAAAGAATGAAGCAGCAGCTGCAAAATCTAGGTCTAAGTTTTGATTGGTCAAGGGTGAGAACTACCTTTATTTGAAAATATGCAATCTGGTTTTGATTTGAAATTGCAGAAGTAAAGCAGCATTTTATAAAGCAACATTAAAAGACTGCTATATATTGCTCCATCCTTTTATTGTGAATGATGGAATTTATGTAAATCTTTTAGTACATACATTTGCAAATTTTTATCAATTGTTTTTAAAAAGGTTATATAAAATTTTGTTTTTGCACAAATCATTATGTTTTTGGAAGGTAAAACAACAGAAAAAACTCCACTCGTCTAAATACTAAAAAATCTCAGTAAAAATTTGAAGGTTAATCCATAAGGGTGCATCATAGTTGTCTTGATTCTGGAAATGAATTTGTTCTAAAAGAGTGCAGACAGAGATATTCTGCCGAAAGAGTGAACACAGGAAGTCTTTTATGTGCTGAAATATTTTTACAGAGATAAAATGCTGTGAAATTGTCCTCATCTCATGAATTTTAAGACTGAAAATAATTTGTTGTCAAATTATTTTGATCTAGGATATCACTTGTTTCCATCGTTTTAAAGTACTACAGAATTAAAAAAAAATACATGTTTTTTTTCTATAGAGTGCACGTCTGAAAAATTCTTGTGTAAAATTGCTTTGCATTTTTGTTTCAGGAAGTTGCTACCTGTGACCCTGAATATTACAAGTGGACCCAATGGATTTTCCTAAAAATGTATGAGAAAGGTTTAGCGTTCCAGAAGAAGGTAAAGTCAAAATTTGTTTCAACCACTATGTAACAGGTTTATTTCATCCTTTATTCTATTCTTTGTTTGCTATCACCACATCTAAAAGATTATCCCTAAGGGTAGCATGAAAAAACATTTTTTGCCATTTGTCACTTGAGCTAATATTTCCTTTGTGGAGCTGGTGACATCATATCAGTAAGCCCATAAAAGTGGAAAGATGCACCAGCTCTGCCTAAAATTACCTAGTGTTATCTTCATGAAGTAAAGCTATATTTTTATTCACATTGTGCTTTTAAGTTTATTCCACATGAAAAATAATACTCTTTTTTTTTCCTTTTGTTGTTTTCTTAACCTCTATAAATTTTTCCTATATTCTTTTTCTCTCAAAGACAAGAGTTTTGATTTTATTACGTTTTGTATTGATATTCTTAAGTTAATGAATCTTGAAATAGTCTCAAATGAGTCATATTCTATTTTTTAATGCATTTGCATGGAAATATCAGAGATTTTAGATTGATCCATGTTTTGAAATGGCAAGACAAAGAAAATTTTAAATACTTGCGAATGCTTTTCCTTCCAATCCAAAATAATTATATCCAACTCATTTGGACTGTTTGCAGGACAATTTATTTTTAATGGTTAATAATTGTCTTGTCTAATGCATTATCTTTTACTGAAAATGCTCATTTCTGCTGCTCTTTATTTTAATGTAAGGGCTTGGTAAACTGGGACCCTGTAGACATGACTGTTTTGGCTGATGAGCAGATTGATGATCAAGGATGCTCATGGAGGTCAGGAGCAGAAGTAGAGCAGAAGTACCTTACTCAGTGGTACCTGAGAACAACTGTCTTCTCTGAGGTAAGAGCAGTGCTGTTATCCCTCCCAAGGCATTGATTTTTTGTTTCCATATAATTTATGTAGAAACTAAATGAGTTCAGGAAGCTGAAGTATCATGCATTCATTTGAAATTCATCCTAAACTTGCCATTTGTTAATTATATTTTTAGGCCAGCTTCAAAGGGCCTTTTACAGTTTTGCAAACAAAATACATGGATTTCTTTAAAAAATGCTTTTACTCTTCAATGTTACATTTATTGCTTAAAGGAAACTAAAAAAAAATAAACTTAAGTAGTTGGTTTATGTTAAATTTTGTTGATGAGCCACTGACGTGGTAGTTTATATATATATTTTTAAAACTTAAATATTTCTTATGAATTGTAAATATCTTGTTTTATAACTTGGCTGCGGAATACGTTTCTTTTGGAGTTAAACTCAACAGCTTTTAAATTTAAATAAAATTATAATGAATCACAAATCCAAGTAAATTATACAATAAAAATGATTAACCTCTATTTTTCTACAGTCATTGCTAGATGGTCTAAATGAGGTGGACTCCTCACTTTGGCGTGATATCATCAAACTGCAGAAAAACTGGATATCTGAATGCAAAGGCCATCGTGTTGAATTCAAGATCTTGCAACAGGTTTGGCCTTTAAGAAGCTACATGTATATATTTTATTAATCTTTTTATTTTAGTGTCTGTCAGGCTGTCGCTGCTCTGATACACACACATACATACATTTATATATACATATAAATAGATAGGCATTCAAGAATTCAAAGACTTTCCCAGATCATTGTCCCATCCTCCATAACATGAAATCGATCTGCATAATATAGGGGCTTAATTTTTTTCCTGCCTTTATTTCAAACCTTTCTTGAGGGTCTGCTTTGCATTTTAATTATTGAATTGTCTTAATAACTTTTTTTTTAGTAATCCTAATCATATGCAGTTGTTTAATCAAAGTTTTCAAATATATGCTATCAAAAATCCATTTTTAGATTTTTACAATGGAAATTTAATGAGAAAAATTTCAAAACTTTGTGACCCATCAACAATTTTGTTTACTTTTCAGGATTCTGAAAGTTTAAGTTCTGACTCACTTACAATTTATACAGAGGATGTTGATCTCATTTATGGTATTTCTCATATCTGTGTGAAGCCATCTTCTTATCTATGTGTAGACTTGGGAGTTCAAGATGAAGGTAGGATGATACAATCAAAAATGAAAAAAATCACCCTCTGTTGGGCTTTTACTCATTGTTTTCTAAGAACATAGCTAAGTAAATATTGAAATTTTGCAATACATCTTGTTTCATTGATGTAAATAAATAGAGAAATATTGATGCAAATGTAAAATATTTATGTTAGGTGCCTGTGAGGTATAACAAATTATAATTAAAATCATTACATTCCTTTCTTTTCATCAATGTGGACAAAAATACAGTATTTACCTTCTAAAAGCACCATAGAAATGCATCATATGATTTAAGGCAATTTTTTCATATTCTGACAAATTTCTGGATTTACAAAGCTGTGTTTACTTGACATCTACTTACTAATTAATGTAACTTGTAATACTTACTAATTTATGTAACTTGTAAGGCTGAAAATTTGTTTTGTGTCACATTAGCCTTCAGTATGAAGTTGTGGCTTAGTTCAAATTCCTCAACAATATTTGAGAGATGGAAATTCAGAGGCACCAAAGTAAATCACTTTTAACATGGCAAATTAAAGGATAGGTGTAGATTATAGTTATTCTTCCATCCTTACAGTAGGGCATGTTTAATATGGATGGATCAGGCTGAAGCTCACTGTGTCTTTTTAACCAAGATGCTGTCTGAATATAAACAGTATATAGTGAGTACATGTCTAATGGTTGGGCTTGTTTGTGTGTATGTGTCAGGGAAAGGGTGTGGGGAGGGGGAGGAGGAAGATATTACTTATTTTTGTTCTCTTTACCCTTGTCCCTAAGTAAATAAAGGAAAAGAAACAAACAAGAAAAGCTTATATAAAAGAGAATATGTAACAAAAAAATATGACACAATTTCATATAAAATGAAATCCAATCGAAACACAAAAAAATGGCAAAAATCCACTTTCGCTTAAGAGAATCAAGTGCTTTCTCTCTGAAAAGAGAGAAGTGATAGCAAATCTACTACAGCAAAGGGAGTGATCATTTCTGGATATTCCTAAAAGCACTGTAAAAGTGGACAATAGTTTTTATGCAAAAGATCTCCCTAAGCATATTGAATTTTAATTATAAGTGAAGTAATTACCTAATTAAACATAAAAAAAACAAAACAAAAAACCCCTCTGCATTGAACCTAATAACAGATTAGTAAATTTTCCATGTTACTAAGGAGAGAACGCTGAAGAGGATCCAGAGGGACTTCAGGAACATTAGACAATTTTTGTATATGAAAATGAGATAGTTTGTGTTTCAAAATTACTATTTATAATGCTATATCTTTTACCCTAACACTGTCCTCAGGAACAATCTTGCCTGTCCAAGCCATACATCCTTTGACGGACCAACCAGTCAGTATGGTGGTGACAAATGAAAAGGACATGTATGTCAACAAAGAAACAATGTTAGGTGAGTAGGGCATGTGAAGAGAAAATATCCAGAAATTCAGTATCTAGGGTAGTGTAAATATGTCATTCTTTTCTTTTTCTTATTTTTCGGATTTATATATTTAAGGTTATGCAGAATTTTCACTCTCTCCCACACACACACACACACACACACACACATATATATGTATATATATATTTTTTTTTTTTCCTCCTACATCACAGATTGAATAGACATCAATGATAGGTATCTTTTTTGAGGATATGAGTATATATATCTCAGGATTCCAATATTTTTGTGCTTACGTTTGAATGTTGTGTATGTAATGACCGAGCAGCACCTTTGATCTTGGTAGTGGCTAGCAACTTAACTAGGATATGCATGAAAAATCTTTACTGTTTAATTACATTCAAGAAGTGAGAAAGAGGAATTACAAATCCTGGATTAGCACAATTCACACAAATGAATTCAGTACGCTTAAAAATTTTTTTTTTCATTTTTGTTGTAATTTTTTTTAAATTTAGCAATTCCCTCAATCAGCAAGACAGCAAGAACAGTGGCAAATGAATATGGGTTTCCATTTCATGATGTGTTGGATGGTACTGAAGAAAGATTAAAGAATTCAGGAGAAGTAAATACAAGAATTGTCTAATCTCATGATTTTATACTAGAACACAAGTTAAATGATTTGACACTTATTTGACACTTTGCAACTATTAAACGAAAAGCTTTGATAGTATCAGTGTTAAATAAAATGCGCTTTAAATCTTTAAACTTTGAGCACAATTTTAGGTATCATGCTGTCTGCTTTCATCAAAAGTATGGAAACATTTTTTGATTTCTCTTATTGTAGTCAAATAATTGCTGATGGCTTCCATTCTGTAAATCTTTGAATGATTGGGAGCCATTGCACCTCAATTTGCAAAAAATTTCCTTCAGTTTTTATTTTTATTTGGGAGTTGTTGTTTTTTTTACCAAGGAATAAGAGCAGAAATTTTCATTCTATTAGTGCTTCTTTGTGTTCTCTTACTTTTTTTTTTTACTTTCAGTTTAATGGCTTAAGTCGTCAGGAAGCAACATCAAAAGTGCAAGAAAAATTGTTGGTTAGTAGATCATTCAACATATGCTTTCAGATAGCTCTAATAAATATTTGTTTATATATATATATATATATATATATATATATTCTTTTTAATCATATAATGGCTTTTTTCAAAAACAATTGTTTTATGTACATTCTAACGCTGCATTGTATTTCTGTAATTGTTTTATTCCATTTTTATCGCAACTTTATCTTTGTATATCATTGATTCAGTAAAAAAACAACTTTGAAATAAAGATGAAAAATATTTTGAATTTTTGACCTCAAGAGTATTATATCTAGTCTGATTGTAGTCGATTAAATTAACTGCTTGGGAATTTTTTTATGAGGGAAGGTGTCACAGTATTTGATCTGCCTTCAACCATTATGGTACAGCAAATGTTGGCTGACAGTGAATCTGACTTTTAAAATGTTAAAATCATAAAGAGTGCTAATACAAAAGGACTTTTTTTCTTGTAACTAGACAAATAAATAGCCGATATTCTAATTTTTTTACTTGTACTAGTTTTTAATTATCTTGGTGTGTACATTGTCACTGCTAAATAAGTTGAAAATGTTTTGACAAGCCCTATCAACACTCTTAACTGTTTTATATAATTGCAGGCTTTGGGTCTCGGTGGGGAACGAGTCAGTGAACAACTCAACGACTGGCTTATATCACGTCAAAGATATTGGGGTACACCTATTCCTGTGATCCACTGTGATAGATGTGGTGTGAGTTGTTTAAGAAGTTGAAAACAAGTTCTAGCATGTGTTTAAACATGAAAGAAAAAGGAATGAGGACAGAAAAATGAACCCAAGTTCACATAGTGATAAGTGATTAAAAATTTTTTTTTATGTAAATTTGAATTAGACCTTATTCTTGAAGATGTTGAAAGATGATACAACACCTAATTGAATGTATGTAGATAAAATTTAGTTCACTAAATACCCAAAAGATTACTGTTATCATTTAAATTTTTTCCCTCAAAAATATACCAAATGCAGTGAAGGCATTTTGATGTTGTGTTTTAACATATAAGTTCTCTTTATTTGTAGACTGTACCTGTACCTTATGAGGATCTGCCTGTTGAGTTACCAGATGTCAAGCAACTCATAAGTAAAGGTGGCCAGTCTCCGCTTGCAGACAATGAGACATGGTTACACACCACCTGTCCAAAGTATTTTTGTTTTGCAATTATACTAATAATACTAGGTTCTAATATTTATGCTCTCTTATGATTCAGTCATAGAGAATCAAGTTCAAACTTCTATGTATCTTCTATAATATGGTGATCTCAAGCCACTTCCATCTGTCTTTGATCAGTATAGTGGTATAATCAGTCCCCCAGCCCCCTCCATCTTCCCAACTTGTCATTGACCATTAAGCTCAAATTAAATCCTTATTGTTATAGATTTCTAGGCAAGCTAGTTAGAAAAGGCATCAAGTGATCTGAAAAATGTATGTGAACATAACTTGAGGGAATTTTTACTTTTATGTACTTCTCTTACTTAAAATTTATTTCTGGTCTAACCATTTTCTGCAAAATATGAGATTTGGTTATAATTCCTAAGACCCCTCTCAGTGTTATTATTTATATTTTTCCCCTAATAATCTGGATAGAATAAACTAATCAGGAACAGATCAAAGAGAATGATCTTGAATTCGCAATAGCTTTCCTCATTTCTGTGCCTCCTCTAACCTATTAGGTGGTTTCTATCTGCCTCCAAGGGAATTCGGCCGCCTCCCCCCCCCCCTCTGAATAGCCCTATTTTCATCCAATTGGCATATCATAAAAATGTTTTTAAAACTCTCTGTAGCTAGGCTTTATATATATATATATATATATATATATATATATATATATATACATACACACATATACACATATGTATACAAAAATTTATGAATTTGAGCTTAATTTCAAATATAAAAATAAATTTTTGAATAATTGATATAACTAAAGCAATCAAACTAATATATGCAATAAAGCTTAATATATCTATTGATCTTCCTCTGTAGAACATTTGGAAAGATTTGACACATTCCTAGTTTTCATAATTTTTTTTTCTTTAATTCTATGTATACTTACATCTTTTGACAGATGCGGTGGGCCAGCAAAGCGTGAAACGGATACCATGGATACATTTGTGGACTCAACTTGGTATTTTTTGCGCTTTTTGGACTCCAAAAACCAGCTCATGGCTTTTGATCCAGCTTTAGCCAAAAAATACATGCCTGTTGACCTCTACATTGGGGGAAAGGAACATGGTAAACATTTACCCCTTCAGCATTCCAAAATAAATGTATGAGTTAAAAGAAATCTACTACATTTTCATTAACCTCATGTTTAATAACATACAAGATCTTGAGTTTTTAAAATGATGGTTGGCAAAACTTAGATCAATAGATGAAACAAAACATCAAAATGTTCACTTTTTTTTGTCAACAGCTGTGCTCCACCTTTACTTTGCTCGGTTTGTCAACCACTTTTTGCATAGTCTCGACCTCTTGCCATGCAGAGAACCATTCGGTAATCTTCTGACACAAGGCATGGTCAATGGCATGAGCTACAGAGTCAAGGCCACAGGAAAATACATACCAGTTGATCAAGTTGATCAGTCAGGTAAGGTCATCTATCAGTTTTTGTTTGTTTCTTTCTCTTTTCATTTGTCTTCCATCTTCCTTTTTCTCTTAACTGAAAATTTTTTTTTTGTACTCACATGTATTTACAACCAGCATAATCATGGAGTCTTAGCTCTTCATGATTTTCTACATTTGTTCCTTAATTCCGCAGCATCAGAATGTACCACAACCTCCTGATTAAACGTGTATAAACATTGCATTGTCTCTAAACCACAATGCTTTTATGAAAGAGGCACCCAAACATCCCAACATACACCTGCAAACAAAATATGTGGTCAATACTTACCCGATTATTAGATGTACTCCTTCAGCATATGAAGTGAGTTTGTAATGGAGACACTTAAATAATGAACTTTTTTGTAAAAATTTTTAAAGATGAGAAACTTAAATCTGTGAAACATGCTTATTTGCTATCTCCTAAGTCTTTTCTTTGTTCACATCTTAGTCCTTTCAGCTTCTTCAACTCATCTTTCCAGCCTGTACCAGCTTTATAGGTATTTTGATGGATATTGATTACTTTGCTGCAAAAACTTCCTTCCAAGATATATTCTAAGTTTTCTCTCAAAGTTGCATCTATACCTTAAGACTTGTTTTTTTTTTCCACCTTCATTTGACTGTTAGATCTTAATTTTTTTTTTCATTACAGGCAAAAGACCATTTGAAAAAGAAACGGGTGCAGAATTGATCACAGAATTTGAGAAGATGAGCAAAAGTAAATACAATGGTGTAGATCCAAAGGTGTTTTTTCTTGTTTATTATTATTTTAATTTTCTTAATTTGCTATCTTTGATGCTTTCTCTCTTATATCTACATAAACCCAAACATAAAAAATTCTGTAGATTTTATGTATATAATATTAAAGGATCACAAGACGGAAAAGAAGATTAGCATCATTGTAGCTGCATGCCATGTGAAGGGTAATGAACCTGTGGTACACATTTTTCTCTTTATACTCTTGATCAGGCTTGCAAAAGATTATCCAAAGCCCAAAGAATGCGGATGTACTTGATTTTTGAATTTTTTAAATCAAAGAATTCCCAATTCTTTATGTCTAGTAATCACAAGGATTTTTTTTTAATATGGGAAAACACCTTACACCATCATAGACTTGAATTTTTATTGTGATTTAGTGAAAGCTTAATGACATATGATTTTGGTTTACAGAGGAGCAGACAAAAGCGGACATAAAAATAAAGAAGTAACTTTTTTTTTGTTAATTTGCTTATTTTTTTTTATTTTCATCATCAGGATGTGCTAAGTGAGTTTGGTATAGACTCAACTCGTTTGTGCATTTTATCCAATGTTTCTCCCCATTCAGATAGAAACTGGTCAAATGATGGTGAGTGTCAATCATTATTCATGATACAAAAAGCTTTCTCTAATCCAAACTTGGCGATATATGTGTATTTAGCTTAAGGTTTGCTATCTGATAACTTGTGATGAAAACATTGAATTTAAAAAAAAAATGTTCCCATTTTTTGGCATTAAAAGCAGTGAAAGACTTATTAGCTGAAACTGTTTAATCAAAATGCAAATAAATGAAAATCATACATACCATTCATATTCTTTTACAAGCAACATCTTGGCGAGATTATGATTAGATATGCCCTAAGCAATGCAACTGCTGGAATTGTGCAAAATAATCAAGTTTCAAATACATAGAAAGAAAGAGAAATTTATGAAAATCGGTAGAAGTAACTGTTAATGTTTTATGTAATTTACAAATCTGAATTATTCTCTGTTATTACTGAGTTCAAAAGCAACTGGTCGTCTTCAATGATGAAAAGTAACAATAAAAAGTAAAAGGATTTTTCCCTCTCATGCTTTTAGAGAAGGAAATGAATGCATTGTTGTGCATATCGAATTGCATATGCCAGATTAAAATATTATGCAGCTTTTACCTCAATAAGCATCATGCCGTCTCAAATTTTCTTTTGCTACTCTATAGTTAAGAAAACAGGAAATTCCAGTCCAGTTACTTAAGAGCATTCTTGAATTTTTGCATGCTTTCTCTATATCTCAATAATTTGTATTAATGCTGAATAAAATTAAGCAATGTATTTGAAGAACTAAGCCATCCATGCTGCCAATTTCATTCATCTTTTCTTTAATTTTTTTCTTAGTTTACAAAGGTGTCCTAACATGGCAAGGGAAAGTATGGACTCTAGTTACTAACTTTCGGCACCACCGGAGTTTAGGTAGCTCTGAAGATGAGATAAAAAGTGAAAGCATCACTCTTAAAGCTGAAGATCATGAAGAATGGGAGAAAAAGATTGATGATATTCGGAATCATATCATCAATAATGTAAGGGCCTTTGCATTGAAAAAAAAGGAACAAAAATCAAACGGAAATATAATAAAATAAAAAAAAACAAACAGTAGTCCATATCTTGTGTTGGAACAAATCTCATTTAGTTTGGTATGACTGAATCTCTGCTTGTGAGAATTTTTTTTGCAGTTATGCTTTTTTACTTAACTTTCAATAGGACATAGATTTGCTTGAATTTTTTATTAATACATTTCTGACAATTTGAACTACTCATTAATTTAAAAATTCATCTGTCAAAAGAAGGGCTCTAGAGTAATCATGGATGCTTTTGAGCTGATAGAAAATCATTGGACTTTAAAAACCTTTCTTCAGTTGAGAAAGAACATTGAATTTAAAAACAACCACTAAAAACTTGTGGAACATTAAAAACATGTTGGTTGTTGCAAGTGGTTTATTTATTTTTCAAAATGAATTTTGACTTTATGTGGATAGTTGCAGTCTCTTTTATATCAAAAGAGTTCTTGAAAGGGCCTGCAAAAATCAAGTAAAACAAGGAAAATAAATAAATTATTGGTTGTTTGCTTCAGAACTGATAACATTTTGATAACTCTGAAACTTTGATTAATTTTTATCCTTTGTATTTTCTTATCATGGACTCTATTTTTGTTGTTTGCCTTGATGATTAACTCGATTGGAATGACTTTTTGCACATGTTTTTCTTGTGGAGGATATAATGTAATGAGATTTGACTTCTTCACTCTTGGTATTTCACTTTTTTTCTCAAGGTCACTTAAACTTTTTCCTCAGATCAACTTTCAACTAGATGTGACTTTTCACATCAATTCGGCCATTTCTAGACTTCATTCTTACACCTCATGGCTGACTGTGAGTATGTCGCGATTGTTTGACTGTGCGTGAAATGACTTGAACTTGGCAATTTCTTTTTTCATTAAGGTACTTTTGTATCATTTCTGAAACTTTTTGATAGCATTACAGTAACTATGTAACCAGGAATGTAGTTTTTTTTAATATAAATTACATT
The DNA here is from genome assembly GCA_033675545.1 of Elysia crispata. NCBI lineage: Eukaryota > Metazoa > Mollusca > Gastropoda > Plakobranchidae > Elysia > Elysia crispata. Next base: position 246,601 of record JAWDGP010005891.1, read on the forward strand.
TTTTCTCCCCCAACAGACTTGAAAAAACAATTATGACTTGTAAATAAATTTAGCCATATGAGGATACACTTCGTGAAAATGAGGTTAAGTTTTTTTTTAAATGTCAGCTTAACTTAAAAGTAGTTTAAGGTTTGTTTCAATACATAAATTTAATTCAAGATTAATTTTTTTATAGAATATATATTACATGTAAAAACATTTATTTCTATTTGCATGTATTTTCTGAAGTAATACAGAAACACATTCATAAATGAATCATTTCCATGAAGCTTGAAAGGAAAAAAAGGAACAATAAGTAAATGCAAAAGAAGCAGATTGCTTTGAAAAGAACCCTCCCCCCCCTTGATTTTTTATTTTAGAGGTAACAAAGCTTCAGAAATGTTATGGGATGTTTTTGTAATGTAAAACCATCATTACAAATTTTTAATCTGCAAAATTATATTTTATCAATCTATTTACTCAACCACAGAAAGTTCCCTCTGAAGTGTCCAGAGCCAGCAAAGCATATGAAAGGGCTCTAGCTGACCTCATTGTCATGATTAGCCCCATGGCACCCCATTATGCTAGTGAATTGTGGTCAGGGTTCAAACCATGTACTCTGTATGAATCTCATGACTGGGTAAGTTCTACTTTCAAAATTTGATCAAGGTGAGCTAAGGTTGTTAAGATTGTAAAAAAAAAAGGAGTTTGGTCAAGGTGAGCTAAGATTGTGAAAAAAGGAGTTATTTTGTTGGTGAGAGCACTTCATGAGAGCAAACGAAGAGTGAAAAAGATATGGTATGGTAAAAAATTTCTTTTTGTCTGACACTTGCGTTGTATTTGGAATTCATAATTAGTGGCCTTTATTCTTTTTTATTGTGTTATCAATGGCAGTCTGGTAGATTTCCAGACTCATGATTGGGGTTTGCGGTTTGTTTTTTTTTACTTTCCTCACTGTACAAACAAGCTTCAAACTACATAAAACAAGAATGAGTTCTTGCTTCTTTGCTACCAAAGAGATCTTTCTCTATGAAAGGGCACAATTATTTCTTTTAGTGAAGTTGATATTTTCTTTCTCTTTTCCATAGTAAATATTTTATCAAATTTATATATTGATGAGGTAAAAAAAACGCAGGTTTTTCCACCAGTATAAGTAATCGTAACTGATTTACTTCATGATACCAGTCATCTTTATCATTAATATTTTTTTAGCCCAGCACAGGCTTTTGGTCATTATATTAATTATTATGTAGGTAGACTGTTTTGAAGGATAGAGCATGAACTTTGAAGGAAAATATTTTTTTTTCAGTGCCTTTTTATTTCATTAGCTTGTAATTTTTTTTTCAAAAGGCCTCTGATGTGCTAGATCAAGGGTGGCCAAGGCTTGATGATGACTTTATGATGCCTCTCACCTATAGGGTGAGTGTTGAATTAAAAATTCCCATAACCTTAAGAAATCTTTTTTGTCTTTAAAGAAATACTCCACAGATGTCAGATATGTACATGTATGTTTACTCGTCACATTTCATTATCAATACTGTTTTCAAAACATCCAAAACTGATTGATAATATTGATTCCTTTAAAATAATAATGAATCTTTCTCTTAAAAAAGCGATTCTCTTTGTCTCTAATAGATTCCTGAAAGAAAAAAAAAATGTGTTGGCAATTCTTCTGTAGATTTTTTTTCCACCTATCTAAACCTTAATGACTTAACTTAATCTTTTTTTTTCTCTTCAAAAAAATAAAGATTAACAATGTTATTTTTTTCCCACCAATCTAAACCTTAATCACGTAACTTACTTTATTTATCTTTTCTTTTCTCTCCAAAAAATAAAGATCAACAATGTTGATGTATCTGAGATAGGTGTGCCTTACAAGATGTTTGACGAACTAACCAAAGAGATAGCTCTTTCCTTGGTCCAACAAGACCCAACATTTTGTCGATTGATGACCAAACCCATGGACATAGACAATTATCATCTGAAAATAGATAAAGGTTTTAAAGCTCTGCTGTCACTGAAAGTTCCTGACTTGGATCTGGGCATTGATAAATCTGCCACTGCTTCAGAGAAAACCAAACAGGCCAGGAAGTTAGGAAAACAGAGGAAAAAACTTCGCACCATGGAAGTGAACAATGCCAGTAGCAGCTGATAAAGTTTTTGATGAATTTTCATGAATTTTTTTTGCTACAAAAATGTGCACATGTAAATAAATTGATGAATAAGTGTATATTACCATATGTTACAGTTTAATGATTTAAAGAAAAATTTGTTGTTTTGTTTGTGATCAAATCAAATTTATAAAGTCAGATATGTTTGTAGCTTTTGCAGTCAAAATAAAATATTAACCCTGATCTAATTTAAATATATGATGAGGATTGTAAACTCGTACTTTATTGTATGAAAAGGAACATGAAACAAAACATTATTAGTTTCAGGATATCTTGGAGTTTCATAATAATCACTGAAAATAGCAGTAAATGAGAAAACAGAAACTGTACTGCTTGGTGAGGTTTTTGTGCTTCTGTGATTGAAAGGGTCTTTTTAGATTTTAGCATGACTTTAAAATGTATTCTGAAACCTTTTTGTTAAACATATATATCTCATAATCAGGATCTTTTCAATTGCTGTTTTCCTGTAGTAATTCCAATCTTTTTTTTTAATGTAAGTTCTTCTTTTTCCCCTGTGCCTTTTTATAATAATGGCAAGTTAAGAAAGTGTTTACTTTGCAGTGGTGCCAAAAAAGCTGATCAAGGATCATTGAAACAACAGCAGTATGACATTTCACGTTTAGCCGCCTCACCAACTATGACGAATGTAAGCACTTCTATCCTGCTTTATTTGAATTGAGATTTCTGATCCAAGACACCAGGCCTAGGGGCTATTTCAGATATACAGAGCCTGTCTTCATTACCCATTCCTCTTTCTATATCAGGCCACAAAACAGAATGACAAGCAGATTTATCCATCATGCACATAAATCTGTCAGACTGAGTGATATGATTCTTAGCCTTTCACTTCTTTGCCACTACACTTATAAATGTGGTACATTTTGTAAACGTAGATCAGTTTACGCATAACGTCTTGATATCAAAGACTTTATGGGATTAAATTTTGAACAATAGGAAATAAATGTGTAAAAAAGAAAAAAAAATTAAAAAGTGGCCAAAAGTATTAAATGCCCATAAACAAGTTTGCTCCAGGCTTCCTTTCATTCACAAAAAGCTTGCAATTTTTAGTTTCATTGGTTCGCACCATAATTATAAAAGAAACTGTTTAACAACATTGCAATCTTCTCATCTCTTTTATATATTTCATTAAAAGTTATTTTCAATCGTATTGTACTGTACATTAATATGACATATTCTTCATTTGTTGTGATGCCATCCACTCTTTGCTATTGTGTTTATCAGCTATTTTGTTATATCTTGAGATCATCTCGCTCCATGTCTAATCTTCAGTGTCGCCAACATTCTTTGTCATGTCTTTGTTTAAATCTAGTATTCTTGAATTGTTCAAAGTCTTCTAAGATTTTTTAAAGTATTGCAAAGAAAGAATTAGATAAATTAGAATAAAAATCTGGGAAATATGATACAGACATGGTTTTCACTACTGCATTTACATCCTGAGGGGATAGAGTTTCAAATTTTCTTATATTCAAACTTCAAAATTAAGAACATAACCGAATCAAAGTCGCTTTCACACATGGATAATTTGGAAAGAGAAAACTGTTATAACCTGAAGATCCGCTTTTTTCCCCCAAAAATCAATGAAACTACATTCTTAGCTGATATGTAGCTGATGGCACTTAAGGATATTTTGTATTGCAGATTCTGGCTTTTGGTGGATCATTGGCAACTCTCGTGACAAAAAATACATTCCTGGTACTATGGATGATGCAGTGATGACTGCAAGACTATTTTATTGCTATCATGTCATCTCCATTGCAAATTTTCAACAGATTTCATTTATTTTAAGGCATTTCCCAAATCACTTGCCTTTTCTCATACACTTGAAACATATAAAATTATAGTGAATAATAATCTTGAAAAGTAAAATACGACAATCCTCCATATAAATACGGTGCACACCTGATATTGTGATGAATCGCCATTAAAGGGACCAACAAAATTGTGTCGAATAAAGAGAAAGTCGAATTAGGAGATATATTAAAATCTTTAAATTTTTAAATCTCAATAATGACTTTTTAGATCTGCTTATAGCTCTACAGTGGGGATGTAAAGAGGACTCAGTTTAGCCTCACTTTAAATACTAATAAAACCCATCCCATAACTAGATCTAGAACCATTGCACACCCCTCCCCTCTCCTAATCCCAAACTCAGTTCTAGCATTGGGCTTAATGTCCGAGGCGCCAGCCTCTCTCTCTCTCTCTTACGTACACATGCAAAGGTGCTTGTTTCTCTACGATCTTCCCTGTGCATCCACCACCGCTCCCATTTCTTCTCACACAAACCTCTAACTTAAGTTGCACTGGTTCACACACTACAAATATTTAGATCTAACTCAAGAGGCTAGGCTGAGAATTAAATGACATTTTGGGTGATTAAGATACAGAAACATAGTGGAAATTCCATCGATTTAGACGAAATTTCAAACTCCATACCTGTATTTGCTTTGATGTATAGTAAGATGGATAATCAAGAATTAGATACTGATCTCTGAAAGGTCATTCTCCAGAATTTCTTTTTGTATTAAGTAGTCAAATATGACTATAGCTGATGCTTACAGTTGTTCTTTCAAAGCCTCTTCATACACATACACACACGGCATTTGCAGAAAACAAAAGATTGTTTAAAAATTATGCACAGCGTGTTTTAATCAAGTCTATAAAAATTGATAAAATACAGATTCATTATTGATCAGATTCTTGGTAGTTTAAAAACCATTTCAACAAAATTGACTGATAAACAATTTTTATTCATTAATGATTGGCCTTCAAGCTGATGAATGCTTGTTTCATTCTTTATGGTGAAACAAAAGGTTGAATACACAAATTCAGGAGGACAGTTCTAAGCAAAATAAATACACAACAATGTCTGCAACCTCAGTGCCTTCATTACTCCCTTGATTTCAACTTTCTGTCTAAGAGAAAATTTTAAGTATGGAGGACTAAGCCTCCTATTCAAAAACAAAACAATATAATCAGGACCAGGAGATAGATATGGAGAAGAAGAACGCATACTGATCATGTATTTTGCCCAATTCCCCTGTCACCGAAGTCAATGGATTTCAAGAGAAAATCTTGTGTTCTCTTTCAAAAATTAATTTTAGAGTACAAATACGGTTAACATTTTTTGTACACAAATTGGGGATTTTCTTCCCATCAATGTGTTTCTCAATTGTCCACTGCACTGCATGTACACAACTCATGGGCCCCACACAGACAAGGACAAAAGCAATTTACTGCAGCAGTAAAGAGGTAAAGAGAAATTGACAAGACTTGGCTGAGACTGAGAGGGGGGAGGGGAGGTAGTTTAATGGAAAACACAGTGATGAGAAGAAACTTTTGTCAACTCTGCAAACTGGATTTTCACAACCTGAAACCAAGGGCAACATGAAGACACTGTATATGCAGCCATAGCGTAAAAAAATAAAAAAAAAAATATAATGATGGAGATAAATAAAAAAAAAGCATTATTTACATTGTTAAACTAACCTGCCCTTTTAAACTATTTGATGGGGTACCAGATATAAACTGACACCTGACCCAGACAGAATCTGCCCATCAAGGCTATTCACTTGCTTTGTTAAAAAAAACCCACCCAGAATATATTAAATTACTATCACTGACTACTTTAGCTTCCTTTTTCCTTGTACATAATTTTCATCCGTGGTTAGAACTAGTCTTCGAGTGAAAATAGTTGTAAAAATACTTGCCCCTCAAGAATTATCACATTTTACAACCCAATTTATCTCAAAATAAATATCGGTTCTTTTGAAAAGAAAAATCTGTGTCTTCTAAACTTCCCAAAGTATCTTATACAGAAGAAATACAAGAAAGCGTTACACTATTATAGGGACTTTATACCACCGGGACTATATGAACTTAGTAGACATTTCATAAAAGGTTAAATATTTCCTCACAAAATTAGGCAGTGCCACATAGAGAAAAAAGAATTTCACTATTATATTTTATGACAACTGGAAAGATATTAAATATTTTTCTCAATACAAAAAGTCTAATAGCCACAGATTTTGTATAAAACACTTTCAAAGGTGTTAAAAATAACTGAAAGCAGGTGATTTTATAAAACTGATTGGTACCTGCTGACAGTAACTAGTTCTGAATTTCTCCTGTTAATGATTGCCCCTTAAAAACTATGATGAGATTATTGAATTATTTATTCTTGTACATCTTATGTATATGTTAAATATCATATCATAATAGGCTAAAAAAAAATACATAAAAAATTTGCACATAAACATTTTTTAACACAAATGATTAAGCTTTTAACTAATTAATGACCAAAATTAAAGTTAAAGTATTAAATAAACTGCAGAAACAATACTTCTGAGACAAAAAAGTACTAAAAAGAGTATATATGTTTAATGTATTTCCATAATAACCTTTTTTGTGTAGGTCATATTTCACAGCAACCCAAACTAAGGACATTTCTACTCAATTAACTCTAAGCCAATGGTGAACCGATACACACCATAGATAATTTAAAACTTGCACATTTTCAAATTTAAACTTTCATGTAGACCACTAGATTCCAAGAGATTAAAAAAAAAAAAATCAAATTTGTTATTTTATCAAAACTACATGGCACATTTTAAAATTTCTTTTCAACAATATAAGAGGTTTGATTATCTTAAATCATCATATAAATGTATACAGTGAATAATGACTATGATCTCTCACTCAATAAAAAGCTTAATATTAAGATGAGTTTGACCAGAACAACAGTGTGACTGGTGAAGATATTATCACTGCTCTGCTACAATTGTAAAGCACTTTTTTTAGTATCCTTGCCATCACCCTAGTAAAATTGAAATCAGATTAAGCTGTTTAAATGACAATGCCAAAATTTGTAATATATCTGTTGATTAATTTTTGTGTTTGATATTTAATATAATAAAGTAAATATTAAAAGAATGACTAGCACAATTCAGTGACAATACCCAAACAGATAAAATATACGCTGAAAAAGCAATAATCTATTATTTTGCTTTTGGACAGTAAATTTAATCTAAAAACATGCACAAAAAATTATGAAACCATTTATGTAGAATGATATATATAAAAACATTTGTAAAGCATAACTTAAAGAGAACCACAATGTCCCAATGAAATCAAAAATGTTTCATTGGCCTTTCAACTTTTCAAATGCTTTAAACTTAAAGTGATCTTAAGAGTTCAATTCAAGGGGGAAGGAGCATTAATACATAATTCAAATTTAGGTTATGAAAGCTTTAAATACAGAGTGAAATATCATAGATCAGTTAACTTAGTTAAGCTGACTTTATCCAGATTGCATGTAGATGGTGCTCTATTGATGTCTAACTCTTAAATGAAATGTCTTATGTCTAAGCATATCGAGGAATGAGAGGCACAAAAAAAAAAGGCTCTATTACAGGAATATGCGTAAATGTGTACGTTTGTTGCCTATATTACAGGAAAGCATTAGGATTAATGAGTGGCGACAAAAGAAAATGTGAAAAACCTATCTCAATATGTATCTGATGATCTTTGGTAAAAAGTTAAAGGCCAGGGTAATTTGGTGAATTTAGATTGTGCTTTGCCTTGCAAGTGATCAAAACAAACAGGGCAGGATTGGTCAGCAATTGTGTATGGCATATATGAGCATTGGTGTTGTGTAGCTGGCACATTAGATGAGCATGTTTACTTGTAAAACTAACAATGAAGTTAACTATTTACTTAATTAGCCATCTAATACAGACTAGCGAGAAATGCTTACAGATAGATTCATCACAAAATTGAAACTCTGATCTATATACTAAATCATAACATGTAAACAATACAAAGTTTCCACTGTGATAAGGCTGATTTGATGTAATCTTTTTAAACAAAGATTTAGGCTAAAACATAGATAACAAGAAAAAAAAGGGTATCACTAGAACTTTACAGATACTAAAAGTGACCCGCAGCCAAGTCACTTTGTGTAGACTCCCAAAAATATTATCACCAATCTGATTGTCACCGGCACATAAGTGACTAGCTTAAAACCCCCCTCAAAAAAGTGGTCCGATAGGTATTCAACGTCCTTCATATTGAAAGATTACAAAAAGAAAAGAAAATTCACAGGAAAAAATTGTAAAACCGATAAGTCCTACATCTATATATAAAGATCAAAAGCAAAATCAAATTTAAATTTTCTAAGCTTGACCCACACACATATATAGTGTTTTGGGGTTAAGATTTCAAGGAAATACAAAACTTTAAACTCACAGCCTATTTCACATCTATTATAGACCTTATATTCAAGGATGCTAGAAGCTTTGAGAGTAGAGAGAGGAAGGAACTCTTTGTTGTTTTTTTCTCAATTTAGGCTAATTTCTCGTAACAATCAAAGCTTGCTCAGGCGGAAAAAAATTAGCATAGTGTCTATTGCACTTTTCTGGAGAAGCAAATTTAACAAATCGAATCCAATTTCTCCACTGCGTCTTTTGTCATTTAAATGGGACGGAACTTTAAATTAAGGGCATAATTTGAAGAAATACATTTTACAGGTATCCATAAATCCAGCATATCAGAAATGAGTATGAGGCATTCACTGAATATTTTACTTTTGGAAAACATGAGCAGTTAAAAATGTTCACTGATCCTGAAGTACGAATGGAAAAGATATGAGATTAATTTGAAGAATTTGTTTTATTTATCACGCATTTCTATAATCTGTCTTCCAATTGTGAATCTAAAAGAATCTTTAAAAATGTAGTTTAATATAATCTTTCTAAAAAAATTCAAGAGAAAAAAAAAGTAAGACAATACTTAATAACAGAAGTTTGAAATATTTAGTTTCATACACATTTGTTGCATCCAAAGTATATGAGATATGTCACAAGTTTCATACTTTGGACTTTTCAATGGAGAAAACTGCATGTAATTAAGAGTTATAAACTTTTGCTCATGTTTTGAGATAATTATGAGGAAATAATTTTATTTCTGCTTTTTTGAGCTTAGATATCTGATCATTAAGATAAAATACAAAACTTTTCATTTTCATTTCAGCACTTTCAAAACATTGCTTGAAATATCAATCAGTCCAAGCAGAGTGTATTGAAACAATTGAAACTGTATTCATAAAAATTCACCAGAAATATGAAACAATCAACTGATAGAATCAGACGACAGTTTGAGACACAAGTATCTTGCTCTTGTAAGTTTCATAACACTCTTGCATCTCTTCCAAGGATTGATTGGCATCTATCACCTGATAGAGAATTGAAATCAAGCACAAAAAGAAATTGAGAGAACATTGATTTGAAAGTTAGCTAGCAAGTGCCATTATGGTAATGGAAAAAAAAAAAACATCCTTGGAATTCTGTTGAATAAAGTGGGGAAGAAAGGAAAGAGATGTAAAATGATCAAGAGTCAAAACTGCCTAATTGCAAAACTTGAACATCTAGCAATGCTTTGCCAGTTGTTTTTTTCATCAGCCCCTTGGCTAGAGAACAATTCTTATTCTTGCACCTGTCTTACCAGCCATATAAATTATTCATTGAATGAATGGCTTTACATGGTTCAGCTTCCTTCTCTCCCCTTACTCAATTATACTTTCTGTTAAGGTAATATCTGTCTTCTTAGTGACGTATTGCTGCCATCAGATTTTATACATTCATTTTTTTAACCCTGAACTATAACTTGTGTCACTAAACATTCTAAATTCTTCAATCTCAGAACAACTGTCACTCAGTAACATGATGTATTTTTTTCACATGTTCTTAAACTCAATAAAACAGAAAGGTATTTACTAATCACACACACACACATTTAAAAATTAATTTATAAAAAAAAGGATTATTTAAGTGGTTAATATAAGATTTTGCTCTGAACTTACTAAGACTTCTGCAGGGCATGGGTCCTTTTTATGGATGAGCCAGTCTTCATATTTTTCATGGAGAGCTTTTAACAAATCCTTAAAATTTTGAAAAAAGGGAAAAAAAAATAAAGAAGTAAACAGTTGTTAAAAAGATAACTGCAAATACTGGAATGAAGCTAAAACATTTTTATTTAATCTTGCGGGAAATTAGTTTAGGATTAAGTTTTGACACCTACAAACAGTTTTCTTCCCACTTTCTCAGTTATGTAAAAAAAGTGATATACTACAGGAATTAACCCCTAAATCTGAAACCCATTGTGCTTGGAAAAACTGACAATATATTCATGCATACATGTTTCTAAAAATTCTGTGTGAATAAAGACAAGTACTGCCCTAGAGTACCTGAATTATATCAAGCTTGACTATAAAAGCAAAAATACTAATTTAATCAAAAATACCACCTCATTGTACAAAATAATGAAAAGAAGAGAGGGATTGGATCTATCGGCTTATCACATATACACTTACATATACACACACCCAGTCCACAGCCTTGCTCCTTGGAATTACAATTCACACTGTGTTGTTTACGTTCATGCAAGCTCTCATTAAGTTTTTTGCTCAAAGTGTAACCACACCTCTTTTAAATTCTTCATCTTCCGACTTAGTACGCAATAACTGTCATTTTATCCCAACTGTACACCTAGAAATAGAATTACCCACCACTTTTTTCAGTAAGCCCAAATATAGCATGCTCAAATGAGATTAAAAAGTGTAACCAAAAGTTTTTAAGGCTCTAAAAACAGAAAGTGCTCATATGCATAAATGTGTTTAGGCAATGACTGCTGTATATATAGACAGTAAGTTTAATACTTCAAGTCTATAGATTTCAAGAGTGTAAAAATCCCTAAAACTAAACACAGACAGAAGTACTTCTGAATAAAATTGTCTGAAAATATTTTCACCATACCGCATCTCCCAAAGTGTCTCAACACTGAGCGGCAAAAGCCTGAGATTTCTTGGGGGTATGGGGACATGCTTCCCCGTAAAATAAATAAAAAAAAAGGGTTCTTAATATGCCTTTTTATGACTACTCTAAACAACTTTCACACACAAAAAAAAAGGCTACTTTTTGTGTTAAATTTTTCAACAGATTAAATCTTTTTATTTAAAAATAAATCATTTCAAGTTCAAAATATACTTCTAACTACTTTTAAATTCTAAAAACACATATTAAGACAACAGTTTCTTTCCAAATTTATAAAAGACAAGTTTGATTTTTTTATATATATATATATTCTTTAACTTAACAAAAACAACAAACAATTATTGCACACAGTCATGTAACCACATGGAACCAAATAAAAAAATTCTTTTTATCCAGCTGAAGTAAAATCTTTCAAAATTTTGTCTAACATGTTTGGACCAGTAAACTTACAACTGGAATGCCCTCTTCCTCTTTTCTGCATCGCTTCATTATTCTTTGATGAAGAAGTTCTGGATCTGTTCTCAAGTAAACTGCAAAAAAAAAAAAAGGTCAAAATAGTTAAAACTATGTATTGTATTTGTAGTTTTAAAGTAGAATAAATCACGTGAAAGTGTCTCTGCTTGATGAAATTTGTTATGAAATATCTATTTTTAATCATTCAAGAATTTCAAAGCATCTGCAAGTGTCTTTGCTTACTTTATGCCATAACTGTTTGGAAGTACAATGAAAAAAGGCACACCCATTACTATTAAACTTCAGAAATAACATACTGAGGGCTAAGGGCAAATGAAGCTAACACACCAAAATATGTTCAAAATTGTAACAGCAAATCAATACGAAATTTTCTATATAAGCATCGATCTTAACAATGTTGCTGTGCTCACCAAACAGATCAACTTGAATATTTTGTGTAGAGAGAATCCAGTCATACCATTTGGTCAGGATAACATGTTCAATACCTGGCATCTTTCCACTGCAAATAAAATGATGACTGAGCCTCAGTGAACAAAGATATCAAATAAGACTGAATTCGTGGTAATTCCCTATCTGATTCATTTCACTTGCAAAAGTTTCACCACTTTAAAACTAAGATGACATTCAAAACATAATTTATCAAAACATATCACTATCCTGGAAAATGTCTTTATGAGAAAAGATAAATTCCTTTAGTAATAAAAAGTGTTATTACTTCTCCACATATTTGATCAATCTGGATGGTATAAAAATCTTTGCAAAAGAGATTACTTGAAATGGAATGTATCTGTGTGGTAAAAAGTCCCATCATGAGATTAATGTACCTTTCAAAAAGATTGTCTGTAAAGCAGTACTTGGCACTATATATAGACCTTTCCATCAGCCGAACATCTTTCACCTGTGAGTCAAACAGAATGACATTAATAAAAAGCAAAGAAAAAAAAATGGATCGAGGCAAACAGGAATAAGTTACACTATATTCTTAGATAGAAAGATTGAGAGAACTAAAAAAAAATAAAAATCCTAGTCATCCCAGTCTTTGGCCATGACTTGAAGCAGTGTCCTCATAATGCTAATATAAACATTTATAAAGGTTATATAATTATGTATGTTATAAATCTAAAAGAACCCTGAACCGAAAAGAGCAGTTCAAGACAAATAGTTCTCTTTCTTATAAACCATTTAATAGGTTGATCGCCTTGAGAAAAAAATATAATTGATTACACAAATGAAGGCTTACGATCTGCAGCCAACACAAAGAGGGAACACCTAAAAGCTTAAATATATCCACAATCTAAATTACATAGTTGACATTTTAGCTAAAAGTATTGCCTTTCACAAAATTGAATAGATTGTCCAACACTATAAAGAATCACATTCTTTAAATATGCAAGAAAGAAAGATACCAAAGAGTTCAAAAATGATTATTATACCTATTCCATACGAATAAAAAAAAATTACCCTCAAATAGTTTAGTCTCCCTTAAAAATATATGGTTAAAAAAATGTCAAATTTCACTTAATGCTGACATCCATTCTAAAAACTCTAAACCACTTTTAACAATACTCATCTATCAATAAATAAATTTTAAATATAGTATAAACCTGCGGTTGGTTGTGGTTCTGAAGCATGGTAAGCTGAATGTACGTTTGCAGAGCCATGCCCCATCGTTCAGGATCAGTATACATGAGACCCTGAAATTATATTAATATATTAAAATAACACAATGAAAAGATAGTTCAGGCAAATCAACTAAACCAATAAAAAAATAAAAACAACACAACGCATTCATCTAGATGGACATTTAAGAGCCATCATTTTGACAATTTATGTTCTAATGGTGATGATTGATTCATGTATTTTATTATCAACAAAAAACCCCCACTATGAATGGTAATAAATTTTTCACTTACTTCAAACCTAAATGTTTGTGCTATTTTTTCAGAACAGCTGTTCCAATGCATAATGTTTTAAAATTGACATTAAAAAAATATTCGTGTTGTGTGTTCAATCTTGAGAGTAAAAATCTTTGTAAATGGCAACAAAACTTACCAGTGCATTGTATCCTTCAACATTTCGCCACTTTTCAACTGGCTCAGCTAAAACCTATGTGTAAAATGATTTGCTGATCAGATGCAAATAATAACATAATGCTGTCAAAGACAGTAAACAGAGAATAGATTCATGAGAAAAGATATCTCCTTTTAAGTTTTTATTAATCAAATAAAGAAAATACATAATAATTGTTGTGGAATAATGCTCACAGAAACAAATAAAATTTAAGCTTGAAACATGTCATGATGCAGAGTATTATAAGTAAAGTATGAAGAATTTGGACCGTCAGACGAAAATTTTGATCCAGCTTCCACATTTGGTTTCTACAATAGAACTATCAATTCAATTATAACTTCAATGAGTTATGAATCTACTTTAGTACTTAAAAGCTTTGTTAAAAATCTTAATCTGAAGAAATTTACAGAAAAGGAAACTACTGCTACAAAATCGAGTCCTTCACTTTTTGGCAAAGTAAGTGAGCCAAATGTCTAGAACACTTTCCTTTTCATGAAATTTATAAAAAAAAATTGTTCGAAGGGGCCAGGAGCAAAAATTCTAATAATCTTTCACTACAACTGCATTATTTGAACAAAAAATAAATCATTTTCAGTTTCTTTTTCAATTAGCATGTCATTACCAATAATGATTTATTAAAATTTAAGCATTTAAAAGCATTTTGTTTTTGAAAATATACGTTATAAAATAACAAGCTCAATGATCAAATACCTCACAATTTTGAAAGGCTTCAAAATAATTCAGTAATGTTGTCTTCCCACAGCCAATATTCCCCTCAATGCACACCTAAAGGGGAGGGGAAGAAAAAAAAAAAAGAAACATACAAGAACGAACATATGTCTGATCAACTTATTAATAAAATTTGTTAAAGATTATATCAATTTATTGGAGATCAAGTTATGATCATTAGAATTTTTCATGTATAATTAATGTAATCTAATCTAAAGTTGGGCTTTAACGTATATAATATCATAGCATCATGGACATAGGATAACTGATAAAGCGTATCTGATTAGTTCAAACTTTTCAAAAATATATTTGAAAGTATAGTTATCCTATGAATTCTCCTTTCCCAAAGTTTTGTTGTTAATAGATTACACAAAATGACTATGACATGGCTTGGAATAAAAGCTAAAAAAAAAAAGATTATTGTTCTAGCTTGGTAAGTTTATAATCAAATGTTATTGAGTTTTATATGTTCAATCAGACAACTTTACATTATAAAAGGGAAATCTATAATGCACAAAATACCACATTTTTTTAAATATGCTCTTTAGAATCTAATGGATGGCATATGAAAATTGAAATTAAAGTATTGTATTTATTCTAATTTCTATATTTGAGACAAAATACAAAATGCCGAAAATAATTGACAACAACTTATTTATAAAGTTTAAAATATTTTTCAATATCTTTAATGACCTTTTAATAATTAAAATTTACAACCTCTAATTGTTTTAAATTTAGGACGAACAGTAGGCCCATTGGTGCACTTATTTTTTCTTACATGCAGATCTTTAATAATATCTAAAACTTTCAAAACGCATTACAGGTAATTATCATTGTCATTTTAATAATTTTCATTTAAAAAATGTATGTAGAGACAGCTTATAATCATTCATTAAATAGCACGCAAACTAGGGCAAGATGTTTCAAATTATTGGGAGCCTACAGTTATCCATTAAAAACCATTCAGATCACTTCACTCTGTTTATTATTGATGCACAAGAAAATTATCATGTACCTTCAATTGTAAGTTATTAAAATAACAAACCAAATTAACTTTAACTAAGGCAATGCAGCTATAACATTTGATTCAGGCCCCACACACTTTTAAATCTTTAAATGAAACTAGAGTCAATTAATCTTATCTAAAATTCTATACAGTAAGGTTAAAAAAAATTTCCTCATCAAAATCGTGCCCTTCTTTCCAAGCGCCTCGACTTTGCAAGATCAAGGTGTAGATCTAGTTCTATTCTAACCTTTTTCTAAATATCTACTTACAACAGTTTTATGGTTAGGTGAATTGGAATGATTCCAAGATGGTAAATATGCAAGAGCCTGAGATCTTGAACACCCAGGAAGATCACGTTTAAGCTTATCTGAATGCTGTGATGAAAAATTCATTTCAACAATTGTTGATTTCAGACCAAAGAAATATTTTGAATGTTTGAAAAGAGCAGATCCAGATCTAAATCTACATATGTTGGTACTATGAGAGCACCCAAGTGCTGAGAGAGATAAGAGCATACAAGAACTCTTAATCATCATTCAGAATGGCAATCTAAGCATAAAATGTAACGAGAGCTATAGCTCAGACCCACATGAAAACAGTAAGCAGCTTTTCTTAGCATTATGTATTTCGTAATTGTGAAACCGAAAGAAGGTTATGTCTCTTTATGCCTTTTTGTCCTATTGAACTAGTTTTCACAATGTGGTAAACAACACAGCTTTCACTTTGGGGAATGATTTAGTCTTAAAAGTTTTCTCCAATAAATAAAAAAATAAAATTAACATAAATTAAGCGTGATTGTATCAATAATCGCGAAAAAAATTTCGATCACAGCTAATTATAGAAATTCCTAAAGCACGCTTTTTAAAATCTTGTAATAATCTTTTCTTATAAAAGATTAAAATAAGAATCCATCAATCTAACCTACAAGACTGGAGTTAACTGTGCCCCTGGATCTTTGGCAGACACGGTATGCTTTCCGAGAAACTGTGCTGAGTGTGCTCACAAAAACCTGTTAATTTTAACCTCATTCATTGGCATAAGAGTTTTACTTTTTGTCTTCAAAATGAGTGAAGACAAAGCTTCTTCTAAAACAAATGCAGAAAGTAAATACAGGCAGGCAACTGCCGAAGCAAAACACTCGGGAGCAAAGAGGAAATCTAAAGAAAAGTCGCGGTCTGGTGTCATATATCTCAGTTCAGTGCCAGAGTACATGAGTGTTCAAAAGCTGAGAAATATATTTTCTGAGTATGGCGAGGTGGGAAGAACATTTTTTCAACCTGTTGGTAAGTGTTCTAAATATGACATGGCAGTTTCAATCAAGATTTCTTAAATTTTAACACAGCTTTGTCTTTTTCTATCATGCCACCTAATGATAAATTGCTTCACATAACTCGCCTAGCAATTCCTGTGAAACATCATTTTACTCTGCCCTACACCATTGGAGTCGCTGAAAATGATTATTTTAAAGAAGATCAGATTGAAAATTTCTGTGCTATTCTTTATTCTGAGGAAATCTGGAATAAAATAGCCATCTCATCTGAAAGTAGGCTAGGCCTATATACTATAGTCTCAATTCATAAATCTGCTCTCTTCAGATCCGTCTGAATACAATCAGAGAATAATGATTTTGAATTAGATGTGTGGTTTGATACATGCCTTCTTAACTTTTGATTTATTTTCATTGTCTATAGATTTTGAGTCAATCAAAATGTCCAACTTTGGTCACAACGTCAGGATTTCATTGACATCAAGGGATCAGCTTCTTTACTGTTTATTATAGTGAACAAATTCCATTGTCATTGTTCTTGTACGTAGACAAGGAGTTAACTTCAGTTGAAATGCAAGGTTCAGTCCTGGCTGGAGCAGATTTGATTTTAAGTTTGACTCTTGGAAAAGGCTCTTTACAAATAATATTTTGTCGCCAGATGTGTATTCAGCAACTCAACTATAAAGACTCGAATTAAAAAATTGTATAAAAATGGTATTCGTCTGCTCCGTTGAGAATCATCATCCATAGTTGTATTTAATAGATGTAACCTTTGCTTTTAAAATAAATAGGTTGACATCTCTTATCTTATTCAGGTACAAAACAAAAAGGAGCACAGACTACTGACCTATTCAATTGGCTCAAATAGTGCTCTATATCTATGTCACACGGTTAAAAAAAGCATCAATTTATTTATAGTATTATTTTGAATATCTTCTTATACCAGTCAGTTCGAATTTTGAAATAAGGATCCGGTTCATTCGAAGCTGTCTTGGCGCTATTTTTCAATTCTGAAAGCACTTTTCCTGGCTTGTAAAACAGAGAAAGTAGAACTATGCTCCGTGTGGTAAGCGATTCTGGTGTGTGTGTTCTGCCCACGTTACAGGCAAGAGTCTGCTATAAGGCTAAGAGAAGGAAAGGGAAAGGGGTTAGGCCCACGAACCAGGTGACCCCACCCACACACACTTGTAAGACATTCCTGATCTGTCATCCAGTTTTTTTTTTACTCTTGAACTTTATGTATCCTGATAATTCAAATTTCGGATAATTTCAAGTCCTTTTTTTCTATCTCAATGGCTTCAAAATAACCAGACTCAACTGTATAACTATAAGCATTTTAATTTTTATTGAATTTATTTTCACAGAAAAAAGCTTCACTTACAAGAAGGGCTTGCTGTTTACAGAAGGATGGGTAGAGTTCAAAGACCACCGGGCTGCCAAATACGTTGCTGTCACACTGAATGCTACCCAGGTTGGAGGAAAAAAACGAAATCCCTGGTATAGTTGCATATGGACTGTCAAATTCCTGCCCAATTTCACCTGGACAGATGTTAATGCTGATAGAGAACTGAAGAGAGCAACATTTGACAGTAGAATCCGTGCAGATATTGCACAAGTAAAGAAACAAACAAATTTCTATGTGAGCAGTTATGAAAAGTCAAAGACTCTAGGTGAGATGAAAAAGCGTAGAGAAAAGCGTGGTGACAAATTTGAGACAAGAACATTTGGAGAGGGAGTACCACAGAGGCTTACAGATGAAGAAGTTAAAGCACAAAAGTCAAAGATAAGCCTATCTAGTCAGAAAGACAGAGGTGGCGAAAAACAGAGGAAGCAGAAGAAAACTTTTGTTGGCAATGATGAAAGTGCAAGCAGACAGTTTGTTATGAAGAGCATTTTTAGCTGAGAGACTCCCTTTCAATGTGACTGTAACAAGTCCTTAGCTGCATGTTGTGTTTTTCATTGAGGTGATTGCGGGTAAATTTCAAATTTTTGTATAGTGGAATAAATTCCATTTATAGATCTAATTTTTTTTGTTTAATTATTTTTGTGTCAGCTACAAAACTGCAGCAAAGAATGTGAAAACAGTTGTTTTCAGAAAAATTGAATTATTTGAAGTTGATTTTTGATTTGTTATCATTATCATTTTATTAGTACATAAATGTCAACTTGCTAAACCCCAGCTTCATTTTTAGAATTTTACCTTTTCTTTCTTTATTAACAACCTTAGTTTTTTATTTTTTTTATTTTAACTAAAATTTTAGGTAAATAATCTCATTCACAAGAGAAGGCAGATAAGGATCCATAGCATGAAGAATTTAATACAGAGATGCAAAAACTCTAAATTGTCAAGCATTTGTGAAGTATTAGCTAAAATTAAGCAAGAACCAGGTAGCCCACATGCAGATACAAACAATAAGATAGCCCACTTTGCTGTTATATTAGTGTTAGTTTTATCTTGAACCATATTCATCTAAACAGATAAATAAGGCATGTTTTAATTTAAATGGTTTGATGATGTGATGGCTCATATAGCTAGGTATGGGCAGGGAACAACTGAACATTTTATAAGGAGCAGTTTTGGAACTGCTACCACCAAGCTGGTTTAGATGTTCAATGCATGCCATATATGAGCTGTAGAAATTATTTAGTTTCCTAAGAATTATCCAAATTATTATGAGTCTTTATTTTAGTGTTACCTATGCTGAATACATCAGGTATGCTTATACAAGTGTTTGTAAAAAAAAAAATAAAAAGTTTATTATTGTTCTGAAAAAAAAAAAAATAGGAATTGAAACAAAACCATTGTTTAGTTATGTAAAACTAAAGGACTCTATAAATTTCATGAGACTTTTTTCAAAGAAGATATAGCATGGTAAATTAGCTTCATCTTCTGCACTAAAGTGACTTAATTATAAAAACAATACAATAACATCATTTTCAGTTACGTTAATTCCTCAAATATACTGTATTCCTTGACTTCATTAGAATCTGCTTCCTTGTCGGCAACTCAGTCTTTGACCATTGTGTAAACTGATATCATCACTCTTTCACTAGGCAATGAATTTGTCGCATTGTTCACACAATGAGTTTGTGAGTGGAGTTTGGTAATTGTATTACTTGGAACAGAATATACTATGCAATTCCTTATTTGCCAGCCTTGATGTCAGAAATTTTATCTGGTGTATGAAAAGTTGTACAAAGTTGTTTTACATTATAAATAAAAAATGTATTTTTAGTGATATATTCTACATGTATATATATATATATATATATATATATATATATATATATATGTATGGACCATAAAAATATGACATTAATGAACTCTGAAAATGTACATTTGGTCTACCTCTTTTGATAATGATATGAAATCTGAACTTGTTCCTTATACATAAATGATTGCATTGTAATTTTTATTTTGTTAGATTTCATTTATGGCTGACCTGATTAAATGACCCTTTTGTATCTTTTGCACACAATATCAGAGCTTTTTTTTTTGCAGCAGATCATGCAAATGCCTATTGGTAGTGTATGAATGTGAGACTCGCGACATAAGGAAAACAAGCTGTTCAATGCCATCTTTTGATCTCATTCTAATTCTAAAAGTGAGCCAGTGTAGACTTAGGATAAGCCACACTTTGTGAAGAAGAAGAAACCATGAAATCAATCTTGGAAATAAGGTTCTAGCAATATATGCAGCTAATGACAATCAGGCTAGTTTCTTTTCTTTTCTTTTCTTTTTATTCTTTATGATTTTGTCTGACTTCATTTGCTTTATTGCTTAGTCATAATAACTTTTATTCAGTTTTATATTTACGCATCCAATTTCCACTAATTCAAGTCTGTATTAAGTTTGAATGCCTCTTTCGTAATGTCTATAGTATAACTGCTAGAGAGTGTGATTCACCCTTCTGTTCATTTTTTTTTTGTTTGGAGACAATGAACTTGGACATTGGTCATGGCAGACTTTCTTCGTCCATGCTTTATGCCAGTGCACTGAATAATGAGTGAATTGTCATTCTTGTGTCTTGGGTTTGATCTCTGAATTATCTTATTAAATTATGCAGTGTGAACAAAATCTGTAGGGGATGCTCAAGAAGATAGCAGTATCTCATGCTTGTAACTTTATCACATTTCAACTTCACTCCTTCACTTTTGATGTAAATATATACATACATATGTCCATGTATACAGTTAGAATAATTTTGTGATTAAAAATGAGATGGTGCATTCTATTTCAGACAGCATCAATTGAAAAGACTTTTAAATGACTTGATGGATGGGTGCCTTTGGTGCTGAGAGTGAAATGAAGAACCCATCTTGAGATTCCTTGGGAATTTTTGTCACATTGTAAATGATATATATATATATATATATATATATATATATATATATATATATATATATATATATGTAGGCTTACCTGTTAATTCAAATTGTTGGGAGTGGTCTTTAAAAAATTTAAAAACATATTGAGCTACTGCTATTTGAAAGAGAAATGTTATGAAGATTTCATTACTGAAAGCCCTCCCCGTTCAGAAACATGAGAATGTATTCTTTTCAATAAGTTGAACTATCATTAAAATGATAAAAATGATTAATGCCTGATTCAGGTTTTTCTAAATCAGCTGTAACAGAAAAGTTACTGGGCAACTTTATCCTTGCATCGAACTTATCCCTATTTTTCCATCACTAACATGATGAGAATAATTCCTAGAACTGTAGAAGGGTTGATTTTCCCAAAGCAAGTCATTGAATGATGAGTGGTTCATTGGGTTTACAAAAGTTTTTACTTTTGTTTCTAATGTATATTGCTAGGCACTGTGTATGATTACGAAAATTAATAAAAGTGATACGAGCGATAGAGACAACAGACTTTTTTCATTAATTTTTTAAAAGACAGGTCAAGTTGATAAAACTATAGAAAATCTTGGAGCTTAAGAAATGGAATATAATATTGTAAACACTACAGGCTTCCCACATGATTGGTCAAAATTCTAAAAGTCCTGGAATGTTATTTTTTATCCTTGAATTAAAATATTTGCCAAGAAATGCTAATTGGAATCTTGGTTTTTTTGTATTTTAATTTCATTTACCAATAGAACTAGGAACACTGATTATGTGCCTTAAATTGTAAAGGTAGAATAAAGTGTTTATTGCTTATTTTACCTTCCAACCAATCTGATGCTAATAAATTTGACTATGTTTCAATGCCTGGGCAGAACAGCATGCTATCATTCTATTTATTCCATGTACATGTGTATACACACACACATACATACATACATACATACATACATACACATACATATAGTATGTATATTCTGTATTTTCTAAATCCATTTTAAGATCTTTTAAACATCATATACTGTGAAAGACTTGCTATTATTATTACCGCATAAAGTGCATAATGGTGCACTGCCTTTTTGGGAATTCATAGCTGCTCATTTATTTAAACCTATATGGTACATATACTGAACTTTTTAAAAAAATCTATAAATAGGTTTGGATTCTACATAATTATCCAATTATTGTCATTCAATCATGGTGTAGCTGTAAATAACCAATCTGGAATTTCTTCTCAGGCATTCTTTAGTAGAAGTATTCGCAGACTAACCCGCCGTTGGAAGCTCTATTTGGATAATATCAACTTAAGAGCAGCCGGGACTAGGATAGCTTTCTTTTGATGTATTGTTTGCATAAGTTGCTTAAAAAATTATTAAAAATATATATAGCCCCATCATATTAAAACAGGAACTTAATTAGCAGTCTCTCCAACCTGCCATCGTATAAGTATTACACACACACACACACACACACTGTACTTCATTTTCTTGAACCAAAAATGGTAACTTATTAAAAAACATCATCCTTTATTCACTCTTCATATTAACCGCTTCCCCCCACCCTTATATTCTTTTCTTAATTTCCTCAAATTATTAATTTGAATTTTTGTCCAAAACTGCTATCCATAAAGACTTCAGGTGCTGAATGATTCCATCAGTGTGTTTCACAAAGTCAATGAGTGAGTCGAAGAAGCCAAGACTAATAAGAAATATATGTACTCATCTACTGTAGCACTAATCAGAGTACGCCTTACGTACCGCTGTTAATGAGTCATACCGTTACTAGCACGTGGTTTCCATTGTGTCTACAGTTGATACACACATTACAAGGGGCTAGATTAATATTCAGTAGCTAGCATTAGATCATCGCTAGGTAGGACTAGGAGGAGTTTATGCAAATAATGTCGGTCAGTCTAAAAATTTAGCGTCCCAGTCTAGCTGAGGGCCCGTTAGTCTCGTCTGTGAAACCTTAGAAATAACTGAGGTTGCAATTGGTTGTAAAGTTGAACTACGTCGCTTGAAAACACCTTAAATCAAGAGGAATAATGAGAGCCCCGTTATTTCTTACAGCTTATGGATACATAGTGACACTGCAATTTTTTAAACACACATACCGGTGCACGTGCATGTAATCAAAAGTTAAGCTTCACAAACGAGCGACAATGGACCTGAACAATGAAAAGCATTTTTCCACACTACCCACTTTACATTATCAAAAAAAAAAAAAAAGAAAAAAGAAAAAAAATTCTGCAAATACAGTATTCAGTGAAATGCTTTGCTCAGCGCCTGCTCCTTCAAACTAAAAAACAACACAGGTTATGAGTCGGTTTATGAGAAAAGGGGAGGGAGAGAGAGAGAGAGAGAGAGAGAGAGAGAGAGAGAGAGAGAGAGAGAGAGAGAGAGAGAGAGAGAGAGAGAGAGAGAGAGAGAGAGAGAGAGAGAGAGAGAGAGAGAGAGAGAGAGAGAGAGAGAGAGAGAGAGAGAGAGAGATTTCCCATTAATTTGGGAAATCAGCTTAATATTCTGTAGTTTCTTAATATCTATTTTGAGATCGTTTTGAACGTTGTGAATTGTCACACAAGTGACAAAGGGTACCGTACAAAAATGCATTGCCTTGAGGGGAATCATTGCTGCGCATTTATTAAAAGTAAACGCATATATATATATATATATATATATATATATATATATATATATATATATATATATATATATATATATTCATGAATTATGATAATATCCATTGTCCACTAATAAGAATCTACAAATGCACTATGCACTTTCTAATGTCACAAAATTAGATAACAGTGTTACGTCTGATCAAACCACAGAACTGGAACTGGAGGCTTAGCACTCGTCCTATTGATATAATTAATAACTGCTACCGTGACTGTGAACTCTTCAGTTTTTCGTGTTAAACATTGCTGTTTCCGCCGGGACGAAATTTTCTTGTCCTTTCTGGCGAGCCTTTGCAAAACCCGGTGCGTTTTCACTCACAAAACATATTTTAACGATGAGTGAAGTCAGCAGTACCGTGGCAAACAGGTATTATTTATATTAATGTGTCCAATTTTTTAAACTAACCTTTGCGTTAAGATTTTAACACATTTAAAACGTCCCGTAACCAATGTAAACAAATGCCAGCTAGCCGGATTTTCTCTGTTGTGGTAGTAATGTTATAAACTTCATTTTTCATATTTCTTTTTAAATGGACCTAAATCAAGGTACATGATTGCAAGGAAAGAAGACATTATTTATAATTTAGATAGAAATTCATATTTTAGTTAGCTATCGATTAGCCTGCCAAAATCGCGATATTAGATCTATTCAAATCTATATCCAAAGAAGTCAGATTTTGATCAATGAAAAAAAGAGGTATAACTAAAACTTTTTAGACTGGGAGATAAAGAATTATCAAATTGTTATCAGCAATCTATTCATGTTGAAAAAAAAATTGAGTGAATGAATTAGCAATGATCAACTTATGCTTATCAACTCAGGTTTGTGAAAGACTTAAACTGGATATAAGGCGAAGTTTTATAGGATATAAACCTGCATTTTTTTTGTAACTTTCAAAGAATCATATGAAAAGATGCAGATTTAACTTGAACACAAGACTTAACTGAAACAATTTTATCGAACAGGATGGGGAAACAAATGAGATCTAGACCTATAAAGAGCCTCTTGGAATGTTGTATAGCCTACTGCATGCTGGCTGGGCTTTCAGAAACTTGCATGCATCAATTCTCTTGTGATCAAGATTTTAAGTTGCTAATGGGTAATGAATGTTGGAGGGGGTTGACCAACCCAATTTTTGGATTTGACTTGGGGTGAAAAAAGTCTCATTGGCTGTTGAGCATGGATGTCAAACTGGTATGTGATATGGTGGAACAGGATAAATAGGTTAATGCAGCATCTGCTGGCTATCCATGGGTGGTTTTAGTACAATATAACCCACTTATTGTCAGCTGATTTATTGATATTTTTTTCCTAAAAACCGAAGTTTTACCTCAATGTTCTTAGTAATAAAATTCTCTTTTTATAAGTCAATTGATTTGTTTTGTATGTTACTCTGCTTATGGACACACCTGCTACACGTTTTTAGTCAAGCCCAAGTAGAAGGTGAAAAAAAATCGGGAAGGAAAGAATCTCGCAATTTTTATTCCTGCCCCTCCCTCCCCATATCCAATTTAGTGTCACTTATACTGAGGGTTTAACATCTTCTAAGTCCCTTGAGTATGGTCTTGGCCTACACAGCGCCAGATTTCGCCCATCCCAGTAGGTCTACCAATCAGTTTATTTACATTGTCTCAGTTTAATCAAGGCACCAAAAACAACATCTATAGGCTACATTAGGACTAGATCTAGGTCTGAATCTAGATTTGGCCTTTCCCACATCCCCCGGTCAGACGAGTGCTGGGTGCAAATCAGTCTGGGCACTGCGACTGCACCCCAACCCTTGACCTGGGTTAATTGCCTACAAGCCATACTGCTCTGATCTGTCTCTCTCTTACACACTATCTTTCTTTCTCTCCATCTCACACAAGATCTTGCTCAGGTTATTATTTATGTCTCGGATTGTTTCAAGATCGTTTATTTTGTAAAGTTACAAAGTAGTACCAGTTTTACAGTACCTCGGCTAGACTAGAACTACTCTTCAGCAACTTCCCCTGTTCCATATAGCTTTTAGAACTAGGCATAATTGAAGAAAAGTAGGAAAATTTTTCAAGAAACCTAGGTCAACTTGATCTTAGAAAGTATATGGTAGGTCAATGGGAGCCTGCGCTGCGTGGGGTGTGCTTATCAAGTGGGAGACTGGTAGAGCTAAATCTAGAATTAAGGAGCTACAAATCATATCTGTTGATTTTGTAATCAACTACAATGTAATCTGAGCAGACATCCGCTTCCTGCAAATCGGCAGCCACAGTGCCTGCTTTCAGCCCACCTCAGTGACATTCATGGGACTTGAAATTATGCCCCAACTCTTGACTCTCAAAATTAGTAAACTAGTTTTATAATACATGTAGAAATATCAGGACTGTTTTATGGTGTTCAGGTATGAACCAAGTTCACATTTGTCAACTTCATTTATGCCTTCCAGCATTTTAATTTAAATGTATGCAAGATATGCCCTGCTTTCCTGATTTGAAAAAGGCTTTGATTAGATAAAATACAAAAAATTCTGTAGTTAAAGAAATTATTGGAGAACAGAAAGGTAAAACATAAACTATGTGCTGGACATCAGCCATGGTGAACATGTAATCCTGAACTATGAGACTTTAGGTTCAAGTGAAACATAGCCACTAAAGCATGAACAATATCAATTATTTTATTATGTCTTATTATTATTTCTATCAAAATATATAGGAATAGCAATATTATTTTTATTAACTTATGCTAAACTTTGAATGCTTTTTTTTTTCTATCTTTTTTTTTTTTACTTCAGGGAAGGGCAAGCTAAGTTTGCTCAATCAAGGGTTGCAACTGTTGAAAAATATTATGGACTTTTCTGCGAAACACTTGGCTCTGTCATTAGAAAATCAGCAAGATTACGAGATAAAGGTAAGTTAAAAGGAAGTACATTTCTACGTATTTTATAGTGAAAATGGCATTTGTAAGATATTTGTTTGTGAAAACGTCAGAAATTTAGTAGATGAGATACATTTTACAAGTGAAGAAAACAAGATAATTCAATGCAATCTGGTTCTAAATATAAATATACATATGTAATTTTTTTTATACTTTTAGAATAGAAGAAAATGAAAAAAAATGAGAAAAAGTAATTGAAAAGTATTTTTCGCAACAGGAAAATTAAAAAAAAAAATCACTGTCTTGAAGGGAGCTTTTCACACAAGCATTTGAAATTTAAAGTTTGTGCTTCCATTTCTCTTGCTGAACACATATCCGTAAATTCTTGGAAAAAATAACTCTATCTTTGAGAATTTCCAAAAGTTTTTTCTCAATTCCCAAATGAAGGTCTCAGATTTGATGTTTTAATCTTGATTCATTAAATTCTCTTTAGATAAAATTTTATACACCTTGATTTTTTCACTTGTTCTCTGCAGGAGATCTTTTTGCTCATCACTTGAAGGAGTATGCTCAGGCAGAAAAACTCAATAATTCCTCTACTACAAGCTTGATGACATTTGCTGAGAACTTTGCAGCTGTGCAGGATTACAGAGATACAGAGGTTTGAAAGTAGCCTAATTGATTGGGTGTCTAGGCTTAAAAATAAATATGATTGTATTGCTTGGACATTTTATTTTACATTCTGTTCTTACATCTCTTGTTTCTTCAGCGTCAGCCTTTACCATCTCTCTTGAAATAGATAGAAAGAGAGAAAGAGCGGGGGGAGGTTAATGCACAAATATCAAATGTGTGGTTTAAATAATAAAATTAGGCTCAATGCTTGCTGTATGAGTGGTTATGCCTGTTATTTGTTTCACTATCTATGACTGATTCAACTTAAATTAAAATTGGCCTCTTATTAAAGTATTTATAAATATTGAGATACATGAATTTATACATATTTCTCCACAGATTAAAAGATTAGAAGCCAAAGTTCTTAAACCATTTATGAAATATGGCACAGTCTGTAAAAATATGAAGGTGAGTGTGTCATTCCTTGTTGTTATGAAGCCATAGGTTAAGAAAAATAATATGTGTTAAAAATTAGGGACAGAAACATTGAATTAATTATTTTATTGCTTAAAATCCCCTGTATGTTGGTACTTCACAACTTAGTGATGAAAAAAAATCATCAATTCTTATTCAATGATCTCCACTTTTCTAAAGACTTCCCAAATGAAATTTGCTTTCTGGCTATCAGTGATCTACACACTCCTCCTTAACTGCCTTTTTCTTTATCGTATCTCTTCCCCTCAAAATTACCTCCTAAGATATTTTCCACATTTTGCAATGGTTCAAGAAAAACCTATATAAAAGATTAGTTTTATTGTTATCTTTAAAAGTTACTTTGGGGCTTGTTTGGACTAATATAAACTGACATCCATCCCATACAGGATCAGATAGCATATTGGTTTAGAGCTTTCAAACTGTTGTATAACTTAATTAAGATGTCAGGTGAGTGATTTGAATTTTCATGGGCGGTATTTTCGTAACTAACAGTGATTCATGCCCATTTTTAACTTCATAAGTACAGTTAGATGTTGATTATGAATGGAAAACATTGACAATGATTAAGAACAAGCCATTATATATTCCTCTTGACTCCACTCAAAAAAGACACCCAACTTCCTGTAGATTGTTCGAAGGACATTTAAACTGAGGCAGCAGATGGTAAGCCAAACTGCTGCTGTGCTGTTCCAGTTTGACCTGTTTCGATTTGGGTTATTTTAAAGATGGAGATTTCATTTTGTGATAAATAACAGTCTGTTCTTGGGGTTTCTCTTGCAGGCCACGGTGAAGAGCAACCAAAATGCTTGGGACCGGGAAAGGAAACAGCTGGCAAAGCTAGAAAAGCTGCATCAGAAGCTACCTGCATCTGATCCACAAGTTGTATCCTTTTTTGTTTTTTTAACTTCAGCTTCTCTTTAACATAATCATTGAAGCAGCAGAAAATAGCGCAGGTCCGGCTAATCTAGGTGGTGGTTGCTACATGCCTCCTTTGAAAGCATTCATGGATGATACCACCATAATCTGCTCAAAGACGAAACACGCCGAATGTTAGAGCGCCTTGACGTCTTAATGGCATGGTGCAGGATGAAATTCAAACCAAAGAAGTCTCGCAGTCTTTCAGTAAGGAAAGGTAAGATAGATGCGACGACGATATTCACAGTGGCCAGTCAGCAGATACCAACAGTCAGTCAAGAACCAGTTAAGAGCCTTGGGAGATGGTACGATTCATCCATGAAAGATACCAAAAGAGGACTAGAAACAGTAGAACTTGCTACCGAAGGCCTGCTAGCCATCAACAGATGTGGCCTTCAGGGTAAGCTGAAAGTGTGGTGCCTTCAGTTTATGCTAATTCCGAAGCTCCTCTGGCCACTCCTTGTCTATGAAATCTGCTCAACTACAATAGAGGCAATAGAAGCTAAGATCAATAAGTTCACCAGGAGGTGGTTAGGGGTACCTCCGGGTCTCACAGATGTGGCAATGTACTGTCGTAAAGCAAAGTTGAGACTCCCTCTAAAATCCATCTTGGAAGAGTATAAATGTGGCAAAGCCAGGCTACTCTCGATGTTAGAAGACTCCGAGGACCCAATTATGAAGACAGTGCAACTGACCATAAAGACGGGTAGGAAATGGAAAGTTGTCGAAGCGGTAGATGAAGCTAAGGAGTGCCTTAAGATTAAAGAAGTGATTGGGCAAACTCAAATTGACCGCAAAGGGCTAGGATCATCTACAGCAAAGTGGTGGTCAAAAGCAGAAGGGAAAGAGAAAAGAGACATGGTCATTAATGAGATACGGCTCAATGAAGATTCCAGAAGGATTCAGAAATCAGTCCAGCAACCTCAACAGGGACAGTGGACTAATTGGGATAATGCCCTGCAGAAATCCCTCACATGGAATGAGATCTGGCACATGGCGCCTTCATCGGATCAGTGTACGATCTCCTGCCCTCAAACGCAAATCTGGTACGGTGGGGAAAGAAAGAAGACCGCACTTGTCCGCTATGCCAAGGCACGCAGACCACAGAGCATGACTTGAGCTCTTGCAAAATCACCCTCTCACAGGGGCGATACACATGGAGGCATAACAGAGTCCTTCAGGAACTTGCCGCAATCATAAGCAGGGCTAAAGGAGAGACTACCCTCCCTAATACCAACGCGTTGATATTCACAACAGAGGGAGGCGCTAAGTCATGGCACGGAAGGCCGGTGAGGACAACAAACCAGATAAAATGCCTTCTAGACGGCTGTGATGACTGGTATGTTTCAGCAGATCTTCCAGAATGGGACAGTCACCCCAGTATAATCAAAGAAACGAGATCGTGATCCATTCAGCTTCCACACAACAATTGATCATGGTGGAGCTAACAGTACCATACGAAAACAGAATGGAAGAGGCCCACATCTACAAAAGAGAGAAATACATGAACCTGACCAAAGAGCTAGAAAATGCCAGCTACAAAGCTGTGGTGATGCCCGTTGAGGTTGGTGCCAGAGGATTCGTAGGGTCATCAGTCTACGACCTTCTAACTAAACTTTCAATATGTGGCAACAAAAGAACAAAAGCTCTAAAGTTACTGGCGGAAATAGCCGAAAACAGTTCCCGGTGGATCTGGAGCAGGAGAAATGAGAGGTTCCTTCATAAGGATTAAAAAATGCTCTAACCATCGCAGGACCATTGGCGAAGTGGTATAGCGCCGGGATCAGCAATCCATCAAGAAATGAGGGTATGCGTTCGAATCCTGGCGCTGTGCAAAAAAAAAAAAAAAAAGATAACAGGGAGACACCTGGGAGTCATGACCTGGGTGTGGCCCGGCCCCCTTAGAGTGTCAGAGGTTCAGGGCCGAAACACTTGCTACTAGGGGGGTTTCTTCTCTGAAGACTCCCTGTTATCTAGCTCCCCAATGAGTTTCTACCTACTTGAAGACAGAAATGAAAAAAAAAAAGTATAGTTGTGATCCTCTCCCTGTTCTTAGCAGAATAAATCCTTTTTCTATTTTATTCCTTCTTCAAAGCTATTATATACCCTGAAGAACTATCTTCACAGCTTTTCCATTACAGTGCTTAAGGATATGCATATTGGTTTTTTTTTGCTACCTAATGGTTATAAATAATTTTGTTGTGATTTGATTATGAACAGGCAAATGAATTTTTTTTTCTGAAGGAAGACTATGTACTTACAAGATGTTGAGTCTAATGGGCAAACCATTGTGATTAGCTGAGCTGAAATTATGCGATGATACTGATGGTTTTCTTGAAAAATGTTGCAATTTCTTTGCAAGTGTTATGAAACTCCAATTTTGAAACTTAAAGGAAAAAAAAAAAGAAAGGCAGTGAGGTGTTGTCTTTTTTCATTCTCCTCTGAAATGTATTTTTCTTAACACTATTTCCAGTCCAAGGTGAGATTTTATCAAACTATCTGCCCAAGCGTCAATGAATGGACTGTACAATGACCAGACAAGAACTCCATCACCCCACTACCTTCATACCCTCACCTTCTCCCACCATTTAAAGGAAACAAAACATTCCACATTTGATCATTGATTTGTGTATATTTATGCCTGAACAGAATACCTTTCATAAGATATTTGCAAAAATTATTTTAGGTTTTCAAGCAAAACTTTTATGTTTCCATAAGATAAAGGAGATTCTAAGATGTTTAATTCATACCTCTATAAAGGGCTTTTGTTCTACACAAAAAATTCATTTTTATTTTTGTGAGGATAATAATAAAAGGGCTATTAGTGGCAGGTTAAATTGAGCAGAAGAAAAGCTTCAAATGATTGTATTTTCTAGTTTGCAAAATTGGAAGAAAATGAGCACACGAAGACACTTTCTCTATCTTATATAGTTATTTTTAATTTTGGAATAAGATTGTGCTATGTTGATCCACAAAACTTTTACTGTGGCAATAAAATGAATTTAAATATTGAGTATAGATATTTGCCAATGTTTTACAGAGTAGTTTTAATATTCAAATTGCAATTTTTAAAAACTGAATCTATAGTGATTTTTTCTCCTTTAGGCAATGAATGATCTTCAAAGAATGCGTCAAGAAACAGGCATTTATGGAGAAAATCTTATATCTGAGATTGATCAATTTGAGAGGAACAAGCTGGCTGATGTGAAGGTTGGCTGATAATCACTTTTTGTGATCTTTTTTCTTTTCTTTAATGATTTAATCACATATAAAAATATGTTTTAAAAAATTCTTTTGCTGCAAAGTTAATCATAGCAAATCAAAATTTTTTGATTCTTCACCAGCTTGGTAAGTATGTGTGTCTTGTTGTAAAGTGAATTATTTTCACGTATCGAAGTACCTATGAGAACAGATGGTAATTGAACTTGTGGCTTAGAAGGAAATCATCATTGTGATGAGGCAAAATCCAAGCAGACAACTTTAATGTTCTTTGTTAAAGAGCAGAAATAAAAAAGAGTAGAAAGATTTTGGTTTTAAGCTTTCTTGTCCCAATCCAATCAAAATGAAGTAGCTGTCTTTAGGGAATTTTTATCTGTAAAGGATAAAACTTTGTGTTTCTCAGAGTTGAATTCTGTGTAACCCATTTTTGATTATAGTTTTCACTCATAAAGAAATTAGGTAAATAATACCTTCTGTAGTATCTCTGACTTTCAATATCTATTAAATGCAAAACTTTTCATGCTATAATAAACTTTAATTCAAGCAGCTTTCTTATTTATTTTTATAGCCATTGATTCAACCTTCTCAGACTGCATCAGTTTCCCTCTTTTTTACTCTTTAATCCCAGGTTTGTTCCCAGTGAACAGGACTTTTTTGAGCACAGCTGTAAAGATATCCTTTACATATTGTAAATGAACCTAAACTTTCAGAGTATGCTTTGGTTGGAAAAGGTTAGGGGTATCTTTTGTAATGATAAAGTTTATCTCCGTATGACAAAGAAATTATTTGAAATAAATATTGTGATAAAAAAGACCCATTCTTCAGATTATTCTCTTTGTCTTTTGCAATTCCAGTCAGTGCTAAGTGAGTTTGTGCAGATTGAGATGATGTTCCACGCTCGGGCACTCAAATATCTGTCAGAATGTTATGAAGCAGTGCAAAGCATTGACTCAGAGGTGGACATGGATGTAAGTAAATGATGTATCAAAAACCTGAACATTATTAAGCCTCAGCCCCGCTATTTTTCCTACCCACCAGCCTATTTATCTAGTTGGTTGCATATTGTGAATGTCTGTCAGTAGAACCCGATGATCACAAAATTTGCAGATCTGATGTGTATGATCTGGTCTTTTATACTATTTTGACAAACAAAGAGTATACATGTTTTTTTTTGATGACTTTAAAACTTAAATTCTGTGAAGCCCAGAAAACTCTTTGAAGCCTAGATATTATTAAAATTCTGGGCTTGTAATACCAGCTTGTATTTCTCACAAAGCCTATGTTGTGCCCTCTGTGGAAACATTTTTTCTTGAAATCATGAGATTTGCTAACTCATGAGGCTCAAAACCTTTCTTGAGATTGTGAATGTGGTGCTTAAGCTAAAGGAAGGGTTGATATTTAATTCTATTTTAGACTCAGTGGTTTTTTACTATTTAATAAAAGAAAACGAGTTATATGACATTGCAATGTCCACTCTTTGAAATGTCAAGTTTATTTTTTTTCGCGCATATATTTCCTTTTCTGCATTTCCTTTATATATGCTTAAGTGAAACATTGCCATTCATTCCTGGCATTCCATGTTGGTTGATCAGTTGATTACATTTTTAAAAATTAACCTTTCATTGATTGTATCAGTATAAATGTGAGATCAAATGTTAAAATACAATTTACAAGCCCCTGTACTTTATATTGACCATAATTGTCATCAATGTCTCCTACTGTGCAGCAATTTCGAGCAGCTCTGTTAGAGGCCTCTGGTTTGTCCCGCTCCATGACTCAGACTGGTAGTTCATTTGGTACTTCAACTGCAGCCTCAGGGACCCTTACATCTAGGCGAGAATATTCCACTCATGGACCCTCATCCAATCAGGAAATGCATCGGCCCTCACCCAGACAAAGAAGGCATGGGGTCAGTGGAAAATCTTGAGTATTTTTGTTTTATTTTGTTTATTTTTTTATTTGTTGATATGTTTTTTTTTAATGTTATGTTATCTTTATAGTGGTCAGGAAAACTTTTTTTTAGCCTGCAGGCAAACTATTAATTTGTAAATATCACTAAAACAGCCCAAGTAAAGAAATATCAGAGTCAAAATATGTGCACAACCTTTCTCTGATGGGATCAAAATAATCTCATTGATTATACTAAAACTTTCATACTGAGCAACTGGTAGTGGCTTAAATTGGCTCAAAGTACTGTTGATTAGGGTATTTATAAAAGACGTTAATGCATATGAGATAAAATAAAAGCATAACACTGTATCTTTCAATGATATCCATGAGTATGAATTTGACTTTTCGAAAGCAATGTCAGCTATTGATATATGACTGAGATTTTCAGTTTCTATTTGAAAAATGTACATTAACTCAGAAAATGTGCACTGCAATGCATATATAGCAGTCTAATGACTAAAAATCTACAAATTTTGTATTATCAGATTCAAAATAAATATGCTTATTTTATATCAAATTTATATGCTATAATGTTATTTGAAATAGCAAATTGATCATCCTGATTTTTTTACATAAATTGACAACAATTTTTATTTCTTTATCTGATTATTTTGTACTCAAACATCAGAATGATCAATTCATTACATGAAATAGTTTTATAGAAGTAAACATGTCTCACTGTCAAATTTATTACAGGACTAGCCATTGTGTTCCTTAGTTATTAAATTCAAATTGACTTCCTTCTTTCTTTGTTTTGAAAATATATAAACTGTTTAGAATATAATTTTTGCCTTATTTTGTATGTTGCCTTTTCTCACTATATTTTTATGATAAATATATATCACCTTCTTCTTTCACATATTTTTCCTCTAATATCTCAATATTTTCATGAAACTTGCTCTGTTGAAATAATTTTAATTTTTTCTCTACTGTATTTGCACCCTAACCTCACCACATTGTTTTCCTAACACTTACCTAGTCTCTGCAACCAAGCTATATAAGCCAGGCATTCAAAACAAATCTTATGTCTGCATGTTGTATATTCTGAAGAATGCCTGTAAGTGTTTATAAAAGGTTCAGACTGGTATTTTTTTTTAATCTAATTACCCTGGCAATTCATTAAATATTAGCATGTGTAGGTGTCTTAAGATTTAGCCTAGTGTAACAGTAAACAACATAGCTATCCAGGAACATGAATAGGGAGGAAGGGTATGTATGTATGCATTTAATCTATTACACAAAGGCAGCAATAATCTTTATAGATCTATGATAAATTTCTCTTATTGCACAGTGCAATTAATAAAGACTCAATGCTCTCCCAAGCACTGAGGATTTAGATTGTTTTCTGTGTATGATCTATCATTTTGTAAAACTGTTGGTGAGCATGTTTTTTTTTTATATTAACTTTGAAGCTGATTCAGTTTTTAAATCCATGCACAATTTTGCAATTTGCACCCTCTGTTCTTTACAGGTATCTTCATTGCATCTCCCCTTAGATTTTGTCTCTGATTGTGATAGTGACACTTGCACCAATTCTCTGTCCTGATTTTTTTTCATGTTGCACTTGTGTTGTAAGTTGACACATTTACCACCACGAGGTCTGTTCCATAAATAACTTTCTTTTGGTTATATCTTTAAAAGCAAAAAATACAGCACCATTTCATTTGGACCAAATTACCTTCACTAAATATAATCACCACTGTAGTCCAAACATTTTTGCTACCAATGTAGTGAGCCCCCTTAGGTACCTTTTCCAGCTCTTTTAAACCACCTTTTCTCTTGTCTTATGGTTGTATGAGTAGACAATGGCATCTCTACATGCCTTTCACTAGCCTCTCGAGTCTTTATTCATCCTCCAAACAGTCTTCACTTATTTCCTATAGTGGAGATTAGATATTTATGGATATCATAAGGTTTTTTTTCCCCAAAAGAATATATAAATAAAAAATAATTCATGATTATTCTGGTATGATATGTGAAAACCGATTTAATGAGTTTGGTATGAAAAAAGTTTTTGAAAAAAATCTTAACAGCTGTAATTTATATTCTTTCAATATTGTCATGGGAGTTTTCTTATATGTTATTCTTTACATGCTATTTTAGGCATATGAGTTGGGATCAGTAGGTTTTATTAAAAATAGAAAGAGGTTATTTATGGAAATTACAACAGACCTTGTGCCATTGATTAATTTTGAAAAAAACTCTATGTTAACTATTGGGTGACAATATTTCTACTTTATTTTACTTGTATCATAATTTTACAAGTTTGTATCACCTATATTGAAACTGAATGTTTAAATTTTACTTTTTTTTCATACCATGACTATTCTATAGTGACAGTACTTCTATGTTTAATGATCTGACTTTTGAAAGTAAAAGTTATTACTCTATCACCCAAATTTTCACTTTTTCAAAATCTTCTAGCTATGAAGACAAGTGTAGACAAATATTTGAGTAAACTATCCTGTTTCTTTTCAGCAGATGATTGAGAAATCCTTAATAATTTATTGCTTATAAATGGAGATAAAAAGAAAAAAAATTAGTGGGACAAAATCTTTACTAAAAATAAACTATATGTTTCATGCCTCATCTAAATGAATTATGTATTGAAAATTTAGATAAAAAGGGATTAAAAAAAAGTTTTATAATGAATTTCTCTCTCTTTTTTTTTACTATCACACAATATAAAAAATTTCATATCTGTAAAGAGAATTTCATACACTTTTTCCAGCTCACAATACCTTGCATGTACAAATTGCAACATTTTGAACGTGGGCATTTTGCTCATTAGTCCATTTTATGTCTCTATTTTTCTTGTAGATGATCTACAATGATGATGATGATGAGGATTCAGATGATGACTATGATGAAGATGAGGACGATGATGATGAATCTGATTACAAGTAAACCTATGATGTACAAAAAAATGTCACTAGAAATAAAAGTATATATTCTACATCAAATTTGATGTTACTTTACCTAATATTTGAAAACATTATCATAATATGTAAAAAAAAAATGCAGTAATTTGCAATTAGACTAGTCTTTTGTATAATAAACTAACATTACTCCTCTAGGTTTAATAGACTCATAATCCTAGTCTTATTATTGATATTTATTTATTTATTGTTTGCTTTTATTGTTGTCATTGCATTCTGATATCAGTGTTTTCTGCAAAGATAGGTTTGAAAAGTTTTACTTAAATCTAAAGCAGCTCCTGGCATAGTACTTCCAGTCACAAATTTACTCAACTTTGTTGGTAAGTGAAAAAAGGGCAACATCAGTTCTTCTCTGCCCAATGATGATTTTTTGAAACAATTCAGATTTTTTGTATTAACAAGGTTTTGAAATAAAAAAAAAATTCACCGTTTTTAAGCTTTATCGGTGCCCTGTGAACCTTTAAAAATTATAACAGGAAGCAAATTTTTTATATAAAGATATAATAATTTGATTAGTTGTTATAAAAAAATAATGGACTGGCAATGCCAAGGGAGGAGTTTCTTTGAATTTCGTTAAATTTTCTGTAATGAATTTTTTTTTGTCATACAGGATTGAAATATTATCCCCAGTTTCTTTGGAAATATCACTTTATAAATTTTTGTTTTGTGCAGGAATAAAGTTTTTGTGTTAGAGTATTATTGCACTTCAACAAAATAATAGCTCTTGACTTTTTAATGTGATTGGCTACCCTCGCTGTACAAAAATCAGCCTGGAATGCACCATTTTATTGCTGAAATTGTCGGTTCAAGATAAAGTGCGCTTTGAACTAATGTTTGAGAAACTCCATGAATTTTTTGAAACAGATACTAGAAGTACTTATGAGATAGGTAATGAATGTCAGGTATAAAATGATAACTTTATTTGTGAGCATTTTGTTTAAGTAGTTTTCAAATAAGACTTTGGTAACCTAGATGACGAGAATGTGTTATATTATTTATTATACATATATATAAATAGATATATTCTATTAACGACTCCATTTTAATTTGCTTGTACAGTAATATTTTAATACAGTATTCATGTATTGCAATCTGTGATAGTTTTGCTCTTGTCTGTGATATCTTTCTTGACGAGTAAAAAAATTTCCTAAATATGTGTTGTGAGCCTTGTTTATTTAGTGATATTGTTCTATCTTGAATAAATTCTTGTTAAGAATGTATGACAAAGGCTTTAAATTTTTAAAATATATCTTTACAATGTTTGATTCATTTTTTTGACAATAGGCTTTGATTAACCAATTCATTGTTAAAGATGGCTCTCAGAAACTGATAATTGTTGGCTATGTACAATTTCAGCTTTTTTTATGTCATGAACATTTTTCCTTACAATATTTTATACTTCTTCATTTTAATCATTTACTTTTATGTATGTATTTTGATGTAAAGTTTTCTTAATACTAGATTATCAGAAGACTAGTTTTGGTTTTCAGTTTATTAGTAGCAAATTTAATTTTAGTTTTCAATATTGATATTTATAATAAGAGCAATTTTCTTTCCTTTATGGTGGACCACTCTTGATTACCAACAGCTAAACATACTTTTGAAAATAGTGTAAGCCTATAAAATGCTGAGGCATATACATAAGTTTTTATGCAAATGAAACATACTCTAAAACTTATCTAGTTAAACATTTCATATTGCTTCATGTGAAGAAAAATTTTGACGGCTGCTTGTACTTTTTGATCAATAGCACTTGCACTTATTTCACAAAAGTTAATAAGATATTTAAGAAAGGGGAACTTATGTTTACTTGTTTCCTGACATCTTTATCCTTTCAAGCAAGTTTCAGAATCTCCGTCTAGCTTAAATTTGCACATGGTGTACTATACAATTGATCAAAATTATCCATAGAGTGGATAACAGGTAGAACATTTTGTGATAGAGTTCAAATATAATCAAGTCAATATTAGATATTGTTATTTCATGATTTTGGAAGATTTGCACTGTCTTAATGTTAATGCCATGGAATCCAATTTGGATTTTAAATCATTTCATGAATTTGAATTACTTATATGCACTTTACTAAATGAATCCGTCCTTTAATATTTTCTTCTCACATCTTATGATATTATATTTTAGCCATATATTTTATGTAGTTAATTGAAAAGGAAGTTATTGTAAATAATTGATGGTTATTTGGTAACCAATCTGAATAATTCTTTGGGGGTAATAATTTTATGGATTTCATACTAGCAATAATAAAAATAATATGGTAAAAAACATTTTAATGTTAATAGTTTCATCAGAAAATTTAAAACTTTGCATCATTATTACAGCAACAACAAAAAAGAGTTTTAAGAGGCATGATAAGTGTTTGCATCGTAACTTTTCATTCATTCAGACTGGCTGCATAAAATAATCTGCAACTAGTAACAAAGAAATTTTACTGAATTTTTTTTATTTATCTCTAGATGGGGAATTCATTAAAGCTTTAAAAATCTTTAAATGAGTCTTGGCTTTTCTTTTTTTACCATGGTGATGACCATTACTATTGATTGTTGTTGATATTACACACACACACACACACACACTCTCACCTACTACTAAAAATCACTTGTATCAACTCAAGAAAAAAAAGCATTTATTGGATCCCCTTATACTGATAAATCGAAGCATTTTAAAATCGAGAACTTTTTATATCTTAATAAGATCTTAAAGTTTATAAGAATTTTGAGTTTACATTTTACCTCTTGCTACCTTTTTTTTTTTTTTATTATTTTCTGTAATTTGGAAGAGGTTCCTCACCTGGATCAGGGCTATAACTCTTTGTTTACAGAAAAGTGATCAAAATAAATGTTAGCCATTAAGTTCAATGCAACACATTAGTACATGAATCAAATTAATAAAGGAATGAAGAATGCACATTTGTGGTTAAGTAAAGAATCAAGAAATTGATAAAAGCAATCATAAAATATCAGAGGAGGTTTGACTAAGTTTCGTTATTAGTGTTAGACGTTTGAAAGAAGGCAGTAACAAATCGATTGTCTTACCAATTTTTTGGAAACACACACACACACACACACACTCTCTCTCTATCTCTCGATCTGTCTGTCTCTCTCTCAGCACCACTAATTTGGAATGGCCATTTAAGAGATTTAGCATGTCTACTGAATAAAGAAAAAAGCGTATTTTAATGTTTATGCCAACAGTAGAAACAGAGAGCACTTCATTATCTTAAGACCCATTTCGTTTTGATATTATTATAACATGGGAAGAAAAATTATCTTGCACCATAACATTAACAGTCTCATAACCTTAATTCTTAAAACTGAGTATTGCACTTCAAATAAAAACAACTAATTGCATTTGCACATTATATACGCTACCTAAATTCGCGAAAAATCACTAGAATCAACTCAAGAAAAAAAAAAGCATTTATTTGATCCCCTTATACTGATAAATCGAAGCATTTTAAAATTGAGAACATTTTATATCTTAAGATCTCAAAGTTTGTAAGAATTTTGAGTTTACATTTTACCTGCTGCCATGAACCATCATTACTAGCAGTCAGTCAGTTTCAACGAAGCGAGTATAAAATACAAATGCCAGTGTGTTTGGTGGATGTAGGTTATAGCTTACAACTTTTATTGTTTTAAACACATGAAATATATAAAGTGTCAAGGTATTTTGTTTTGTTTTAATTTAATAATGATAAACTCTCAGAAACATTAAAAATTAATTTACCCAACATCTAATCAGAAATATTCGACTGGGCATTAGAAATTTATAAGGAATATGATTACAAAAACCTCTTTTGTTTTACCATAATAATAATAATAATAATGATAAATTGTAATCTATTTTGAAATTTATAACTGTTAGCAGTATATAAGGGGCTCAGTCGTCTTGTTTGTTGAACTGTTATAAGTTATAATTCAAAAGGTATAAAACGAAAAAGTTTTGTGCAACAGAAATATTTTATGTGATTATAGGTTGACATTTGAGTTATTCTGCACGCCTCGTAATTCTTTCGATATGTTTGAAACGTTAAAGCTAACAATACTAGTATCCAATTCATTTTGCAGACTCTTGATTTATTTATGATGAAGCAATTTACATTTGCAAATACGCATCTTGCCTCATTGTACTTTTTTTCGTCTTCATTGCAAATAAATGGTTACAAACATAATTATATGGCAGAAATCGGCATGTTATTAAATTTTTTTAAAGATAGCGATTCTTTTCAATCTTCTTGCAAATTCATTTTATTCTGAAAAGATTTTTTAATATGAAGAAATTATCAACTACTTTGAGAAACTGAAAAATGCGAGAAAAAATTGTCAAATTATTACTAGTTTTGCTGCATTTTTCATAGAAATGTTTCTCATGAGCAGGTCATTCCCCATTTCCAGCATTAAAATCATTTGCACAAGCAATCCGTGTCCTTTCTAATAACTTATGCTGAAAAAAAGGAGAAAAAAAACCCTTAAAGTCTTCTATGTCCATATGGTTTATTATTTTCATCCATAGTATTATTCTGAAAGTCGTGGCTTTTATAGCATGGAGTATTCGAGGACTATGATTGCTTCATCAACAATTAATTATGTCAATATCAAACTTAATGCCTCAAAAATCGTTAGTTGGTTTAAAATTATAGCTATTCAGTAAAATTGGTAGTATTATTACATTTAGGAAAATAAGTAAAGTTGCGGTATTATTATTCTGCTCTTTTCAGACCGTAATGGGGTTAAACGCTTTTTATTTGATCAATGACGTCTTATTGCTAAACACGTATGTGAACTAAAAATCCATATATAAGACATTTCTTTCGAAAAGAAGATTTCATAAGTCGATTGAGGTTTTATCGCAACTGCTGGAGCTCGAAAGACTTGATAATAGTAATAGTCTGCAACCTCTGGTTATTCTAAGTCAGACAATCCAAAGTAAAGAGATAATGTTGTTGAAAGACATAACTGCCATCAAGCAATTTATGAGGATTCCCAAAATTTGAGATCTTCTGTGTCAAAAATGGATAACACATGAAATAGATTGTATATATGTATAAAGGACGTATGGCTGTAGTTGGTAGTTTGATCGCTGAGGAACATCTCATTGCGGGAGAAAGTGTTGTAAACTATGAATTACTCTACTTTATTTTTTTCTTTATTAACCTTAAAGTCACCCCAAATCTCTGAATTAGGGTCACTGTGTATAAGCAACGATCTGTAGGTAGGAATATCAGTCATCTTTACTCTCTAAATAGAGGTTTCGTTGCCTTAACAAGCAAAAAATCATTTCCCGAGAGATGCAAAGCACACACTTTCGTTTTCCGTGAAGTCATTATATAAACACATATCTAATAAATTTCAACAGAGGAAGAGAGCATTTTTTCCCTTTTTCTTGATTAAAACCCCCCCCCAAAAAAAAAAAAAAAAACCAAAAAAAAAACAAGACAAAAAACAACAGAAAAACAACAACAACAAAAAAAAAAAGCAAAACAAAAAACAAACAAACAAACGGTATTTTATTTTTACCTTCAAACCGCCGATAGCTGAAATATAAGAGAGGCTTCAGATTAACATCGCCACAGCAATTTTACTGGTACGACGTCCTTACACCGCGCACCAAGTACAGCCAAGAAAGGTAATTGATGATTTTATGCTTTGATCAAAGCCTTTATTACATTTTACTCTTCATAAACGTGTCACTGCTTTAACCGCAAATGAACAAGGACTAGAAGGGTTCAAAATTATTTCCAAGAGCAACGAAATATTAGAATTGATCTAATTCTGTGCTTTTCCAATCTATTATTTAGATCCTTTCAAACATTTATTAGAAGGCTATGAATTTCTCCAAAAAGTGCCAAAAGGTGCAATGCCTTGCGAGAAATCATACCTGCACATTTATTTAACCCTAAATGAAAATACCTGTTTAAAAAGGGTCTGTAACCTAATTTGGATTTTACAAAATTTAACTTACTATTCTTATCCAGGGTGATAACCCGGAAAAAAACAACTCTCTGAACAATTCAGTGCAAGGTGGTTCTTCACCATTATTGGTTTTTGTTTTTTCTATATTTATGTCCAGCGTTGCTTTTAGCTTCGTGTTATGTTTGTAGAGACAAAAGTGAAAGGATAACATCGCTCATAAACAACCATAACAACAACAAAAAACAAAGAGATGTAATAAATTTTGATATTCAGCTTCTGGTCAAAGTGATTTTCAGTATGTTTGAGGATATCCAAGGAACGTGAAACAAATATTGAAATCCTGCAAAAAAAAAAAAAAAAAAAAAAAAATCAGAGGAAATGATTGTATAAAATTCAAGCTAAAATATTTAAAAAAACAAAACAAAGCAGAATCGTGAAATCAAGTTGTAGCGTGTACCGTGTAAAAAAAAAATCTGATCCTTGACCCTATGAAATATTTGTTCTGTTTAAAAATAAATAAATAACTTAACAAATAAAACAAAGCAAATTAAAATAAAACATAAAATTTTCTTGAAATACCAATAATATTACATCGAAAACCATTAAAATGGATCCATCCATTCAATGAACATGATTGTACTTTCTATGAAAGGAGAAGTCTTTTGAATGACCTTTTTCACCTAGATATGAAGGAGAAGAAAAAAAAAAGGTAAATGATTAAAACTTGCAAGCCTTAAACTTTGAGAATACCCTTTTATATCGACATGTAAATTTAAAAACAGCTGAACGACTTTAGTTCTTTAAACAACACTGACACTGCATGCACTCGACTCATAATCTTCAGAGGAAAAGTGTAGTCAACGAAAAAAGTGAAAGAGCAGATGTAAGAAAAATCAAGAACTATGTGACTGACCCTCTTCCCCCCTCCCTTCCCACCTTTCCACACACACACACACACACAAACCAATCGTGAAGAAAAAGTTTGAACAGCTTCAAACGATATAAATAAAATATGTAATATACAAGTTACATCCCCTTTCCCCTATCTCTTTGTTTCTATAACACCCCCATTGCTCACCAAGACAAGCGTTATAACTATGTGCTATGTGTATGTGTATCTCTATAATTGTAAAAGCAACTTGGATTGTAATGACAGGCCAAAATAAAACACAAAAAGACATAGGAAGAAAAATTTTCTTAGCATTTAATCTGAAGATCGGACTAACATCACTATAAACATCAAACACAGTTTGTATTCTGGGGTGTGTACTACAAAAATCAGCTTATTGATTTAGAAAAGATGGTCAAGTTAGATAAGGAGAACTACAGCCGTGAGTCAATGAAAGAGTAACA
The DNA here is from genome assembly GCA_033675545.1 of Elysia crispata. Taxonomy (NCBI): domain Eukaryota; kingdom Metazoa; phylum Mollusca; class Gastropoda; family Plakobranchidae; genus Elysia; species Elysia crispata. The sequence continues at coordinate 290,431 of JAWDGP010005891.1, forward strand.
TGGCGAAAATGAGGATGAGGTAGAAAAAAAGATTGATTGTACACATGAAGGCATTCCTAAGGCCTTACATATAAAATATAAATATTGTTGTGTCCTGCAGTTCATAAATAAAGCCTTTGATTAATGAGATGCTTATAAGGTATGCTATTTAATTAGATTGGAAAATAGAAATTTCAAGCTTCAAAACTCAATTCAAATGTGACATACATGTAATTTGACAAGTATCAATACAGCAACGGTAAATTCTACTGAGATTTCTTCGATAATGTTTGCCGCCTAGGTACTTAATGGCTCTTCACACGAAAAATAGTACAAATAAAGACAGATAGACATGTGAGAGTGAAAGAGACAGAGAGAGAGCGAGAGTGAGAGAGAAAAAGAGAGAGAAAGAGCGAGAGAGCGAGAGAGCGAGAGCGAAAGAGAGAGAGAGAGAGAGAGAGAGAGAGAGAGAGAGAGAGAGAGAGAGAGAGAGAGAGAGAGAGAGAGAGAGAGAGAGAGAGAGAGAGAGAGAGAGAGAGAGAGAGAGAGAGAGAGAGAGAAAGGTGCTGTTTGTTAAAAAAAAAGCAGTAGAACCTAGTCTTTTTTAATCGGGTAAATTTGTTCAATCTAAAGCTACAACATCGCCATTGTACCGACCAATAAGACTCTTAGTAGTTTTTCTTGCCTACTTCTTTTGAGTCAGTATTAATTTTCTGTGTTCAGCAGCTTTGCCAAAAAAAGAGAGAACAACAGAGAAAATGGAGGGAGACAAAGGATGAAAGAAAATAAAAAGATTAGGAGAGCGATAAAGATAGGTAGATAATAGAGAGAGAGAGAGAGAGAGAGAGAGAGAGAGAGAGAGAGAGAGAGAGAGAGAGAGAGAGAGGGAGAAAAGGAGAGAGTGAATGAGTGAGTGTATGAGTGAGAGAGAGAATATGAAGCGGTGAGAGGAAGTGAAGGGAACTAAGTGGGGTCGGAAATAAACAAGACTTGACAAAAATAAATAAAAAAGAAGATGGGCAGTCAAGAGATAAGTAAAGCATGACATCAGACGCGGGCAACGTAGTTTATTCTACGAAAAGTAATGGATCTTTCTAGTCCTTAACCAGAATAGAAGAAGCAATCACAAACCTGGATCTAGCTCGAGACCGGCAAGTAGGACGAAACACCTAGAGGCACAAGAAAGGACAAAATTAATAGTATGCACGAGGATCGAACTAGCACCCCTGCACGTCACCTATGGGCGGTCCATCACCTTGCCGAGACAAGACCAAACACACTAACTAGAGATCCACCTCTAGCTGCCTTCTCTGTTACAACCCTTAAACAGTTAAAAAAAAATATCCTTAAAGATTAATACATAAATAAAAGGGCACGCACTGAAGAAAACAACGCGTGATAAGTGAACTTCAAAACAGACTTAGCTCCTTCCCACACAAGTGGACGGGTCTTTAGATTTATTGAGTTCAAGTTAAAAGAATAAGAAAAGACAATGATCAGCTGAAAGCATTAAGCTCTTTTATACCGGTAGTACAAAAGGTTTTTTATTCTAAGACCATGTAAAAAGGCTTCTTTTGAAAGGTTAACACAGGTAAATCTCGAGCCCAAGATGACATTGAAGAAGGAGTACACAACTTTAATATTTTTAGCAGAAATAAAATCTTTTTTGAGTCAACTTTTGATACCCCAATTTTTTCCCGCGGATCCTTTGTAAAATTTTTCTGTAAAGCATTATTATTTTTTTTCTCGAGTACAAATGCATGCGTGTGTGCGTTGAATTCTTGAAGATTCTATCGAATGCATTTTACAACCCCCATTACGTCATCTCAATATTTCCATGACGATATATGAAAAAGTATTTTAGCCTGTAATATGCTGGTTCATACCACTTATACGAGCAAGAAACTCAGCTTGAATTGGAGCAGATTTTTTTGCGACTACTTGGTAAAGACTTCAATTGTTTCCTAAGAAGCAAATGTTCTAGCAGCAATACCTGGTTTTTACCATTTCATTCGAAGCAGTAACCCACAGGATACATTGTAAGTACAACAGCATGCAAGGCTAACATTTTTATTTCTCCTAATTTATTAAAGTAAACATTACTATTGACATTGGATGTGGGGGAAATTAAGACTTTAAGATAACGGCAATGACCCGTCTATATTGTACAGGTTATCTCTCTGTCTCTGTCTGTCTGTCTGCCTGTCTATCTATCTGTTTGTCTGTCTATCTCTGTCTTTCTTGTTGTGTAAAAAAGTACTACTTATTACATGTAAAATACTTAGGTTTGAAGGCTTACATTTTTCTTTCCCACGGTTCTCTGTCTGTCTGTCTGTCTCTCTTTCTTTCTTTCTCTCTCTCTCTCCCTCCCTCTCTCTCTCTCTCTCTCTCTCTCTCTCTCTCTCTCTCTCACTGTTGAGTCTCTATTAAGGATTACAATCGCCAAACAAGTAAGATGAAAGTGTCTTGATGGGCGTCCCAAGAGGTTTTTACTCTGTTTCATTCTTTTTATATTTCTGAAAATCAATACAGTGACTTTTAGCTGGGGTCATTTGGTTACAAAAGTTGTATTGAAGAAGAAGAAAAAAAGCAACAAAAAAAACAAAAAAAAAACAAAACACTCCCTATAAAAACAACAAGAACAACAAAGAACCAGACAAAACAACCTACTTACAAAACGTGACAGTCACAATAGGACTATCAAGTAGTAGACTTTTCTGAAAATCTTTCGGCCCATACCTTACTTAGCCATTATTTTATGAAAAGTAGGCATTAAGAATACTTAGTTAATTTTGTATTATATCTTCAATCTATCTAAAGATCCTTTTCAACCCTCACTATTTTCTAAGTACAAATAAATAACATCTCTGAATGCCTGCGAGCCGGTTCAACGCTAAGAGCTTTTTTTTTGTTGTTTTACCTGCATGTTCTTATAATGATCCTTTTGAAAAATATTCAATTTGACTCGGAGCGTAAAGCTTGCTAGCTGTAGTAGGGCTAATTAGCTAATTTCCCATATTTATTGCATCTAAAAAAAAAAAAACAAAACCTCCTGTCATACATTATGAAAATATGTCAGTGTTGTTGAGAAGTTCATACAGTGCATGACTTCGAGTGATCAGCTTTTCCACAGTGTTGTTGAATATTTCTTTTTGTTATTTTGATGATGCTACAAGTGTAATGTTTTTTTTTCCACAGATAAAATTTAGAATTTCTCTCATGTGAAATCATAAAGTTTTCTGAGATAAATTTTGGTTTAGTTAACATTGCTAGTTATGAAGGATGGACCCTTCTAAGCTTACGTTGAACTGGAACTCTACTAAATGCATTTTAATTCTGAGTTTAAATGAAATTAGTTATTCAAGGTTATTTTAAACTGCGAAAAATAACTATAATTATGCCCGGTTCCTGTTGGTGATGATTGAGCATGGTCGAGTATTAACATAAAGCTAAAAAAAAAATTAATTTTCTATAGGACGAAGCAAAGCCCTCGCTTTGTCACTGAAGATTCTTGTTCGCACCTAGCTTTAATATGCTATTAGAAAGTTGTTTTTTTACTAGTGCCAATAACACCATAATGAACCAAGTTAAGAAGAAAGACTTATCTACGATAGTTTGGAACTATAAGAAGGAAGTCAAAACGGTTCTGTTATACTTATTTACTAGTCTAAAAATAAACAACTTAAATCGTGTTAGAGCGGTCATCAATAATGTGAAGCCAGGAAAAATTAGAGCGTTCGTAATCCATACCTTCTAAGTTTTATTCTTATTAAAAAAAAAAAGCTCTCTTCATTAATTCAGGGATGGCCGAAAACGATTCTTTAAGATTGCATTGAGTAATGACTTCCCAAAAAACCAGTTTCACCTAATAAACAGCCATACTATTCTTGTCTACGGTCATTACACACAGTTCGGCGTTCCAAGTGAAGTGGAACGGATCTCCTCATCTAGAAATTACAAAGAGAAAAAAAATAAAAGGAGGATAGAACACAGGGGCAAAGCACAACGTGTGCGATATATGCATTCTAAATGCACTATGCTTTCCGCGATCATTATTTTCTTAGCGAAGCAGAGATCGAACTGCCTCTGATCACGGCTGAGGGGAAACCAAAAATAAAAATCCGACGTGCCTCTTAGGATCAGTCTTTTGTGTGTCAGGAGCCGCACTCGGTGACATTCTGTGAAGCCGTGTAGTGGTCTGCTCTTCCCCATAGTATTGCAAATTTCTGGAAAATGTGCTAGGCATTGTTTGTAAAAAAAAAAAAAAGAAGTAATGTACATATTGTAAGGGATAATTTACACGATAAATGTTTATGACATAAGGAAATCAAATTTTCGGTGAATAAACAAGCTATAAAAAGTTGACAAATATTCTAGAAAATTCGGAGAAATGTGTTACCTAATACAAATAATAGATGTGTGCACACTTGTCGACTTAATGCTTATTTGGAGTAGTCGTAGTGCTAGTAGTAGTGGTAGTAGTAGTAGTAGTAGTAGTAGTAGTAGTAGTAGTAGTAGTAGTAGTAGTAGTAGTAGTAGTAGTAGTAGTAGTAGTAGTAGTAGTAGTAGTAGTAGTAGTAGTAGTAGTAGT
>JAWDGP010005891.1:297500-332696 GCA_033675545.1 Elysia crispata
TATCAAATCCCCTACTGACGACCATCTCTACCAACCCACTAGCGCCATCTATCTCTACCAACTCGCCATCAACTCCCACCCACCCGAGCCCACCACCAACCCCCATCTCGACCTATCCGCCATCAACCCCCATCCACCCCAACCCACCACCGACATCCATCTCTATCAAATTGCCTTCAAGTACCATCCCTACCAACCCACCACCAACTCCCATTTCCACCAATCTTTCAACGACTCCGATTTTTTCCAACCCCTTAAGTCATCTCCAACCCAACACACCACATTTGAAACCGCCAACCCCCATATCCACTATTCCACCACAATGCACCACTACATCATTCAAACCACTGCTCAACCCTGCCAAGTCAAGCCGAGCACCATCCCCCAACACCCCTGAAATCCAAGTGATTAACGAAGAAACTAATGACAGCCGCGTCAGTCTAGAAGTAGAATCGAACGATGGTGATATCAAGGTCCCCCAGGAGTTGGCCACCTTCCCGAGAACGAGATTCAAACCACGGAATCCTTACCCATCCTTCAAGCGCGCTAAAGTCCGGGTGAGTAAATAATTAATGTGCCAAGTAAGTCGATGTAAGAATAAAAATATTATTCAGCATGAAGACATCTCTCTCTCTCTCTCTCCCTCTAGCTCTTTTTCTCTCTCCAATACTAGAAAAGGAAGCACAACAGCACACGTTTAAACCACAGAATAATTATGTCTGTTCTGTATCTAATTCTCTTTCCATCAATCTATTTCTCTTTTTACCCCTCTCTCTCTGTCTTTCTAAATGTTCTCTCTCTCTCTCTCTCTCTGGCTCTCACTCTCACTTTCTTCTCACATCTCTCTCCGTTCCAATCTCTGAAAATTTCCTCGTGTATCTGCCTGTCAAACTATCTGATTTTATTTTTCTCTCTCTGTCTCCCCCTTTCTGACATTTCTTCCGTGAGCTATTCATGATCTTTTTCGATTTTTTCCGATGTTATCCTTTAAAACATGCACTTAGGCGTGTAGGAGTTGGATTTTGTATCCCGGTTAAGTTAACTTAAAAATAAGCAGTTACGTATAATCATATATAGACATTTTACATAAAGCCCCACTCTCTCTCTCTCTCTCTCTCTCTCTCTCTCTCTCTCTCTCTCTCTCTCTCTCTCTTTTTTTTTTCTTCCTTGACCTACCTCTCTCTGTCTCTCTCTCTTTCTCGACCTACCTCTCTCTCTCTGTCTCTCTTTCTCGACCTACCTCTCTCTCAGTCTCTGTCTCTCTCTCTTTCTCGACCTCTCTGTCTCTGTCTCTGTCTCTTTCTCGACCTACCTCTCTCTCTTTCTCGACCTACCTCTCTCTCTCTCTGTCTCTGTCTCTCTCTCTTTCTCGACCTACCTCTCTCTGTCTCTTCCTCTCTCTCTCTCTCTCTCTCTCTCTCTCTCTCTCTCTCTCTCTCTCTCTCTCTCTCTTTCTCGACCACCCCCCCCTCTCTCTCTCTCTCTCTTTCTCGACCTACCTCTTAATCTACCATATCTTTGCACAGCCACCCTGTTCCTGTATCTATAACACGAATATTCTCCTGCACAAAAGGCAAATGACAGATGTTTACGTTGGCGCTGAAGCCCTTTAACTTCCATGACAAGTCACAGACGGGCATTGACTTTATAATAGTCTCAATCAACTGGTATGAGGGGATTAACGGGGGCGTCCATGCTAGAAAGAGACAAGGGGTAGGTAGGATAGGCGGGGGGGGGAGGGGGCGGGGAGAGAGAGAGAGAGAGAGAGAGAGAGAGAGAGAGAGAGAGAGAGAGAGAGAGAGAGAGAGAGAGAGAGAGAGAGAGGAAAAAAAAAAGGGGGGGGGGAAGGCATTTTCAGTCAGCATGCCAGCAAGGGGCAGACTGGCACCGTTTTCTAAACTATTTTGTGATGGCCTCTTATATCTAATCTACATGTCGCGGTGGTGTTTCGCTAAAAATCGATAGGCCTAGGAGACATTTAAACTTTTTCCCCCCTTTGCAGTTCTCGAGACTATAATTATGACACTTACGGCACTATGTGGCTCTCACCATTTCACTATAACAAAAGCTAAGAAGATTTTTTTTTTTGATATGTGAAAAGTGGTTTCAAAAATTATTTTTAGTTGAAACGAATACGCAAAATTGGAAACTATCTAGGGCTGCCTTTTTATTTCTTTTTATTTCTATCTTTTTATGTATTTATCTAACAATCACTCAACCAATCAACAAAACAAACAAACTGCCAATCTATCTTACTATGTACTTATTTATCTTCTAATATATCTATCTATCTATCAAACAATATACTTATCTATATTCTCTCGATCACGACACAGTTCTACTAGATTACTCTTTCCTTTTATCTTTTTAAAGTCATATTATCCATTTGCCTTTCAATACACCCGTCTGCTTCTCAAACTTTTTTCTTCTTTATTATCTATTTCCTATCTATCTATCTATCAATTCGCTATTTAATCTATCTACCTATTCTTCACTTTGTCTAACATTTGGTCCATTTAACGACAATCACTCTCTCTTCCTCTTTCTGTCTCCCTGTCGCTGAACTGTCGTATTTTAAGTTAATTTATTGCCAACTCTGCTTTGTGTCGAGAATATTAAGCCGTTGATTTCTAATAGCAATCGATGGCACTTCTCTCCCCTGCCCTTTTGAGCCCTATACATTCAATATTGTTTTCTATGATAGGAAAAAACAACATATGCTAATTTTTTTTTTCGATTCAACAATATGCTGAGCTAGCTATGTCAACAGAAAGACAGGACCCATTCTTATCTTTTGCGTAATGTAACAGTTTTATGTTCATGTATTTTCTCGGCCATTTCTTAATCTTAGTTTCTCGCGGTTTTTTTTGTTTTGATATGTCTTAGAATCTATCTGATAGCAACATTTTCTTCAAATCCTAGTTCATTTTTACAACCAAAGAAAGTTTTTAAAAATTACACCTAAATAACAAAATCTGTTTCATACAGAAATATTCAATACATTTTTTAACAGCAAATGGCCACGGCTTAATTACAAATGAAGGTCTTATCCTTTCCCCTCAAACATATCCATATAGACACACACACTAACAATCAACCTGAGCCTTCACACTAACTATTAAGTCTTTCAAATCGAACCTTAAACTCCCGCATTACAGTATAATTTGAACCGTCCGGGTTTCTCTAACGCGAATTTAATTCAATAGTATGACTGGTTACAAACTCAACTCTTTTAATTTTATTATGTAAATGCGTAAAATTTGTTTAGCTCAAGTTTTCTTTCATGCGTTTCTTTTACTACCTTTGAGACATAATTATCCGCATAAAAATATTGAGGATCAATCTTTTATCATTTCTATGATCACCGGAGAAAGTGTGAAGGTTTAATTTCCGATTCCCTTTACTGGAGCATAATTTCTAGCGTTGGTATTATAGAACAGGATTCTACATAGTTTAAAGACCCTGAAGTTGCCGTTACGTTCTAACTGAAACTTCATAAGTTCTATTTAGATACCGGGAAATAAAATCACCTTTTCCCTTTTCGAGCATAATATATCTATTACAGACTAAAACGATGTTTTTTTTTTACGAAGATAAGGCGCCCGATTATGACTAAGTCAATAACAAAAAAAACTACTACTTCTATTACTACTACTGCTGCTGCTGCTACTACTACTACTACTACTACTACTACTACTACTACTACTACTACTACTACTACTACTACTACTACTACTACTACTACTACTACTACTACTACTACTACAACTACTGCTACTACTGCTACTACTACTACTACTACTACTACTACTACTACTACTACTACTACTACTACTACTACTACTACTATCGCTAATACTACTACTGCTACTACTGCTACTACTACTACTACTACTACTACTACTACTACTACTACTACTACTACTACTACTACTACTACTACTACTACTACTACTACTACTACTACTACTACTACTACTACTACTACTACTACTACTACTACTACTACTACTACTACTTCTACAGTGGAAACTTTGTCACTGGTCTGATTTGTGCAGCAGGATGCTGCCATCCATGTAAGGTATCGCCCAAGAGTCATAACTCTAAATATCAAACATGCTTCTATCTCTTTTATAGGCTCCCTTTTGGTAGAAAAGGCAAGTGCTTTATACTCCAAACTTCTTTTGGAAAATGTTAAGCTAAAATATGTAAAAAAAAGTTTTCTTTTGAAAATTCGTTTGATACAGTTTTTGCGCGTATTGAATAAAAAAAAGTTGAAAATAAAAAAAAAAATTACAGAAAAGGTCAAATTAATTATCAACTCATTCGATGCTTTGTGACCTCAAGAGGTACAATGAATATAATGTTTCCCTTTTTATGATACCACGTCCGCGTTGTTTTGAGATTCTTTAAAGCTGGAAATTTTGGTAGCCATATAAATGATGTTACCTGTATAGGACTGGTATATAAGTATTTGACAGTCTTATTGGTTATCGGCACACTTTTCTGAGGTTATCGGCACACTTTTCTGAAGACCATGCATGAGCATCTCGCTTATTCACAAAGTAAGGTACACTAACAAACAAGAAGATTGACAAGGACGTAAAGGTTCATTGACTGTGCAAACAACCTATCTTTGTTAGTCATGCTGTTAAATGAATGAGATTATATCAAGACCTCAATTTTCCAAGTTTAACTTATAAGAACAAGATAAATCACTCAATCAAGTGAAAATTAACATTTGGCCTTCACAGGCAACTCAACCAAGACCTTCCACCCGGCAAGGCATAAGTGAAAGATGGGCTCTTCAACACGCAGAGCGACAATATTTAAGAATAATTTTATTTCGTAGACACATTGTTCTAAAATTTGTCCCGGACTGTGTCGCCTTTTGACTTGCCTTCAAACAAGATAGAAATGAAAAAAAAAATTAAGTAATTTTTATCAATAGATGACGAGGAAGAAAATAAAAATAAGAGAAAAATGAGATATAAAAAAGACGGACAAAATAGGTAGGTAGATAGATAAACAGACGTATAAATAAGTTGATAGATAGATGAACAGACAGATAGATAAAGAGAGAGAGAGAGAGAGAGAGAGAGAGAGAGAGAGAGAGAGAGAGAGAGAGAGAAAGAGAGTGAGAGAGATAACTAAGCAGATAAAAATATGGATTGATAGATGAATGCATAAATAGATAGCATTATGAAGAGACAAATAGATAGTAAATGACGAATGGAGTCATTTTTTTGTCATATTGTTTTGTGGAAAACTGCCCGCAACCGAAAGGGAAAGAATCCAGTAACTTTGCTGCATATCAAACAAGCCCTCATGAGGCAGCATGATGTTCAGTAAATGAGACGTCTAACTCTTTCCACTATGTCTTTATTTTAACTTGGAGCATAATTATAATCTGTATAGATGATATCAGAACGAAAGTTTTATTCCAGATTAAAGTCGTGATAAAACCATGAGGGAGATAGACAGATCGGTAGATAGAAATAAGTATCGACATAAATAGACAGATAGACAGGTGGAAAGAGAGCTTGAGAGCGACAAAGAGAGGTAAAGAGAGAAAGGAAAAAAGAGAAGAGAAAGAGCAAAAATAGAAATAGATAGAGAAATAAGAGAGAGATAGATAGATAGAGAAATAAGAGAGAGAGAGAGAGAGAGAGAGAGAGAGAGAGAGAGAGAGAGAGAGAGAGAGAGAGAGAGAGAGAGAGAGAGAGAGAGAGAGAGAGAGAGAGAGAGAGAGAGAGAGAGAGAGAGAGAGAGAGAGAGAGAGAGAGAGCCCAAAAGCATTAGGGGTGGCGCGGAAAGGCAGAGTTGGTCTCTGTCCAAGAACCAGATCCATGTGCAAATATAACTCAATCACACTGCTATACATGCACTCAATTATTATTTGGCAAAGCCCAAATTATGTCAACAATCTTTACACCCACTGAACCCAGTCATTAGTTACGAGTGGGCAAAATCCGGATCATGGATCTGTAAAATCGTATTTGCTGATAGGTGCGAGCGAGTCGATCGGACTTATCAAACTCTGAACAGTTTATGGATACTTTTGACAAGATTTGGTCCCGTTATTAAAAGGTACAAAGGTTCTAAATGGTACCCCTAAACGCATCCATATTATTCTTTTAATATTTTGTCCTGTATCTTTTGGGAAAATAAACAGATTTAATACACAAAAACCATCTTTTTCGATTTCGCCAATCAGTGCACACAACTAAGCATCGACCATTCCGCACTGTATACACTCTTCAGTTAAGTAAATAAGCTTTTTCCATGAAACTTATGGAGAATAAAACTAGGCAAACTCAAACCATAAATGGTATAGAACCTCAAACAAATTGCTAGAGCTTGCTCACTGCGAGGCAATCTAAGGCATTTTGAGAAGCCTTGCGGCAAAATAGAGTTGAATCAAATCTTTTCGTCGAATGCAACGAATTCTCTTTGGAGATCTCATGGTTGTTCATGGCGACTGGGTTCCTGATGCTCTTTTCGTCATTAATTCAGAAACGAGAACTGAAACAATGCCATGATCCTTTCTGTTCAGAGGAAATTAGATTCGCTCAATTCGCAAGAGTGTACAACTGAATTTCAGGAACAAGCCCAAGGTTTATTTACTTTTACCTAAGAAAAGTTGCTCAAACAATTGCGGTGATCCTTCTCTTCAAACAAACTCAGAATGTTATGAGAAGGTAAAATTGACAGGATTTATTACTCTGCATGGCTAGGCAAATCTAAACAATGAACAAAATAGTTTTAACGTCGTAATAACATCAAATATATTGCAAAACTTGGTTGATCGAAGTCAAACCACACTAAATTTGTTTCCGAAATTATTATTAAAAGTAGATTAGGTTTGAGATCAATGTTTTTTAGTGCTATAGATTTGTTAAGATTAAGATATGACGATAAAAAAGTCATCGGTACTTTTAACACCTTATTGACAGCATTTGTACCGTTTTTTTCCTACCTTAAAATGGCCCATCTGCCAAATAATGCTTATAAAAGTTTGAAGAAATCAGCATGATTTTCACTGATTCTAATTATGCGTTAGAAACATAATTTCACAAATCAATCCATTTTAACATTAAATTTCATCTCGCATTCAACACTCCTTATTGCTAAAAAAACCAAAACAACATATTTCTAACCCCAACTTATCACCCCTTCCATTAGCAAACATAAAAAAGGAACAAAAAACGTATGACGGTTACAGGTTAAAAAAAACTGAAACAATGCCGAACTAGTTATACGGATATGACCAAGTGCTTGCATCTAACAGTGCAGTCCCCACTCCCCAGCCCAGGTTAAACCAAGGGTGTATATAGTGCTGGTTAACAATAATGATCCAGATTTGGAATTCCGGACTTCAAAGTTTCCTAGACCGGCAGAGCCTTAAACGTAAAGCGTAATTCTACAACCAATAAGATATAATATGAGCGTCATTTCCCCTATCAAATAATATTGCTTTGTTTTGTCTGGTGCCCGAAGGAATACTACACAACATAATGTTCTATCGCCCAGGAAAATTATGCTGATAATAACAGTAAAATCAGCGCAATAGGCCCGTTGAAGGAAGCCGCACAGAAAGAACATACAAAACATTTTTATCTGAGTGTACTTTTAAAAAACAACTATTATATTCTTGTATTAATTTTTTTCTGCGTTCCCTTTGAGAAATAACGCCATGATCCAAGCTGTGAAGGAGATTTGCTACAACACTAGAAGCCCAGACGTTTTACTGAGGAAACAAGAAAATACAAGATGATGTAGATAAATAAAACGGATAATTCACAGTCTGACATAACTTTGGATAGAATGGTTCTAGAATAATTATACCCTAGACTTCATGAAATAATTGAGTATGTAAAAAAATTCACCCAGCTCCTTAAAGGATTAAAAAAGGTGTTAAAAAGTAAAAAAAACAACCAACAATACGAACAAATAAACACATCTTCTTGAGACTAAGAAAAAGCCATTGAAATATTATAATTTAATTGATAATGTACATCTGCACCTGTGGCACATTATATATACATATACAGAAGAAAACAAAAATGAATTACAACAGCCCAAGACGAACGCTGATAATGAAAGACAAGGTAAAAGTGAAGATAAGAGGAAAAAACTTCTAAGAATAAAAAAAGAAAATATTCTGAAAGAATCCATCATCGAAATAACAGCAATCACAAATAAACCATTTGAGAAATACGAAAGATTTAAATAACTAATTACTAGCTGGATCTCTTTCATGATCATTACATGGAACATTGGATTAGAGGCATTCTGTATTTCTAGGATCATGTTTCTGAAGAACAGGCACATTTAAATCTATGAAGACCGAAAGTGCTGTTTCAATAAGAGTTGTGCTACTTAGTTAAAAGTCATGAACTCTGTACAATAACCACAGTATATTTTATGTAAAATATTTTTTCCCCATTTTCTACCTTTGTTTTTGTTTTTCTTAACTTATATATGTGCACTTCAAGGCTAGGAAATTTCGTCAGAACATAATTACGCCATGACTTCCTGTGCTTGCAAAAATCTAAGCAGCGCCCCCTTTTATTCTCTGTGAAATTCCAATATAAAACAATTAATTTAATTTACTTCAAAGTGAAACTTAATTTAAATTTTATTTGTTTTCCAAAGAGCCCCTGATGGTCTTTTTGACGAAAAAAAGACCCAACTTTGAATGTTACTGCCCAAATTAAAAAAAAAAAAATTATAATCGAATGAAAGGGCGAAACAATCACAATTAATTAAAAAATGCTAGTAAATAAAAAAAAATATAAAGATATTTGCATTTTACAGAACCTACAAAAAACATTATGCAAACTTTTGAAACCATACAATTAATAGTAAAGAAACAATAAGGATTCTGTTTCACGAAATCTAACCTTTATTGTGATAGATTTCCGTAATAAATTTTCCGCAGGGCTAACAATACTTCACACAATGATTTTCAACCTAATCGAAACAGTATATCTAGTGAGGGAAAGAGTAAGAAATGGAAGGTTCGCAAATCATCCACTGACATTATCACAAAGATAAATCCAAGACAGCCTGTATAAATATGACGAGATAAATCGAGAGAGGGAAAGAGAGCGAGAGAGAGAGAGTGAGAGAGAGAGAGAGAGAGAGAGAGAGAGAGAGAGAGAGAGAGAGAGAGAGAGAGAGAGAGAGAGAGAGAGAGAGAGAGAGAGAGAGAGAGAGGAAGGTAGCGGGATTTGCTCAGTATCTTGATGATCTCCATGCTTATTTAATTGAATAAGTATCTATAATGAGATACTCCTACATGTTTAAAGAATACAAACTTAATGATTAGCCAAAAGGTCCATTTTTTTTTCTCGTTTCTGAATTTCCTTCGCCTTTTGAGGAAACTATGACTCATGAGATTTTATTAATTATCTTACCTGTTGAACATTTAAACTGTTTAAAAATCACATGTCGGTTACAGCAAAGTCGAAGGAAAGGACAAGAATAAGTTAACTAAGATAGATTGCTTAATTAAATATCCAGGCCATTGATAGATATGCCTTCAAGTTTTCCTATAAACAGGGCTTTGCTGTGGAAGAACTTCCTCTAAAACACGTAGTTACTGGTTTTATCGTTTATTGTCGCTGAGTATGAAATGATCTAAATGGTTAAAAATATGTGATCGATTTAAAAAAAAACAACTGTTCTTATGGGATGTTTTGAGGCCTGAGTACAACTTACTATCTATGAAACAGATGAATCTGCTCAAAGGTGATGAAACCCTTCTTATTCCCCGACTGTATAGTATCACTAGTTTTCTCTCTGAAGGAGGATGCCAGTAATCGGTTCCTATCAAAACAATGATATTGGAATATGGAATATAAACGAATGTCACTGATGGTTGATAACCCTTTTAAATCTATCAGATCTTGGCTTCATCATCTCTAATCGGAGTGAATAAATCACGCCGCCACAAATTAGGATCTGCAAGGGCTTTCTGTCATCGGTTTAAATTATTTCAAATCTGTGTTCTCTTTAGGCGGAGCGCTTTTTTTTTAAGGCAACAAATAGATCCTCTTTATGGGAAAGAGGTGTCTGTTCCCAACCGGTGTTGGGAAGAATTTGGCTTATTCCCAACCACCAATACTAATGTAGAATTAATTAAGACCTAGATCTAGTTCCTTTCAACACCGGTTGGGAATAACCTTTTGGGAAACAAATAGATCAACTTTTACGGGAAAAAAATCCAGAACTGTTATGCATGCAGAAGCTGATAATCAGCGCCAGAGGAAATGACTTAGTGCAATGTCATTGTAAGCTCTAAAATCAGAGAGATTAACTCGCGCTGAGCTTGTATTACAAAACTGTAGGCGCATGAGTCATCTGGTCACGTCTTCACCTATAGAAACTTCGTGTGGTGCTTGATTTATTTTTATAGATCCGGTCTGCTTAAAAGGGATAAACACCTCATGGATTATCCAGATGGGAATGAACTGTAACAGTTGATCAATATTGACCTCCATTGGGCTGGCTTTAACATCAAATTATTCGGTAAACCGTCCTTATTAAAATATTGCTTTGCTTCGTAATATTAGAGTGATCAAATCTTCTTTAGTCAATAGGCTTAGCAGATTACTTTAAGAAAACACCACCCATGACATCTTGATATGACCTATTAAAGCCACTGACTGGAAGACAAAGCAACACACTTTGACACATCTGCACCCTTTACAACAAACAACCTTGGCTAACAAGATAGTGCAAAATTACTGGATGGATAAAGGATAAGTTGATCTGATCTGTTGATATCTCTCTCTCTCTCTCTCTCTCTCTCTCTCTCTCTCTCTCTCTCTCTCTCTCTCTCTCTCTCTCTTTAAGACCAAGAGACTATAGACCTAATTAAATACTAATCAATGGTTCATACAAGGAAACATCATTTGCAAGTTCTTTTCCTTCTCTTCGTATTACTAATTTTAAACAGGTTGCTCTCGTAGTCACGGGATAAATACTTCACCCTGAGATCCTGAGGAATCAATCTTTATATTCTAACAAAACGAAGCCATCGCTGGATGAATCTGGGACCCTACTCCATAAATTTAGCTCAGGCGGCGATAAATTAAATCGCCTAAACAGGCTTGAGACTATCTTGCTATGGGTGGTCTACATCAAATGGGCTATCTGACAATCAATTTTGAAACATTTATATGACTTGAAAGAGAGTTTATTGATTTCGTTTGAAAAGTCTCGGAAAAAAATGTTAACGAATATTCTTTTTACAGAATGTGAGAATGTAACAATGCAAAGAGTTTCTACTTCCCCCGTCCCCTATTTGAAAAAATATATCGCTTTGAAACAGATGCTTTTAAACAGTTGATACATTCTATCTACTTGCTCGCTTCATTGATAGTAATTGCGACACAACTCTTTCTACATTACCAAATAAGCCACCAACAAAATAGATGAGAGCTTAGAAGATAAGGACCCAAACTCATCCTCTAACGGCGCTGTGTATTGGACTCGTGGCTTAAAAATCCTGCAAATATCAAGGTGAACGCTTCAGAGCACGGCCATCCACACTTTTTGTTAGAATTATCAAAATGTTAGATTTTTTTTGTAACTGAAATTTTTTCAATAGGATACAGAATAAAAAAAGAAAATACAAGGAATAGGAAAGGTTAACTTTCATGTCGAGATAACACCCTATGAGGAAGGAAAATAGAAACAATTAGTTCTGGCGGTATGGACAGTTAATAAAAGAATTTCTGAAAATAAATTACAAAGATTGGTGTAACAAAAAAAGGATGGAGGCAAAAATTTCGAAATGTACCCCCACAAAAAAAACAAACAAAAAAAACAAAAACAACAACCAATAAAACAAAATTTAAAAAATTATAAAAAACCCCAACAAAACAAAAAAAAATCGACAAAGCACCACAACAAACAAAAACAAACAACAACAAATCAATAAGCTTATTAACCGATGCCAGCCCAATGTTACCGCACCATATCGAGCTGTGCACTAGCATTCCACAGGGCGTAATAAACATGGACCCATTCATGCAGAATCATACCCCATAATAAATAATGATTCGTGTTGTTAATCGACCACCGGCATCGCGTCATATTTATAAGCTTTACAATCATGAACTCTGTTGACTTGACTGTGCTGTAAGTCTCTAACCAATAAGCTCCAATAAGAACTGTGCTACTCCTCTCGAGCGCCGAGTATATGCATATTTGCAATGTTGAGCTTTAATATCCGTCTGAGTGACGGTCAACGGAAGGGCAGTATTAATTTGGCTTGCGTAAATCTCTGTCACGCTTCACCAGTTGCTTGTTTTAGAGCACTGAATCCAATCTTGCTGAGCACCAGCACTTGTTTTGCTCGGCAGCTGTCTTTGTTATTCCCTGCAGAAACTGGACCGTGCTTTGTGGTTTTGATTCGGCAAAAAAACAAAATTCGAATTTTGATGAAAATTGCGAATTCAGTTATTTTGCCCCTTCAAGGATTTGATGAAATGCTAGTTTTTGCCTTATTTCAGCTTGTTTGATGGATTTCTACATGTTTATTTTCATTTAATGGAAGTGTAAACAGGCTTAACGGGTGATGTGAGCATAAAATTAGCTGATTTTTACGTTCGTTTAAATCTGATAGTTAAATATACTCAGGATCTATCATTTACTGTTTATTAATCTAACTATAGATACAATTTTCCTTAACTTCACGAGGGCTTTTCCCAGTTGATTTAAAAAAAAATTATGTTCATCTATGTGGGTCGTTTCATTCTTTAAAAAATATCTCCGGTCTTTCTTCTTTTTTAATGGGTTTTTTTTTGTGATAGATAAACAAAAGTGTACTCGTGCAAAGGGTTCCTCATACGAAATGGAATTAATGTTTCGGATCTAAAGGTACCGCCCTAATAAGAAAAAGTACTTCCGTTCTGCTATTGGTATCAATGTTTTCAAGGAGATAGATGAGAGTACATCCCAAAGGTTAAGAAGATGAGATTTGCTCTGCATGACAAGTCTTTATAGAAAAAAAAAATGAACATCAAATCTTTTTTTTTTATACAATGTATGGATGGCCTGTTAAAATAATTATCCTGCTCTTTATAGATTCTTAGGTAAATTTACAGAGAACTGAGGATTAGTTTATTGTTTAGAAATAGTGCAATTATTCTATACGCTAGAACAATAAGTGTTGCTAAACAGATTACTACAATGCATAGACTTCATAAGTTCAGTCTATATTTTCTAATAAATCTAGTTGTGTTTGATAGATGATGAATTATCACGAAAATTGCCCCTAATACTAAAATCACCCGCATCTTTTCCACATTGTAGTGTAGAATAAACTCGATAGTAAAACTTTAAAATTACACGGTATGTCTGGGCTGGTGACCGAAAGTCCTGATCGACTCAGAAGTGATTAAAAAAAAATTCCTTTTGTTCTATTTCTCGCCCTTCCCAAACTTCTCTCTGTCTGTCTGTCTGTCTGTCTGTCTGTCTGTCTACCTATCTATCTCTATCCGTCTCTCCCTCTCTAATCGAATGAATTAAGTTGAAATAAAGCATACAGGCATAAATAGTTCTTGTCAAACTTGAGATGAATGAAAATTTCCCATTTTCTACCCAATTACTTACTAATACTTAACTATACAATAAGTGTAACATATTCCATTTTGAAAGTTTTACACCAGACGACTTGAAAATTCTTTCAAACTGACAGCCAAAACGTTGTTGCAATATGGTACAAGCGTGAGTTATGCCTGTGCACATTGCTAATCAATCAAATCCGTTGTAAGGGATTATATTGTTGAATTTTTGTTATTGAATCTATGTCGGTTTCGATTAGGTTTGAAAAGTTTGATGAGGCGATTGATCATTTGTGATAGAGGAACAATCTTTTTGGGAATTAAAACAAAAGGTTTTTGTTTTGAATTTTCTATATATAGTTTTGAAAAAATAATGCATGCCCCCCAGAATCAGGTTAGTGGGTGAATTATTTGGCGCAATATTTCATAAACATTTATAGAGTTAGATAATATGACACTTATCCAACAATCTTAGTCAAAAGACGGGACCAGAATACTATTTTTGTAGGGAAATACCTCTTGGTATAGCTCTTGGGAAGAGCACAATAATCTATTTGTTATGTACCATTCACATTGATTTTATACCAACAGTTTTTATACCATAATTTTCATAAGAAAAAAAAAGGAAATATATATCAATACATGTAAAAAACATATTAGCTTTTAATACCTTAAGCGGTGCTATAATCGTGTTTTAAAATTGTCATAGATATCTAGATTATTACAAATGGCGATTATATTAGATCAGTAATATTCTGGATTTAGGATTAAGTAAACTGTAATTTACAACAAAAAGAAAGGAATCGTAATTCTGGAAACGAGCGAAAGTAAGTGAAAATAATTTATCCAATTCGTAAAACTTTAATTTTATTTACTTGTTGTCACGAGTAAGACCTGTAAGTAACTGCAAAAGAAGTTTAGGTCGTGATTTAAAAAAAAATGCAAAGTAAATGGATTGAAAAAAGCACATACAAGAAGAAAAGCATATACAAAATGAACCATTTTTATTACAAAGCTCTAATTCCATGATTAAAGTTAATAATTCTCTCAACAGATACAATAAAAAGCAAAATAGATGTGAATAAGACGTTTCAAATATTTTGTGGTATTCAATACTAATTTTGTACCCTCTCCTTGACCAATATCCGTTCCTCTCTGTCTCTCTGTACCATCTATCTATCTATCTATTTCCACTCCCCCCCCTTTTTTTTCCCTTTTTTTCCCCAACACCTTCCCTTTCCGAATTCATGAACAATGGTGGCGACGTCGTTTGTAATTTTGAACATTTTAAACTGTATAGAACATCCGCTATTGCTCCGAGTGCTTACGAGGTTAAAACCTCACTGTAGCTGTTCTCTACGCTTTGATACGATTATGAATTCTCTACAGAAAGGGCAATACTCTTGTATTTCTGCTAATCGCATTTCCTTTAAGTTTTTCCGATCGATAACATGTATACACACACACACACACACCAAAGTGAGAATACTCGTTTCAACATAAATATTTGTTTCTTTTTTTTAAGTGAAAAACCGTATTTCTTTCTTTTTTTTAAAGTGAAAAACCATCTAGGTAGACATAACGATTTTCAAAAGTATGGAAGCAGAAACTCGATGTAGCTAATTTGTTGTTCGTCCTACTCATTAGACGTTTTTTTTTAAACACAAGTTCTCTGCCAATAGAAAGACTTGTAACTGCTGAATGCTTTGGTCTAGAATTCATCTTTTACCTTTATCTCACGATAACAAACAAATACAGAAAATATTATGCGACTCTATGACAAACCAGGCTAAATAACTTGCCGTCTAATCAATAAATACGAAAAAAATTGAGCGAGCTGACCTATTTGTATTATTTTAACATTCTTTTTTATACAATAGATATTTTGTCAATGGCAAAAAAATCGATTTTCGAAACAATTAATTCAAGGGCCAGGTCTTCAGCTAAGGCATGCATCCAGCAAGCCAAAACGCCTATGTTTGTTAAAATTATGATGAGAGGCTCTTATTTCAATTGTCTGCTGTCTACGGAATACTTTGCAGAAGTTAAAATGACAATGATGACGAATCCAGTAAGACAATTATGTATTTTAATTGAAACAAACAACAGTCACCCATTTCTAAGATTTGAAGGCCTCGTACATTGAGAATTTATAGTTTGTTTGAATTTTGGAAAGAAATATAAAATAAATGCAAAACTATAAGTGCTAGGATGGCATAGACGGTATAGGTCCACATTTCTTAAATCAATGCTGGGGAATAAACTTAATTTTCTTGTTTTTGTTTTGATTTTCAGCATTATTTGTAACTCATCCCGTCCTCACATTTGATCCTCTATACCTGATTTTTAATTCTCCATAATTACAATAAAGATAATAATAAAGATGGTAATGATGAAGATAATGATAATGATAATGATAATGAAAATAATAGTAAGTATTGAGCTCACCAAAAGAGTTGTCATAAAAGTAAGGTTTTATTGAGCTACATATGATTTGATTGTGTCAATGCTATACTATCTAATCTATGTCCTCACTCTCCTAACGGGTACCGGTGTTTTCAGAATAATTATCGTCACCTTCAGATATATTTAGATCTAATTCTAGATCATTTTAGGAGACTGATGTACATTTATAATTTTATCTTAACTAGAGATAAGCAGTGATCCACCATTGTATTGAGCTAGCTGGACGCAGTAAACTTTTTAAGATAGGCCCCACACTTCTTTGAACAGTTATCTATCTAAGTTACATCCGGATATGAACTTATTACCCTTGCAAACTCCAAACCTTTGCTATATAGAGAATAAATTGAGGTTTTTGAGACATATCTCATAAAGATATGATTGAGTAGGGATTCCTTACAATCAAAATGCTCGATTTGGGGAAAAAAATCTTCAAATAAAACGTATTAAAAAACATCTATAAACAAAATGGAAATAAAGCTTTCTTGATCTTTTTACTTGTACTTGAGTTAATATAAGTCAATTTTATTTACTTTCTTATCTATCTTAATGAAATTTACATAGTCGACAGTGACGGAGAAAATCGCAAAAAAGAAATTAGATATTGATAATTATTCCCCTTTCTTGGGCTTTAACTGAGTAAAAGATTTAAAAGTAAACATCAATATTTGATGATTCTAAATTTGGAATATGAAATTTTGATGACACCGTTAATCGCTTGTTATGTGTTTACACATCTTATTCAGCGATATTGAAAGAAAGATATTTTCAGTTTCATAGAAAGGAAGCTGCAGTCTTTGAAGAAATCACTAGTGGCTCTAGAGATCTTAAAAGCATCTTGTAGACTACAGTACTATGCTAGATTGTCTACTTATGTGCAAGCAAATAATTTGTCGACTGAATATTATAGTGAAATATAATTATTGTTGCTTTCTTTCTGTAGATAAATTTCTCAGTCCCAATATCTATCTATACATAATTGATGCTCTTCCTTTTCTGTGTGTCGACCATCATATTTTAACTCGCTATTTTTTTAATGCATTAAATTATAAAACATCCATTTGCTCTCATTTGAAAGCATATTTGAGCTGACATCATCTGTCTTTCTTACAAGCCCCCCTCCCCTTCCGTCCCTCCCTCTCTGTCTCTCTCTCTGTCTCTCTCTCTCTCTCTCTCTCTCTCTCTCTCTCTCTCTCTCTCTCTCTCTCTCTCTCTCTCTCTCTCTCTCTCTTTCTTTCTCACTTCCTTTTTTACTATTTTTGTTTCGTAAGCTTAATTATCAATTTTTCATTCTGACAATGTCTTTAATTTAAAAAATAAAACCCATCGATTTCTATTAAAAAATACTTCATTTCTAAGGAGCCATTATTTTAAAGGCCTAACCTGTTTTTTTTTTTTTTTTATAATTTTCGTAGAAATTTCATTGTCAGAAAAACCTTTCCTTTAAAAAACACACTATTTAAAATATATCTAAAATCTTTAAGCGGGTATTAATTATATTGCGTGACAGTTAATTTTAAAATCCACATCCCAAAATAAAGTTTGTAATAGCAAATCATTCTTCATTGCAGTTGCACTCTATGTAAACTGATCGATTGTGGTTATAGCAAACGTGTTAAAGCAAACATTATAAACCTTTAAGAAGCAGCAACAGCTCTCAGATAAATAGAGGTAAAAACCATGACATACAAAGATTTGTTTATTTAAACTGCCTCGGCCTGAGCAGAGTTCCTTCTTGTAAAGGAATAGAAAAAAAAAAAACCCAAAAAAACTAATGATGGCGTTCTGTATTTGTTCTAGGTTATCTCTTCTTTCTATGATCTTTTTCTTGCTAGTTCATTTCTTACTCATTTCTCTCAAACAATTTTACTGTTTATTTATAGTTTTAAAATGTTTATAATGGCCATTTAATTTAAAAGCCCTTTTATTTTTGTTCCTAATTATGATGCTTTGAATTTTTAATATGCACTAAATCAACGGCAAATCTATGTATCTAAATTTGTCTGATAAAAATATGACTCATGGAATGGTGATAACTGGTGCCGGTATATGTAGATGTTTTTACCCGTTCATTCTAAGCTCTGAGGATTAATCTCAGCATATTGTATCATTCTGATTTGTGTTCAGGAAACCTTCGTCATTTTTGCCTAAATAGCAAAAATTGTATCACTTTGACACCCTCTCTACTCTACACCTGTCTCTACACTTGTCCATTCCCGAATTAGCTAAAGATCTCATGAAAGGGTTAGAATTAATCGGGGAACATCATCTTGTTCTCTGTGGAGGAAAGACTACATCGGTTACATGTTGCACAAAAAGTTGTTAATGTAAAATCCGAATAAATACTTCATGGTGTGCATGAAATCAATAACCTGACAACATTTTTGTCATCCCAACATTTTGTTTCCTCACACACTGAGTTTGCACTTCCCCATGAACACTTGAGGCTTTGATGAAGTATTGGGTTTCTCACCGTGTGTGTCTGACAGAACTGGAATTGATTTTACAGTTCAGGACTTTGCATGTTCTGAGGGAATAACACAGTTAAAATGAGTTCTCCATGACAAGGAAAAACTATCTATTCTTGAGCCAAAAGAAGTCCATTGTCTGAAGATGGTGGGTTACAAACTCAGAGAATCTCTTTATTATCTTTTTTGTTGAATAACTGAGAATAAAATTCACGTTATACAACCAATTGAAAATGTTACAAGGGATAAAATAAGTAGATGGTAAAAGCAGCTACCTACCATACATTTTTTTTCAAAATAAAATATGTATCAATAAAATATATAACAGACCTGCTGCTAAGTCCATTACAACTCTTGAGAACTTAAAAAATATTAAATGTGGGCTGAATAAATAATTACATCTAATAGAGATTCCCTATGTTGTAATCAGTTTCCTGCGCATAATTTTATGCCCTTTATTTATTTTATGTTTCTCTTCCGTTAGTTTATTTTGTGTTAGCACAATATGAGATTGAACACATATTTAACTATGAAGAGAGGTGAGAGAATAAATTGTTGCCTGAGCAATACATTCACAACCGCGTATTTATCGTTCGTCGTAAATTGCACATTCTATTTCCGCGGAGGCGCCGTTTCATGTCATTTTTGCACAAATAATTTGGTGCCAACCCGATCGATAGCGGTATCGCAAAACATGTTTAGCTATAACTGTCAAATGGAATAAACAGGTCGATAAAAAAATAAGCCTAGCGCCAATATTGGCAAGCAACAGAACAAGAAGAGATTTATTTCAATACAGAAGTGATGTAAATTGATCTATGGCTGCCACACAAGTATCAAAAACTTCCCAAAAACATTTTAACAATTGTAGCTTTTTTGTTAGGTTGTACCGAAATTCAACAGCTTTAATCCTCGTCTATTGATTCTATCGGTTGATTTAGTTTGTAGATGTCGTGCAAGGTACGCCCAACTGGCTTAGACAAATCTAAAACATACCTAAAGAGTTCGATGTCAACAGTATTTTTTAAGGAAATTAATATAGTACTAAGGATCAAATAAAATAACCATGTATAATTTTCCAACAAAAGAAAGTCTATATCAGTAGCATCATACTTGAGAATTTTCTTTTCTTTTTATTTCGCATAACCTCGCTTTGTCTTTACTATGTCGCATCAGTTTCAGAAAATGGTTCTAACTGGTTGTAAAATTCGCAAATTTGAGCGTTGCAAGACATAGATTGTGGAATAAACTTATCCCCTCACACTTTAAGCATATTCAGAATAAAATAGTCTCGGGATAATTGTTTCAGACGGACCGAAAATAATAAGACTGAAAATCTTCAATAGAATCTTAGATGTATTAACGCACATTCAACTTTGATTTGGTCTTATTAAAAAAAAAAATTATACTCGGATTTTGTAATTCTGTGTGAGCTTATTCGTAGACCGGCAAGAACAAATTCAGTCAAATAATAGCTACCACAATTGAATTTGCCACTATACTTCAACCTGAAATCATATTAAGTGGAAAAATTTTGGATGAAAATAAAAGAAAGTTCGCAGAATCAAGATAATGAGGAATACTAAGATGGCATAATCTCAGATGATAGATGCGATTATGACATAGTCCTATTGCTGGTTTTGTTTGACCCCAACAAATATCCAACAATCCCTTGCGTGACCTCTCGGGTAGGATGGTATGAGCATGCTATTCGAAAATGTCTTCTGTCCAAAGCCCGAGAGAGAGACCTCATAAAAGTTTTAAAACTCGAAAATGTCGGCATGATCAAGATCCAAAGCTAGCTATTAAAAGTGCATGGCATTTTTGGCACAGGTCATACTGGCATAATGGGATAGGTCTTTCGTGCATAGGTTTAGCTTTGAAGGGTACAAGCAAGCGAAAAAACATAAAGGGAGGGGAGGTGATGGGTGGGGCAAACTTGGAGCGAGGTATTAAATTTTAATATAGAAGGCATGACCTGGTCTTCTTTGGGCAATTCAGGTCATATATCTGGCTAATTAAAATGATGTTGATAGCGAGTCGGAGTGAGTGTAATGGTTCATTTTTAGCGCATACAGAGTTTGTCAACTTTCATCTGTGTCATAATTGTAACTAGTGCTATTGTAATACAATGGTTTAAACTTATGTTTTCTTTCATAAAAAAAAAACAACAACAAAAAACAGAAACAATAAATTAAACAAAAGGAAAAAAAACCCACAAATACACACACTCACACTATAAAGTCATAACACCATTGTTATGTAAAATGCTCAGCTATTCGCAGAGCAATGTGTCCTTATGCATAGAATATTTTTCTCGCGAAGGAACGGCTTCTGTCGTGACACGTCATGAATTATGTTTCCTATCTTTGTCAAATATATCACCGGTTCGATTCTAGGCATAAACACCTAAAGCTCTCCGACAATCTAGCAATGTCTCGGGTAGCGTTTGGGCGTGATGCCTTGTGGTGGCTTTGGAGTTTCTAATAGGCACAATGCCAAGATGAGCTAAGCTATGAGCGAGCTTTACAGTGCATATGCTATCAGAGAGAGAGAGAGAGAGAGAGAGAGAGAGAGAGAGAGAAAGAGAGAGAGAGAGAGAAAGAGAGAGAGAGAGAGAGAGAGAGAGAGAGAGAGAGAGAGAGAGAGAGAGAGAGCATAAAATTCAACATCGAGAATCGGTTATAAGAGAGGTTTGGATTCGAACAACATACAGTGAATCGGCAACAGCAGCTGAACTATTACAGCAATGTTCATCTTTTACACCTTTTAAAGCTGCTTTTTCTTTTATCCTCCAAACTATGATGACCGAATTAGTTAAAAAAAATCCCACAAATATAATTATATACATATATGACTATATAAAAATACAAATCAAACAGTGGTTATCATTAGTATATTTGAAAGTAGTTGCCATGTCATGAAAACTAAAAAAAAACAACAAACAAGGAAAAAAAAAAAACAATAACGAAGAGCAGCTGCAAATTTAAAAATTAAAAGGCATTAACAAAATAAGATAAAAAAGAAGGAACAAACGGATTTCTATTACATTAACAGGTGACCAGCACTCCCGCTGACATACCGTGTTTGATTCTAGAGTATTGTTTTAGATTCCCGAACCATGACCATCTATCTGTCGCATCAGAATAGAGGGCGCTAAATATTCCGACAAGTTTCAGTTTACCCAGCGAAAAATAGACACTCTAGGGCTATATTTTTTTCTACACAACTCTTAAGGTCTCGCTCCTCAGTAAACAAGTAAAAAAAAAACCTTTATGTTAATTGATAGAGAAGTTAGGCATTTATATTTTATGAGATGGATCTTTTATTGTCTAGCTTTTTCAATTTCGCAATAAATTAATTAATAGTCAATAACATGTTTTCATTTGGGCGAGAGGTGTAGATGTTTTCTGCGCAATGCGTTACTTGAAAATACGCTTTATTTTAAACTGTTTTTTTTAAAATATGTCTTAATATTTTTCTTTCTTGCTCTCTAATTATTTCCATGCTTATCTTTCTACTTATCTATTTATCTAATTATATTTTTATAAATTTTCAAACTACACTGACATATCGAACTTTTTCTTTATTTACCTGTCTATAAACGTATATCTATCTTTGAATTTATTTATGTCACTAGACATACATGTACCCACCTATCAATGAGTCTTTTATCCATCTATCTATCTTTTAATCAATCTATTGATCGATATCATACATGTAAAATTCTTTAATTTTTTAGACAGCTTGAGTCTTTAATGTATGCGTGTCTTTATTACCTGCAAATGTTGAAATGGGTATGGATAAAACCTGAAAAGATATCTTATGCTGAAGTCGACGAAGATTTGCAAATGCCGTAACTTTTAAGGATTGTTTTCTAAGAAAAATATTATATATCACCATCATCATAATCATGCATTCTGCTTCTCCTTCTTGTTCTTGATTTTGTTCTTCTTTTTCCTCTTGTTCTTCGGCTTCATCATCTTATCTTCTCGTTCTTCTTCTTCTCCTTCTTCATTATACTCATCTTCCTCATATTGTTCTTATCATTATTATAAATTTATTGATGAATTTTTGTATTTGTTTTCTTCTTTTTCTTCTTCTTCTTCTTATCATTGTTAATCTTAAAATTCATGGTAACGTCCCCCTCCTTTTCCCCCACGTTCTTTCGATCTTCGTTATTCAATATATCAATACATAGTAAGATGTTTCCATTTCTGTCATCCGGCATTACTGCCATCTTTTCTGGTGTAGGAAGTCACGGTCTACTGGCGTTAATAGATCTAGCACTGCCGACTTGGGTTTTATGACTGGATTTTACATGTAGTATATCAACAATTGGCGTTTTTCCCTTTCTGTCTTTCTTAATATCTTATCAGGTTTTTTGTTACACAGAAACCCACATACGCAGTCTCATTCTTGTTCATTTTTTAATTTTATCTCCGTCACACACTCTTCGTTTGAATTTTTATTTTATTCTTTTTGTGCCTCCCTTACTGCTTTTTCTGTCTGTGTGTCTGTGTGTTTGTGTTTCTTTCTCTCTCTCTCTCTCTCTCTCTCTCTCTCTCTCTCTCTCTCTCTCTCTCTCTCTCCCCCCTCCCATGATCGGCTCAACATACATTGCCTTCCTTCTCACTCTTGAAATAGATTATTTTTTTTTTCTATTTCATTCAGTATTCTTTAACGAGTGTTATTTCCAATTCCTAAATATCGTTTGCTTTACTATTCTGATTAAGAAAAAAAGCATTACTATATTGATATACTTTCCCGTCTTTTCTTTCAATATGCTCCCTATGAATTCAGCCCCTCTAATTATGGTCTATCAATAATCTCCGTTTATTATTTTGCGTTCAACACAATTTTACTTCCATTACATTTTTTTAGATGAATTATGAGACATCTTTTTATTTGCTTTGAGACTTACGAGTAAAAGAACCAGAGACCAGTAATTGATCGAGAGGCAGTGGTGGAATAGTTTTATTCTTCCTTGTCGATATGGATCGGAAAATTGTTTATACTAACGAGTCGGGTTCGTGTGCTTCGAAGGTGAACTATTTGTTTGGTTAACAAATTATTTCCGAAGTTCCCTTAGTCTTTTGTTGGTAGAAGCAATAGAAGCAATAGGAACATCAATAAAAACACCAACTGCTACAACTTGAGTTTAAAAAAATTGTTTAATGTTTTCAAAGCTTAAAACCACGGCTATAGGCGTATGCACTGTAATATCTTTTATATAACATTTTCCACATTGTCCCCTGTCACTATTACTACTACCATAAACACCACTCCCATCACTTTTATTGCTGCTACTACTATTGCTACTACTACTACCACCACTACTACTATTGCCGCTGCTACTACTACTACTACTACTACTACTACTACTACTACTACTACTACTACTACTACTACTATTACTGTTGCTACTACTACTACTACAACTACTACTATTGCTACTACTACTACTACTACCACTACTACTAATTCTACAACTACTACTACCACTACTACTATTGCTACTACTACTACTACCACTACTACTAGTACTGCTGCTACTACTACTACTACTACTACTACTATTACTACTACTACTACTACTACTACTACTACTACTACTACTACTACTTTTACTACTACTACTTTTACTACTACTACTACTACTACTACTACTACTACTACTACTACTACTACTACTACTACTACTACTACTACTACTACTACTACTACTACTACTACTACTACTACTACTACTACTACTACTACTACTACTACTACTACTACTACTACTACTACTTCTACTACGTCTACTACTACTATACTGATATTATAATGATCCTCTTTACTCTTTATACGGTCTATATTTGACGTTAACTCTATTACATGAAACTTGATATACGCATCGACGTCTACTCCCAAGTTTATTCGATCTCTTATCTTCATAATATGGTTCAAACCGTGAAGCTTGATTTCCATCAATGATTTCAGCTTGTGCTATAGTCATAACTCAACAAAACATGACTACAGTTTAGCTTACAAAGAAAAAGATAAGTAAAAACACCATTACACTGGACAATAGCCAAACATGTTGCTCCGTTCGCTAGCCTTTTATTCTCCGTCTTTGACTGGGTCTAAGGTAACCTACAGTGATAGGGGAAATGACTAGTGGTTCCATCGTTATCAGCTGGAATCACTTATAGCACTTTTATTGTTGGTTTCATATAATGTCAGATTAATGCAATATTGGCACCGGGACATTCAGATCGCCAGAGGCGGACGAGGTCTAGAACGGAAACCATTAATGCAGAAGTCGTAGAGAGAAGAGATTGATGTAAAGAAAGAGTCATAGAGATAGTGTGTGAGCGTGTGTGACACACACACACACACAGAGAGAGAGAGAGAGAGAGAGAACGAGAGAGCGGGAGAGATAAGAGAGGGATAGAGAAATAAAAAGGTATGTAGGTTTACAGGTACATATGCCGAAAAAAGAGCAGTAATATAAAGGAAAAAATATGAAGAAAAAACAGAAACAAAGTAAAAAACAAACAAAGCAACAAAACACTATTTTTCTTCTTTTCAGAATGAGAGAAGGAGAAAGAAAATGAGAGGTAGAAAAAGAGAGACAGATGGAGAGAGACAAGTCTTCAATATGTAGAGTTTTTTATGTGAGGAGAAAGAGAGAGAGAGAGAGAGAGAGAGAGAGAGAGAGAGAGAGAGAGAGAGAGAGAGAGAGAGAGAGAGAGAGAGAGAGAGAGAGAGAGAGAGAGAGAGAGAGAGAGAGAAAGGGGGGGGGGGGTAGGGGTGGAGGGCAGGATGGGTAGGGAGGGGTGTGTATTAGATATTTTGAAACACAACTGATTGCAACATCTGTTGGAAACACTTCATAAGAACTTATTAAAATTGCGCAATAAAAATAAAGAAAAGACAAGCAGCACAAAAGTTCTGAGAAGGTTGAAAGAAATTGTAATCTTTTATTAGAAGTAAAAATTTTATCCCTTCCTTTTGATCTTAAATTACATTAAACAAGAAAATATGCTCCGTAGGATTTATGGGTATAATTATATCTTCTATGTATTCTAAATTACACCAAAGAATCTTCCGAAACGTTGACGATGTCTTAAAACAAAAATTAATAAACAACCAAAAATGAAATAATGAAAACTAGAATTGGAGAAAGGAAAGAGAGGTTGGGTGTTGAAGGGTGTAAAGGGGGAACCGCAGTAACGAATTGAATTATTTTAGAATTATGATACTAAAATGATTGCAATGGATCTCTAATAAAAGGATAGACTGATAGACCTATGGATTCAATAATGCATATAAATGGATTTTTACTTGTGCAACGTAGGCAGATAGACAGAGAAATGGATAATAGACAAAAACATAGAGATATACCTTGTGCCAATATAAAATCGTGAGTTGAGAGCTCTTGCAATAACTATTTTCAGTTGCTGATAAAAAAATCAAGGATAGATAGAAGGGCTCACAAATAAATTTCCAGCTAGATAGGTAGGTAGACAGACATATATATATATATATAGATACCTATATATAATGATAGATAGATTGATAGATAGATAGATAGATAGATAGATAGATAGACAGACAGAGAGACATGTAGATATATAGATCTGATAAATAAAGAAAAGAAAAGAGATAAAAGAAAGAGAGAGAGAGAGAGAGAGAGAGAGAGAGAGAGAGAGAGAGAGAGAGAGAGAGAGAGAGAGAGAGAGAGAGAGAGAGAGAGAGAGAGAGAGAGAGAGAGAGAGAGAGAGAGAGAAAAGAGATATTGCGGATACATCGATAAAGGAAATGTGTAGAGAATATTTTTTTGTACTGCTTATAATATACACTTGAAACTTAAAATCTCCCTCATCATCTTTTTTTTGTTTAACTTGTGTAACGTCCCTTAAGTATCCAAATTCTTTAGGTATTTTCAACCTATCATCAGCATCTACTTCGTCTGTAATGAGAGAGAAAAAGAAAAACTAGGTTACTACTTCCACCACGCATTTTTGCTTTACCTGCCGACCTCCTCTTCAAAACTTGCAAAGGAGCCCTTACATCTAAATTTAGTATGGTGGCTACGAAAAAGAAGTCCCGAACACAAGAACGTACAGCCCGTCTGCTGAGCATTAGCACCTTCAATTCGTGACGTTTGCCTTCGAATCTTTTGCGTGAGCGTGAGTTACTCCCCATCCCCTATCCTCTCTGTGCAGCGCAGCTGTCAGAACTGTATCGTACGTCGTGGCTAAAATGTGCGCGAGCAATGGCATTCGAGTTATTGACACCGGTCTGGCGTATCTCTGAATCACATCTATACCTAGATCTCAGTTTTAATTTGAAATCAATGTGTAGAAAAAGATCATTTTCAATTATGTTTTATTAAAAAATGCAAATAAATAAATTGAAGTGACAAATCAATTCTTGAAATCGGAAAGACAAGTGTTTTTTTCATGGAAATATTTATTTTCTAAGAAATGTGAGTGTTAATTTTCTAGATTCTCTGGCCTTTGATTTATGGGGTATGATCGTCACAGAATGATTAAAATATTTTTTTTCTTTATCGAAAAAGAGCCGTTCTCCTTACCCGCAGTGTGAGCAAAAACCTTTATTTCTTAAGAAAAAAAAATGGAAAAGGCAAATATGAACAAACTTTTTTTTTTAATTTTTGACATAATAATAATAATAATAATAATAATAATAATAATAATAATAATAATAATAATAATAATAATAATAATAATAATAACAACAACAACAACAACAATAATAACAACAACAACAACAACAACAACAACAACAACAACAACAACAACAACAACAACAACAACAACAACAACAACAACAACAACAACAACAACAACAACAACAACAACAACAACAACAACAACAACAACAACAACAACAACAACAACAAAAATAACAAAAACAACAACAACGAACAACACAACGACAACGACAACGACAAACGACATACAACGATAACAATAATAATAGTAATAATAATAATAATAATAATAATAATAATAATAATAATAATAATAATAATAATAATAATAATAATTATTATTATTTACTACTGCTGCTACTACTACTACTACTACTACTACTACTACTACTACTACTACTACTACTACTACTACTACTACTACTACTACTACTTCTACTACTACTTCTACTACTACTACTACTACTACTACTACTACTACTACTACTACTACTACTACTACTACTACTACTACTACTACTACTACTACTACTACTACTACTACTACTACTACTACTACTACTACTACTACTACTACTACTACTACTACAATTATTCATATTATGAATCTATTGATTTATTTTTTTACATTAAAATTATTCAATACGAAATCAAAATGATATAAATGAAATTGTAAAAAATGAATACTACTTTCTTACGCCAGCTAAGCATCTTACGCATTTTTTACATCAGCTTCCATGAAAAAATAATATCATAAGAGGTGTAATAGCTGTTGCACTTTAAAGTTTTGCTCATTAGGTCTAGTCAGTCAACAAAACTATTGATCGATAAAATTTTCTGTAGCATTTTAGGTGCAGATAAACATCTTGGTCGATTCTTGTGCTATCGGTCCACCTCTATTAAAGCGAAAGTAAAGCTGCAAAAAGAAATCTAGTTCCTGAAAGCATTCCTTATTTATACTGCGAATGGGAGAGAAAAAAGTCAAACTGAATTTTTTTCATGAATGTCCAATCTATCATAATTATGTAAATCATGCAAAAATTGCAAAAGTCGCTTTAGAAATTAGAGCTTATCATCATAATAATCTTTAATCGTTCGATGCTTTTTGTTTTGTCTAGTTTCTTCTATCCTCTCATCCTCCTCTTTTTCCTGTCTACACATTGTATCCTCTTTTTATAATTTAAATGTGATCATAGAAGATAAGCAAAATGATTCAAACATTTTGTCGTTATTCTTTATATTAATAGAATATCTTCTGGCAAATTTATACTATAATCATAATTCCCGTTTTGCTTCTCTCTCTCTCTCTCTCTCTCTGAATATAGAAATAAATAAAGCAGTCAAACCACGTTAGAGGCTGAGACAGACGAAGCTAGATCTAAGGATCTAAAGATGCATGTGACTGAAAATAATGAAATAAGTAGTAAAGAAAAATCAACCACAAACCTAGATCTAGCTCGAGACCGACAAATAAGACGAAAGACGTGAAAACATTACAACAGATGGAATGAACAGGGATCGAACCTGCGCCTCGATGCGGCACCCATCGCCTTGCCGAGACAAGACCAGGCACTAAACCACTGAGCTATCCGCATCTACAAAAATAGATGCTTCAGGAACCGTTAGAGGCTAGTTTGTTTATGTCCTGTAAAAATATGGACTTGATCGTTCTTAGCGATTCAACCTCTTAGTCTATTCAAGCCAGCATGAAAGTCACTGTTCCTGAAGCATCTTTTTTTGTAGATGCGGATAGCTCAGTGGTTTAGTGCCTGGTCTTGTCTCGGCAAGGCGATGGGTGCCGCATCGAGGCGCAGGTTCGATCCCTGTTCATTCCATCTGTTGTAATGTTTTCACGTCTTTCGTCTTATTTGTCGGTCTCGAGCTAGATCTAGGTTTGTGGTTGATTTTTCTTTACTACTTATCTCTCTCTCTCTCTCTCTCTCTCTCTCTCTCTCTCTCTCTCTCTCTCTCTCTCTCTCTCTCTCTCGGTCTCTCTCACTCTCTGTGAGTACTTAAATATATTTATCTCTATGTATCTTCCTATCTATACATCTTCCTCTCTTGCTGCCTTACTTGTCATGACATTTTTACTCGTTTCATTTTTATTGAATGTTAGATACTAGGCAATTGTACCGGATAGACAGAGAAACTATTTCAGAACTGATAGTTTATTTTGCTCTTTCGACATATTGCATGACTTCGTTAGTGTTTCTCAACATCGCGTGAGGCAAGTGGTTCAGCTAGCTATGACTTGCAGACAAGTGCAGTAACCTCAATACAGCTACAGCTCGAACAGTCAAATCCATCAATCGACCTTAATGAGCTTCATCGATACAGTATAGATATAGTTACGCCCCTCCCCCTCCAAAAACATAAAAAAGAATAACGAAAAAAAAAAAAAGAAAAGAAAAATGAACAAAAAAGAAAAACAAAATAAAATTAAAAAAAAAAAAAAAACACTGCCTGCCACACACACACCAAAAACAAAACGAAACAGAAAACAAAAAACCAAAAAAAAAAAAAAAAAAATCAAAATAAAAGAAAGTAACAATACTTCGAAAAAAACTTTTTTTTTCATGTATCGTGCAAGTCAGAAAAAGGAAAAAAAAAACAAAACATTCTGTTGTCGGACAAAATTATTGAGTTCTAAGTAGCATAACTTTTGCACTCCCTATTTGAATAAACATCGTGGTTACAATGGTAAATTACGACAATGCGCATTATGTAGCTACTACGCTCTTGAAACCATTACATTTTGTTTTTCCATCTTAGGGATGCAGTAGAAATTAGACGATAAGAGTTTATAGAAATCTAAATAATCAATATTCCATTTAATGTAACGCTCAAAAGTTATTCATATTGACTTGAAGGATTTTACAAATTTTTATAACATCTCCCCCCAACCCCCCCCCCAAAAAAAAAAAAAAAAAAAAAAACAAAAAAAAAAAAACAACACCACCAACAAACAAACAACCCCCCCCCCCCCCCAGAAACACCAATAGCTTAAGTTTAGCTTCAACGACAATGCAGTTAAAATGTGTTAAATATGTGTCATGTGCTTTTTTTTTTTTAGTAATCTAGGAAATAATCATGTGAGGTAGATCGAGACGAAATAAGGATCATATAGATTGTGTTAATTTTGATAAACACAGTTTAGATTACGCTACTGTACCAAACGTGGATTATTTTTTTTGGATTTAAATGATCTTGATTATTTTTCTGAAAAAGGAAACGAATCCATTATGTTGTGTGTTTTCTTTACCTTGATCGTCGGAGTATTTGACTCTGGTTCATGCAGAAGAAGGAAACTCCAAAGTTCACACAGCGGATGTACTTGGATCATGTGAAAATGTAGTCTTAAGTCCACTAACAAGCCTGCATTTGCCGCAACCTACAATGGTCATGCCGCAGCTGTGGGGAGTTCTGCACTGCGCTCGTTGTCCACATGCGCTCTCCTTTTCGGCAAAGAATTTCGATAATTACTTTGTTACTGAATCTTCCAACGACTTTCATAGCAGTGATTTTGAATGTGAATACAACTGCCCTTGCGGTTCGGACTACAGCCAGTACTTCAACTGTTATTGTGTTGACCACTTTTCTAGCCGTTTCATTTCTCTGGCAATTAGTTTAAGAGCTGCTCTTGGTCATGAGTTCATCGTCGGTATCATCATCAACGTCTCCACTGCCATGACAGCGGTTAAACACGAACTGCCTGGGATAGAAATGACTTCTCTCAGCGGCAGCTGTCATCTATTGGCGACGTCTTCAGAGGACAATTGTATACAAGCAGGAGCCGCCATGGGCATTACCTCTTTCACAAATAGTGATAGCCGAGGTGAAATAAGTGAATTAACACCCAACATCTCTGGCAAGGAGGGATTAGAAGCGCCTCTACTTTCAACTCAACATTCGACACAGCCTTACAAAAGTTCCACCGAAAGTGTCTTAGCGTCAGCAACGCTTATAAGTGGACCAAGTGATAGTAATAGCAATGAGTTAATCTGCACTGACAACTTGCATATATGCGTTGACCATGCGTGGAATTCGAAGTTTCATCTTGAAGGTGAGAATCAGTGCTCTGAAAATAAATCTAAAATCAAGAACAAAAGAGAAGACCATTGGGCGATCGTATCCCCTGAGAACAAAACTGTTTTGTGTGTCGCTGATTCTCTCACTGGTAGAGACAATTACAAGGTAAGTGGAGACCAATTCAAACTAAATGATTACGTGGCAAGAAGGGATAAAAACACCGAACAAATCAGCCGTGAAAAAGATAAACCCAGGATGATATTCGAGGATAGTGCACCATCCAACGAATCATATGGTGGGGGCCACAATAGGTCTACACAAAGAATGGTTTCATCTGCTGATCAAATCTGGCTTGAGCCTACGACACATGGCAAACACCCCCATAAATATCATTTACATGAAAATGTCCTTCTCCATGCAAGCGACATGATTTCCTCGGAACCCGCAAGTCTTTCCAAATCGATATTCTCTGAGAACCATAAACAGTATCCAGCGAACAGCAATAGTCATATGTTTACAGCCAGCAACGAACAAAACTGCATTCTTCCGCCCTCAAGTTTGTTTCGTTTGAAACAGCCTAGTTTTCATTCTAAAAGTCAACCACATCTTCCAGTTGTAAATAGCATTTTGCATCCGTTACACAGTGCTACTAAAACGAGAAGTGAAACAGTTAACTCGTTCAAACCAAACACTACACAAGGTGTTAACACTTTATCTAAAGTTAAAACAATCTCACACCCGGCTGTTTTCAAACAAGAAGATGAGACAACAAAATCTTTATATAGTCGAAAAAACGCTAGGAAAAGTACTGGGTCTTTAACTCGTGCAATGTCCTGTCATATTCCCTGCAAGAGAAGTTTACCTAGCGGTTCCTTTGATAATCTGCCTAGCAATAACTTTGATGACTTAATCATAAGTAATGCACCTTTCGTAAATGCATCCTTTGAAATTGAAGGGATAAAAGATGCTGAATGTTATAACCCAAGTGATATCGGGGACGATCCATTGATTACAGGTCTTCCCAAGCAAAGGCGAGATTCCCTTGACGATGATCATTCTCCCAATCCGAAGCCTCAACATCTATGTAATCCATCTGCCAAAAACAGATGGAGCCATAAGTCAAAGACGCCATCTGCTGACTGTGAAGAGGCAAGGCCGCTTTTGTGCGCCTTGGCATTTAATGAAAGAAAACAAGAGAATTCAGTCCCGCAGGATGTGTATACGGTATCTGGAAGAAATCTACCCGAATCCTCTGCGGCAGCCATTCAATGGCGCGTGCAATGTCCTACCGATGATGAAGACAGCCACGGTGAGCAGGAGAGGGATACAGACGTAGAGAATGTAAATCGGATAACTCGGAGACCTGGGGTTGAAGACAGATTTCACGATG
Source organism: Elysia crispata (assembly GCA_033675545.1). Classification (NCBI taxonomy): domain Eukaryota; kingdom Metazoa; phylum Mollusca; class Gastropoda; family Plakobranchidae; genus Elysia; species Elysia crispata. The sequence goes on from JAWDGP010005891.1 coordinate 330,159, forward strand.
AAACCGTACACCGCGACGTGGTTCCTCACAGAAAGCGGAAGTTCCGACGGAAAGGGTCTTTGCCTTACATATTCAATAGCTTTATTCCTAAAAGCAAGAAGCAAGGCAAAACCAAAAAATTATGCAAACAACACAAACAGGCGAATGTTGATCATCCAGCAGCTTCCAAAACATTTAATGTCGTTGTAACCGCTGAGGAGAGAAATCCCCACCAGCACCAACAGCAGCAGCAGCCGGGGTCTTCTCGAGATTCATCTCCCTCTCAAAGCCAGTCGGACATTAATTTCTTTCCGCATCATAATGAACATAGAAGCCATCGATGCTCAGCACAGCTTATTCCACAGGAACGCGTAACGTCAACCCTTTCCAATCAGCAAAGCGTGAGGAGCCCACCGTATAATACCACTCACCACAATACGTGGACAGCGCCAAGCCGTGCCCAAACCTCTTCACCAAGGGTCACCCGAGTCAGTTACTCCCAACTGAACGGCCATGGTGGCACCAGGGAAGATCTCCTGGACTCTGCGGCCTCCACGGACAGACCTCGCGGACTGCAGACAGCCCGGGCCCCCAAGCAGTACTCCAGCAGTGGCAGCGTGAACACCAGTAATGGGTACCCGGCAGCACACGGGACACTCCTCCATCCAACAGTCAAAGACTTGCGGCGACAGCCCGGCAGCTTCAGAACTACTAAACATATACCCAGAGCCCATGGCCATGACAAGAAACGGAGGGGTGAGGTGAGTTTGTGTCACTGTCGTTTTAGAGTAAAAACGAAAAATACTTAGTTTCTTAGATTCTTATTGAGATTCTCCCTTTTTTCTTTCATCCTGTTTCTATCATTGAAACTAATCCTATAAATTTGGTCTTTGACATATTCTATATTTAATTTTCTAAATAAATTTATAAAGCAATATCTGGTATCTCACACAGTTACAGTAAATTTCAATAGTTTATACACACACACATATATATGTGTGTGTATATATATATATATATATGTGTGTGTGTATATATATATAGAGAGAGAGACACACACACACACATGAAGTTTGAAAGAGAATGTGAGATAGAATGATAGAAAGATATATTTTAGCCACCCACTTGTTTCGAGTGGTATTTATTCTCCTCAGATAGTAAGATAAAAATACAGACGTACATATATCGAGATTAATACAATAATAGACGAAAAGAAAGATGAGTAGGTTTATAGAAACAAGGAAAGATAGAAAGATGGCTTAAAAATACAGATCCATAATATGCACATGCATTATACATTTTCTTTAAGTTCTATATAGAACAGTTTTTCATTAAATGAATGATTATTGGACTAAACAATTTCTGGTCAGAACTATACAGAAACGACAAGCAGAAAATAACATGCACAGATAGAAACGGTAAAAAAGAGAAAGAGAAAGATAGAGATTCGTTAAGAGAAAAAAATAAAGAAAAAAATAAGAGAGATAGATAGATATATATAGATCGACAGCGAGATAGATAGATAGATGGATTGAGAGAGAGAGTGAGAGAGAGAGAGAAGAGAGAGAGAGAGAGAGAGAGAGAGAGAATGAGAAAAAGATGAGAGAATTGATAGTGGTTCGCTGAACTTATTACATATTTAAGCTATTCATTAATACCTCTCTCGCAAAAAGAATAGGAAAAAATACAAAACAATAAAGAGGAAATACGAGAGGAAACAGAAATTGCGTAAGAAAAACGACAACCCTATTAATTTTGCAGACGTTGAATTAATTACGTTTATTGAATCCTGAAAACATAATTCTTGGTGCAAGCAAATTGATGAAATTCTCATTATTTAGAAATATTTTGGCTTCCCACATGACTTGCGGGGACTTTGAAACGCCTCTACCGCACCACGCTATTTTCTTGTCTTTGAAAAATTGATGAGCGCGAAAAGAATCGCTTTTCCGTGGCTTGTTGTGACATCAGAACCATCCTGACACACACAAATGGACACCCACACCCATCGCACCTCCCAACTCACACCTACGTCCTTAGCAGTCACGTAAGCACATCCCGGCCTTCGCTCTAGATGAAGTTTGGGAAGACTCTGAGCTAAGGTCACAAGAAACTTATATCTTTAACATACCCAGACACGCACAAATTTCCAGAAGAACTATTGATCTATATTTTTTTTTTCGGCAATGCACACATTTTTTGGGGGGCTGCATCACATTGCTGAATCGTTTCCAATTTAGATGTCTATCAACCTCTTTGATCTCTTTCTATTCAAACGGGCGTGTGAACTTTTCCGCTAAAATGCGAAGAGTTATCCGAACAATGATCAATTTGTGCAGATGCGAACGGAATTTTGAAAACCCAAAAATTATGTCCTTTAGGAAATAGAGATAAATGTCTGTTTAACAACATTTCTACACGGTTTTCAGGGTCTTCGAGTAAATGTCATAACGCTCAAATAGGCAATTTGCGTCTACACTAATGTGGAAAAATTACTGTGAATAAAAAAGTTTAAACGATTATTTTTTAGAATATACTGTGTGTGCAGAGAGGAGAGAT
>JAWDGP010005893.1:5000-70000 GCA_033675545.1 Elysia crispata
AAAAGGAGAAATAAAAAAGAAATGCAAACTTCACACTTTTTTTCCTCTTCTTGTAAAAGCTATTGAAAATAATGAATGAATGCGATTGTGAGCTTCAGGCTATACACAATTGACTGTTATATTTCTCAGAAATGCAGGCCAACATCTTGTCTATCTCAAATTCCATTTTTTTTAATTTTTTTTTTTATTTTAATAACCCAAAATTTTTAAAAAAATTATTTTTAAACCACAATAAATATACATATTTTCCGGATCATATGCAGAAGACCTCCGATAATGAACAGACTCTGCCTTTGGCTTTTAACCATTTTTGGGTATTCTTTTCATACAAAATAAGCGTACATTTTTAAATACCCACAAAACTAACACTAAAGTGTTGGCTCAGTGCTTAATGCATGGAGGTTTTTTTTATTATTATTATTTTTTTGTTGTTGATAAAAAGATAAACTCTTCGCTGAGCATGGCAAGCATATCGTAAAATATTTAATGCATCTAAGGGTTCAAACATAATTTTATTTGTTTTTACTTCATTGTTGAAAGCTTAGTTTAAAAAATTCTGTAGTCATTGTGGTGTCATGTCGAACATTTAACACAGTGCATTTTCACCCTAGATCCCATTGTAATGGATGCGCTATATGAAAGAATAATTATATTTAGGCACAGTCATGAAACTCTGTTGTATGTGCCAAGATTAAATCTATATGTAATTAGTCTCTTTGTCTCATCTTCTTTTATCATACACATGAGATTAGTATTTGGCAGAAAAAACTTGCACCTTCACATTGTTTAAATAAATTTTGAGTTCTTTATCAGTTAAGAAAACTTAATCTTGGATAAGTTATATTGGCGCTGGTTAAAGTCATAAGCTTGACAAAGGGCAATTTCTCCTATACAACTTTGTTGAACACATGCAAAAAAAAAAATGCTCGAACCCATGTATTTATGCCTTTACCTCTGACAGCCGTGAATTGCTTATGTATCGAGTACACGGATACATCAAAACAAAACAGTGTACAGGAACATTGATTTACACAATTGATTGAGTAGGCAAAAACTGATTTTTAAAAAATTTATTTCTCATTTGTCCGGGATAAATAAAGCCCCTTATGCATGAAAATGTGTACACATTAACACATCAAGTTCCACTTGACTTGAATGATCCTTGAGCTGCAGTAAATAGGTGATGCTGTGAGGCCACTTGGTACTTGCCCTCATTTATTTGGCTAGTTTATTAGCAATGCTAAAGTTCATGATTTTGTAATTGCTGACAGGAAAAGAGGGCAGCATCTGCATGATGAAAGGTGATATGCTGATTACAAGTGGTGTCTTCATTATAAGCATTCCCCATTTTTCATGGAAGAATTCCTGAAAGTATGTTACAGAATAGAGTAATATCAAATAGTAATATAGGCAGTTTGGTTTAGATAAAACTTAATTAAATAAGATTTGTTTTCCTTCTGAATCAGATTTTAAAATTTTCAAATATAAAGATCTAAATAGCAGAGAGTTAGTTATGATTTTTGGGGGAAGTGGAAGGGCTTTAAAGTTGTTGAATACAAGTATTTTACATTCTGTAGGCCAATATAGAGGGAAAAAAATAAACAAAAATTGTCCCAACATTTCCAGATTTTGGCTACCAATCTATCAAAATTTGAAAGATAATGCATCAATGGAGACAAATCAAATCATATCAAGTACTAAATAAAGATCTTTTCCTGAGACAATTTAGCTAATTCATTTATTGAGTAATTCTCATCTTTTGTAATTATCCAGAAATTTTTTTATGAGGGATATAAATTTATAATTCAGAATGGTTTTTAAATTTAGGGTAAAAATTAAGACCTGTTCAGGGAAAAACTGAAAGTTAAATAAGGTTGTATCAGCTCAATGTCCATTGGCTTCATATGAGCAGGCTGGTGTGGGAAATGCTTAAGCAGGGCTGTCTGACTTGTTCAGATCACTGACTTGTGACACTAGTTTTAAATTACAGCGTACTGCTCAAAGTAGTCAGAAGACAAGCATAATTTTATTCTCTACGACCTAGTATCTTTAGTGGGGCATGTATGCTGTTCTGCTACAATTTCTAGTAACTATTTCATACAAAGTTGCATTTGCTTTCCACAATTTCTAGTCTGACTTTCCTGAGCATCCCATTTTCCATTGATCTGCCAATAAAAAATTTTGTGCAAAGATTTGTTCCTGTCAGCATCAACATCTTTTTCCTTTTTTTAAAGTTTCTAAGTCTTTGCACTCCAACTGAATTCAAAATCAAGCTCGCTTGTCCACAAATATCGTTGGTGAGCTTATAGAAGTTAGAAAATTTATACAGACACCCGCTGCAGCTTATGCGATAGAAACCATTAACGTAATGGATTAGTTTTTAAGTCTAGGACTAAAAAGTGTGTAAGCTACTATTGGCCAAGATCACATTCTATGAAGCGCACATAAAGATAGGTGCATCCAACTATAGGACCAGTCGTAGAGAAGGTTACAACTACTCCTAATTTTAGGATCGCACCTAAAATCTTGAGCTTAAAGTCAGTGATTTACCGTAATTCGTAATTTTCCCTGCGCAAAACTTTTGTTTACAAATTTCTTTGATATGCCAAGTTAGATATTTTGAATAAAAAAAAGTTAAAAAATATGTAGTTTTTGTTACTTCTTTTGATGATATCCCATGATCCAAGAGAAAAAAATTATTTGCTTTTACAAATTGTTAGCCTATTATCTAAAATTCTTTGTTAAGATAATGGGAAAACACATTGAAATATTTTTGTATTTTCATGTGATTTGGACTTTGAACCTGCGAAACTTACCTCCGAGACCTCAAAAATGTTTCCTGTTTTGATCGATACCATCTATTTCACCTATTCGACTGCGGCAAAGCATGTTAAAATTTATTTTTCAAATCCCAGTCTTACCTACACGAACCTAGATCTAGATCCAGATTTTAGACCAATCACTACATAATACTCTCATATTTTATGCATGGCGAAGAGATTTTTTTATAAATTACTAAAGAAATTAAAGCGATATTCAGTTAAGCTAAGATTTCGTAAAGTGTAACCTATGCTTAGAGATTTAGATCTAGATTTAGATAAAAGCTCCAGAAGTGTAGTTTTGTTTTAGTTTTAGTCAACTAGAATTAAGTTTAGATTTAATTAAATAAGAATCTAAATTTAGATCTAGATTAATGACCACTAGTTTGAGATTATAGATACTCCTTGATTCCAAGTCTATTGTATTATGATAGATTAAACAATAGAGCCGGTTATTCATCAATTAAGCCATTCTAATTCCAGAACTAAATCTAGTCCCTTTTTAATGTATGTCCTTGAGTAACATAGTCTCAAAATAAGAGACCTGGGATAACTTGTACGTTTCTAAATTGTACCTTACTCAGAATCTATTCTCGGCAAATAGTAGCTTACACATACTTTAGTCCTAGACCTAAAAATTAATCTATTACCTTATCGGAATTTATAATGTAAGCTGCAGCTGGTGTCTGCATAAATTTTCTATATGCTCACCAAAGATATTTGTGGAAAAGCGGGCAAAAGAAGTGCTGTTCCCTTGATTTTGAATTCAATTGGATTATAAAAGCTTAGAAATTTTAAAGAAAGAAAAAAATGTTGATGTTGACAGGAACAAATCTTTGAAAAAATTTTTAAATTGGCAGATCAATGGAAAGTGGGGTGCTTGAGAAAGTGAGACTAGAAACTGTAGAAAGCAAATGCAACTTTGCATGAAATAGTTACTAGAATTGTAGCAGAGCAGCATAACGACCTACTAAAGATACTAGGTCGGAGAGATAAAAATTATGTTTATCTTCTGGCAACATTCAGCAGTACACCGTAATTTAAAACTAGTGTCACAAGTCAGTGATCTGAACAAGTCACTCACAGTCAGATAGCACAATACCCTGCTTAAGCATTCCCCATACCAGCCCGCTCATATGCAGCCCATGGACGTTGAGCTATTACAACCCAATTTAACTTTCAGTTTTTCCCCAAACAGGTCTTAATTTTTACCCTAAATCTTGAAATCAGTCTGAAGTATAAATTTGCAATCCTCATTTAAAAAAATTCTGGTTAGTTAGAAAAGATTAGAATTACTCAATAACTGAAAGAGCAAAAAAATGTTCTCAGGTCAAGATCTTCAATAAATAATATGATTTCAATTGCCTCCATTTATGCATTATTTTTCAAATTTAGATAGATTGGTAACAAAAATCTGAAAATGCAAGGACAATTTTTGTGTTATTATTTTTTCCTCCATGTAGGCCTACATAATGTAAAATAAATGTGTTCAACAATTTTAAAGCCCTCCACTTACCCCCTAAAAATCACAACTCACTCTCTACTATTTAGATCTATATTAGTATCTATTTCAAAGTTTAAAAATCTGATTCAGAAGAAGAACAAATCTTATTTCATTAATTTTTATCTCATGCAAGCTGCCTACATTATTCTGATATCACTCTATCATTTAATATATTTCAGATTTCACAAATTCTTCCATGAAAAATGGGGAATGCTTATGATGAAGACACCAGTTGTTATCAGCATATCACTTTTCAACATCTAGATGCTGCCCTCTTTTCCTGTCAGTAATCCCAAAATCATGAACTTTAGCATTGTTAATAATAGCCAATTGAATGAGGGCAAGTGCCAAGTGATCTGACAGCATCACCTATTTACTACAACTTAAGGATGATTTCAAAAATGTGTAGAGAAGGTACATGGTGCAATGAAGTCAAGTGGTACTTGTTGTGTTAATGTGTACACATTTTCATGCATACGCGGCAATATTTATCCCGCACAAATGAGAAATAAATTTTTAAAAATCATTTTTGTCTTCTTCATCAATATTGTAAATCAATGTTCCTGTACACTGTGTTTTGCTTTGATGTATCCATGTACCAGATAGATGAGCAATTTACGGCTGTCAGAGGTAAAGGCATAAATTCATAGGTTCGAGCATTTGTTTTTGTATGTTCATCAAAGTTGTGTAGGAAGACTGCCCTTTGTCAAGCTTATGGCTTTAACCAGCGCTATCTGAATATAAGTTATTAAGATCAAGTTTACTTAAGTGATAAAGAACTCAAAATTCATTTAAACAATGTCAAGGTGCAAGTTTTTCTGCCAAACACTAATCTAATGTTTATTATATATAAGAAGAAACAAAGTAACTAATTACATGTAGATGTAATCCTGGCACATGCAACAAAGTGTTTCATAACTAGGCCTAAATGTTCATCTATAGAACTATTCTTTCATACAGCGCTTCATAACAATGTGATCTGGGCTATATGCTCAACACGATTCTTCAATGACTACAGATTTTTTTAACTAAGCTTTCAACAATTAACTAAAAACAAATAAAATTATGTTTAAACGCTTTGAAACATTAAATATATTAGGATATACCTGCCATGCTGGTCGAATAGTTTATCTTTTTTTCAACCACAAAAAGTAATAAGAAAACCTTTATTCATTAAGCACTGAGCCAACGATTTAGTGTTAGGTTTGTGTGTATTTAAAAAATGTACACATTTTTTGTATAGAAAGAGTACCCCAAAATAGTTAAAAACCAAAGGTAGACTCTGTTCAGTATTGGAGGTCCTCTGAATATTTATGATCCGGGAAAAACGTATATTTGTTGTAGTTTAAAAATACATTTTTAAAAAAAATTTCACAGTAATTAAAAAAAGGAAAAAGAAATGAAATTAGAGATAAACATGATCTTGGCCTGCATTTCTGAGAAATATAAGAGTCAATTGTTTATAGCCTGAAACTTACAATCACATTCATTCATTATTTTCAATAGCTTTTACAAAAAAAAAATTGTGAAGTTAGCATTTCCTTTTATTTCTACTTTCTGAGTTCCAAAATATGGCATATCCTCTTAAGTTTGTGATAACAGATTTCAGCTGCTGATTCGAATCCATACAGTAAAAAATATTGAAAAGCAGCTATGGGGACCTTTAACAGTTACTGGCTTTTCTTTCCTTTATGCACATGTCTGGAGAAAAAGACTGGAAAAAAATAAAGTGCAATGATGCTGAATTAGATTTCAATTAAATCATGGATATAAATTATAATAAGGAAAAAAGGGAGAGTAGGTTAATACCAACACTACTTTGATTATCCATTTCAATCAAAAGCCTTCATGCCCTCTCACTTTTTTGAAAGAAAAAAAATTGTAATGCTTTTAAACAGTATAGAGTGGTCATACTCTTGACTTCATAGTCAAAATACAAAACTAAACATCATTTGATTATCAGATGAATGAAAACGTATCTCCAGCAAGTGCTATTTAGTCGAGAGTTGTGCCTGGACATGAATATTCATGCTTTCATTCACACACTGTGATTAAGTTTTCTTTACAATTACGCATAAGTCAAATTATAAAATTATCAGGGCAGTACAATGTAAGCTTATGTTGAAATTAACACGCACCCGCTGTATCACAAATTTAACAATCTAAATACTGTTCCATGCTGCTCTAAAGTGTTGATCATACCCAGCAACAGTTTAATTTTAAATGTTTGGCCATTTATCTTATTAACTAAATAACATACATGTATATTATGGCATTGTCCATACCCTTTGACTTTGCTAGATTCTTTACAAATAAGTTAGTATCAGACGTATCGAGTTTCACTGTCAGTCTCAGTCAAGTGGATCATTGTTGAACATTTTGTTGAGTTTAAGAGCATGTAAAGCATGTTGGAGGATATCACTAGAACGTCAGATTTTTGGTCAAGGTAACTCTGGAAAAGAAGAAAAATAAATTACATCTGATTATAGATTGCGTGCTCTGTATTTCCTCATCAGTTCTTAAATGGATTAAATGCACAAATACAAGATTTTCACTTAGTGTATATGATTTGTATTGGACGTTAGGCACTGTAAAGATGTCAACTCGGAGCAAATTAAATCTGTTACTATTTAGATCTAATCTAGCCCTCTTTATACTTTTATAGAATCTTTTGGATCTTTGAGCTATACGGTCTATTTTAAAAGTCCACTTTATGTTATTTTCAGTGAGACTATTCTATTTAAGCACATAGATCTACATTTATACACGTGGAAATTTTGTAAGAACGACGAAACAAACCCATTTCAATTCCAATCGAGCTGTCGGCAGAGTGAAATCTATGGTTGCTTTTAGCCGGAAATTAAAGATTTGGTGCACCTAACTCGAGTTGGAACAAGGTAGACCCAGTCCTAAATATTGCACCTAAATCGCGTCATTTTAGAGCCAAAGTTTGATCCTAGATTCACACTTTTCTCCATAGAAAGCACCTAACTTTACGTTAAAACTAGAGAGGGACTAGCGAAAGACTAGTGGAAGTTAGGATCAATCATAGACTTAGGAACCAATCTGTTTTGTTTTTTTTTTAGATCATTTTAAACGCTTATTAGAAAGCTCTGAATTCTCGCGTTAAGTGAACAGAAGTGCACTGCGTTGCGAAAATTCTTAGGCACGCAATTATTTTTAACCTGGATCTACAGCTCATGTCGAATGAGGAAGAATTCCGTTGTTAAAGAATACAAAAACTGTACGCCAAACTGGTGATCGTATGTTAGCTTATGTTAAGGAAACAAAGTAATTGGGGGAAATTGAGAAAAGTAATTTGCGTTGATTTTCTCTGACTTAGGACCTAGCCGCATGAATGCTGCAGACGCCTGCAAAGTTTCAAGGGTTGAGTAATAACGGAGGAGTTCGCGGTCAAAGCCTCCCAAACATAAAGTTGCGTTGTGGCAAAATGAGACGTCTTGCGGGAGAGCTCGATCCGAGAAAATGGGGTTGTAAATATCCTAATATTATTTATTGTTCGTAAAATGAAACTCAAGCAATTAAAAATTGCGAAACTGTGCTATTTAAAATATCGATAGTTCACGAATTCATTGTCTTTAGTCTCCTTTAATGTCTTAATGGCATAAAATTTTCAGCGATGTACCGGTAACGCGAATCCATTTTAAGATTTAAGATTTAGATGAATTCGATTTGAAGATCAATTATATAGGTGTTTACATTAGCAAACGCCGCCCCGAAAGAAGAGGTAACGATGACAGCTGTTCTTAAATCACTACTAATATATCCTAAACAGAACATATTTTCCATAAAGCTTTTCTTTTCATCATTGTCGTGTTTTGTGTTTATAACCTCTCATAATGAATAAGATTCTAACCTTAAGAATGATACGATTAAGCTTAAAACGCGTCAAAATATACAGAAAACTCCGTATTATCAGTATTTATAAGACCATTTCACTTAGATTGAAAAATCTTCTTCAAGGGGATTAGTGGGTTGCTAGGTCTATGCTCGTATACAGTACATTTTCGTGTTAATTCTTATGTAAAATTAACGACTTGTCTTTGTATGGATATTGTTAACAAGCTGAAAACCCCTTTCTTCAAACTGTACCCAAGTGTCAAGTTGCCGAGGCTGTGGTGCGTGTGCGTATTTAAAGAGGCTTATAATGGTCTTGATATCTCTCCTTTTACCTACATGATCCAGATACAATTAAATGCTTCCACCTATCCATCTTTACCTAGAATCTAGATCTACATATCTCGATAATTCGAATTTCAAACACAGAATTTAGAAATAGAACTTAATTCCTTTTGGAATAAAGGAAATCAACTTAAAATTCTATTCTTTCCCAATCTGGTTTTTTTTAGATCCTTTAAAACACCTATTGAATTCGAAACCTGTGAATTTTCGCGTAAAGTGCATAAAAGTACACTATCTGGCAGGAAATCTTAGCCACGAGGTTATTTAAACCTAGATTTAGACCTCAAGTCGATTGATAGGGACTTGCGTTGCTAAAGAATGACAAAATCCGCGAAATTGGTGATCGTAAGTTAGCTAAATTTATATTTACGAAACAAAGCATTTTGGGGGAATCGAGGAAAGTAGTTTGCGTTGATTTTTTTAATGAATTTGACACCTAGCCACATGAATGTTGTAGACGCCTGCAAAGTTTCAAAGGCATAGGTTGGGTAATAACGGAGGATTTCGCAAACAAAGCCTCCTAAGTCCGCTTTTATCTATATAAATAACTACTGTTAGTTATGCAGGTTTATTTTTTTTTTTCAAATACAAACATGTTTTTATTTTTTAATAAATATTTCGTTTGAGATCTAATGTTTCCATGCTAAGAATTGTAAAGGAATGTAAATTTTCCTTTGGATCAGGTTGAACGTCTTTTTATTTTACTTATCAGTTTTCTCAAGATTTTTTGTTCAATTTTTTTCTTCATTTTAACGATCCAAAATTTGTACAAACGTTTCGCTTTTAAAGATTTTCGGATTCACATGTTTTATATATTACTCGGAAATCATCTACAAAGCAGATTCGAATTTGTTTATCTTTGCAAACTGTGGGTAAGATCATAATTATTAAAATTAGTGGTAAATAACTAGAATTTTCTTTTCTTTTTTTTTTTTCGTTAAAGATGACTTCAAGCTTTTATATATAATTGAAGGTAAATATTTTATAGGATATAGTCATAATTGTTCTGTGGACTTGAAATGTTTTTCACTGAGACAGCTGTTGAAAATATAAGTAACTCTTAAAACTAAATAACTTAAAAATGTTCATCATTACATTTTCCCAAACGCAGATAGACACCAAAAACCTTTTACCAATTTGTTATCGTTCATATGAACATTTATGATATTAACTTTACACTGCCTTCTAAAATTTAAAGTTTGAATTAAATAAAAATAAAGTATCTTATAAAATAAAGATCGTAACCCGAAATGTGTAATGGGTCATTAGATTTTCGTGGGCCGCCAATGAAAAAAAAAAAACCAATACGGAAAAGCTTCTCTAGATCATGCGATTTTGACTTACTTGACTTAGGGCCTTCCGCGTCTCAGTCGTCCGACGGGGGCGCTTCGGCAGCTTTTCGGATTCTCGTCGACAGTTCTCTCCATTGCTGTCTGTTCAGGGCGATGCATCTTAGGTGTTCGAGGTCTTCCCTAGTTGTGAGTTGTAGTGTGTTTTCTTGTAGTCTTGATAGGTCTTTGTTGAGGACGACTGGTAGTGTTGTTAAAGGGCGGCCCCGAAACTTTTTCCGTGTGTGGCGAAATAGCTGTTCATTGATTTATTAGCAGGTATTTCAATATTTCTTCTAAGTATGTGCCCGAAAAGGCGCCACCTGTTCTCAAGTATATAAATAGAAAGGGGTGTTCCTCGCACTTGTTGTAAAGAGATGAATTTGTGATTTTAACGGGGTATTTGATGTTGAGAACTTTCCTTAGCTGTTTACGATGAAATGCATTTAATTTTCTTCTTCAGATTTTGTCAGTGCCCAGGTGCCGCAGTTGTAGACAAGTATTGATTTTACGAGCGACCTGTATAATTTCAGCTTGGTCTTTCTTTTAATCTTATCTCCTTTGATCCAGACATTTAGAAGCTTTGTCAGTGCTGCATTGGATAGTCGTTTCCTCCTCTCAACGTCTTCTTCGTCGCCTATGAGAGTTCCAACTTTTTTGTATTTTTATACTCTGTTCCAGCTCTTGACAACGTTGTAAACTCTGTCTTATCTATATTGACCAGTAGATTGTATTTATGTAAGGTGTTTTGTACTTCTTCCGTATCGACGAAATTCAGACCAACAAAATCTACGTCGTCAGCGTATGCAATCTCTGTAGGTAGAGTCTTTTCCAGTTTATTGGTCGGTCGTGGCAAGATGGTTCTTACTTCTTTCAGGGCATTCTCTAAATATACTGAAAACAATACGGGGCTAAGACTGTCTCCTTGCAGGGTGCCTATGTTGCTCACAAAGGGTCTTTCCTTTGTTGCACCATTGATCCTAGTGTTAATGACTGTATCGCTTAAGAGAAAACGTATTATTCTCAGCTCATCTTCTTCAACTATGCGTTCTATTATGTCAAGCAAAATTTGTCTATCTATTGTGTCGAAGGCTGCTGACATGTCAATCCCTGTGATTTTGATCTCGACATCCTCTTTCTTAGCCTTGGCTGCCAGCCATTTATGCGTCCATGCGACGTCGGACGTGCTTCTTTCAGGCCGAAAGCCACTTTGGCTGTGAGATAGATATTCTTCAATGTTCGGTCTTATTCTGTGAAGAGTTATGATTGAAAGAGCCTTTCTGATGGTGTTAAGTAGAGTAATAGGCCTTAAGTTTTTAGGTGGACCTTTCGGCTTGCCTGGTTTGGGTATTGCAATTAATTCTCCTGAGTTGATGTTGATTGTTTCGTGTTCTTCAAACACCCTGTTTAATATGTTTGCGATACTTTTATGTAGTAGTGGTGTTCCATATTTGAGGAGCTCTCCACTTATTTCGTCTCCTCCTGGAGCTCTGTTGTTTTTTAAACTTTCTAAGCTTTTTCTCACTTCCTCCGATGTGAATGGTTTATTCAGTTTCCTAGGTATGCCTTGAAACGATGCTATACTTGCTAGGTCTTTGTTTTGAAATTTTTCTTTAAAAAAGTCCGCTACTATTTCTAAAGTTTGATTAGGATTGATGACGAGCTTTCCTGACGAGTCTTCCACTGACGGATTTTCATAATGTTTTTGATTAAGCAGCTTGACTGCTTTGAACATAGCATTATCTGAGTTTGCCTCATTTATCTTCTGTACTTTTTTCTCCAGTTCTTCATTTCTTTGTTCAAGGATCGTTTTCCGAATCGTGTGTAGTACCCTATTTCTTTCATTTCTTAATTTTATCTTTCTTTCTTCGTTATCGGTGTTTTGAATTTGTAGCCTAAGGTCTTTTTGTCTGTTCGATAGCTCAGAAATAGTATCATTCGCGGTGCGTTTTTGTTTGTTACACGTATTTACTCCAGCACTTGCTTTGGCTGACTCTTTAATCGCCTGCTGTACGTTTGTCCATGAATCGCTCACTGTGCTGTTGTTGTTGTCTTGCTCAATTGTTATCAGCCGCTCATTGAGACCTGTTTTATATTGGTCTAGGCACACTTTGCTGCTAGTTAGGTTGGCTAAGTTTATTTTTGGGGTCTTTGGTGTGTTCTTTTGTGTGCCAGAGCTTGCCTTTTTCAAATTTAAAGGTTGATTTAACTAGGCGGTGGTCGCTGTTTGTTAAGGTCCCCGCGTATGATCTTGCGTTCGTTAATAAATGTTTATGTCGCTTTTGACAAATTATGAAGTCAATTTGGTTAAATATTGAGACGACCTTTCCTGTGTCTTTGTCCTTAAATTGCCCTGTCCATGTTGTTATATGCCTGGATGGGTGGTTAAATGCACTATTCGTAATGAAGTAGTCTCTATCTTCACATAACTCTAACAATTTCTCGCCATTGTTGTTTCTTTTTCCTTTTGAAAAACTTCCTATGCACGTATCTGTCTTTTGTTTTTGTCCAATTTTTGCATTGAAATCCCCGGCCAGAATGAGAATGGTGTTTTTTCCTACACAGTTAATGGTTTCGTTGAGTGACTTATAAAAAGAATCTAGTTCGTCTGGGTCTTTTTCTACCTTCTGACTTGTTGGACCATAGACGTTTATAATCGATATAAGTTTAATTTTATCTTCATTTTTAAATGTTTCACTGACGTCTAATTGTAACACACATATTCTGTCATTAACTTTCCAAGTGCGATGAACCTTTTCACTCCAATATTTACGTGGACATAAATCCTAATTTACAAAACAACATTTAAAAGCATGCGAGAAATAAACATTGAGCTAGGTAGACATTTTAATTAGCCTTACAAATTTGTGTTTATTTTTAATGCCAAACAAACACATTTGTTTTCATTTTTAATCCCATGGCGGTTTGAATAATTTAGACCGTCAAATTATTAATCTAGATTTAGATCTCTAAAGTGATCTAGATCTAGATCTAATTAAGATCTACAAAACTTAGCGGCGTTTAACAGATTGGGAAAAAAATAGAATATTAAGTCGATTTCCTTTATTCACAAGGAATTAAGTTCTGTATCTAAAGTTGTGTTTAGAATGAGAATTATCGAGATACCTAGATTCTAGGTAAAGATGGATAGGTGGAGGCATAATATTATATCTGGATCATGTAAGTAAAAGGAGAGATATCCAGACCATTTTTAGGCCCGTTTAAATACACACAAGCATCCCAGCCCCGGCAAATCGACAATAGGGTCCCGTTTGTAGAACGGGGTTTTCAGCTATCTTATAAATTGCCTTACATATTGCAAGTCATTAAAAAGAAAACGAAAGAGCAAAATACATTAAAACTTGAACTAAGACAAAATTCGGTCCTGGGAGGAATTATGTTAACAATCATTTTCAGACTGCAGTAGTAAACTTGCAACTGAACAACTTGAGTTTTGACAGCGGAGGATAATAACTGCTTGTATAATACTGACTGATCAGCAAAAGCCATAAAAATGTAACTATTAGCGTGCCCTGA
Organism: Elysia crispata; assembly: GCA_033675545.1. Taxonomy (NCBI): domain Eukaryota; kingdom Metazoa; phylum Mollusca; class Gastropoda; family Plakobranchidae; genus Elysia; species Elysia crispata. Next base: position 18,392 of record JAWDGP010005893.1, read on the forward strand.
ACTTTTTCCACGTTACAGTCTTACTTCAAATTTTTTAAAAAAATCTGTTTAGTCTACATTTCCCAAAGAATGCACACCTATAATTATGCGAGAATTTTTCGCAATTTTCGCAAATACAATTAAAAAAAAATTATATATATATACATATATATATATATATATATATATATGTATATTATATATGTGTGTGTGTATATGTTAGCCCCTGTTTTTCTTCATCCTACTGCTATTTTAGGTATAAATAATGTAGCGGATCTTTCTGGTTATTTGAGAGTATCAAATAATTATTTAGAAGCAAAGAAGCGAATAACAGAGGCCAGAAACTTACTCGTTTCATGGGTGACAATGGTTTTGGTCAAGTGGTCCACCTTGTTATTGCTGGTGTCTTCTCCCCTTATTGTGATAGCTAACGAAGACCAAGATCTCGCGTTACTCAGCTCATATGACCTGACTTGGTTCGCCAAAGGAATCACCTATTATTGGAAAATGAAAAAAAAATTAATCAGCTTCATTTACTACTTGAACGGTTTACTTAGCAGAAAAAAGCTGCGTGAGTTAAGAGTTGAAGAAAGCGCGTGTAAGTATAACCAAAGCAAGCACACATTTCAGTGCAATATACTGGCTTTCACAGTTACAGACGATCTTACCTTTTAAAGTCTCTACATGCTACACTGCGGAGGACGAGGGTGTCGTTTGTCCTCCGCTCTCTTCAGGGGGTTGGAGGAAATGACACCTCGTCCTCCGACTGAAACACGAGTGTAGCATGCAGAGACTTTAAAAGTTAAATCGCCTGTAATTATGAAAAGCTCCTACAGTCCAGCACTCTTAACAATTGAGCCAATTTATTTTCAAACTATGAATACATGTATTAATTACATCCGATTGTATCTCTCGCTTTTCCCTGCGGGTACATTTTTTTCTTTCTTTTCATGTAATGTTTCCTAACTCTTGATCATTTTCTGTCATGGAGTGATAGTTTTGTATAGAGATAATCTACCCCAGTATGCACAGATTCAAATAATATTAACAAATGTTTTTGTAAGTTCATTGTCCTTATGAGGCGAACTACCGGTACTGTATCAATTAAATTTATAAGTTACATGCAATTTATTGGGTCTTCTAAATCCACATGAGTCTAAGGCTAATGGAAGTGAAAGCAAAAATTTCTGAAGCTGGAAGAAACGGCAAGTCCTTTTCAGGTGGGAGGTTTTTATTATACTTTATAGCTCACCCAAAAGGGCCATGACGAAATGAAAAGTGTTTCAGTAAGAATCCTTCCTTTCAAGTGATCCGTTAAAAAAATATTTTGTGATACATGAACTGGAAATATATTAGAGTTCATAGTTTGTGGTAAATATCAAAGGAAGACAAGCTCATTAGACTTAAAATTTTAATGTAAACTAGTAAAGTTTGAGACCTGGGGGTCTGCATTTCAAAACTTCAAAATATCAGTGCATAATATTTATACCTTGTAAGTCTTAAGAGACATGAAATCAACACAATAATATACCGGTATATTATTTTACCGGATGCTTGCGAATAAAAAAAAACGGAGGGTAGAGAAGAGGATTACATTAGACACGTACCACGCTTCACTAAAAATAGGAGTTAAGGAACACAGCATTTAGGAGACTGTGGCTCACTGAATGATTTTCCTGTGCGTTACAGGGGATCGGCAATTTTCTCGGGGAGCTGATCCCATACAGCACACGGGATCGTCTTTAAATTTTTTTTCTCACCCGCTATTGTGTCTACCGCTTAAATAAATACCCACTACTCTAGCACAGCAACTTAGTTACGAATTTGTGAAGACGGGAGTAGAAAAGAGCTGATACGTTTTTTTTTATGAATTCTTCTTTCCTAAGGTCTCGATCCAGGTCTAGTACACGTTCACAAAGATTGGCGATCACCAAAGAATGATTTTATTGCTGTAATTCTGTCAAAATGGGCGAAAGAAATATATTTCGAACATTTGAAAGTGATCCAGAAGAGGTGTTTGACTCTAATAGTCTAAATGAGATCTATTTTGCCCAAGCAAAAAAAAAGAGAATAGACTTTGTAGGCTCAGGATCTAAACCTGAGCTACAAGCTTCTAAATCAAAATCTAAACCCAGATCCAAAATAAAGGAAAAGACTACGCCTGAAATTAAACAGTCTAGATCTACGTCTGATATGTCAAGAGATCGTTCATATAGTGTAGATCTAGTGGCAGCTGCTGGGAGTGATATCGAATGTAGTTTTTCTAGTGACGAGGAAAACGATGATGAAGACAGATCTCGATCTACTTCAAGAGCAGGAAGCACCGTTTTAGAGGATGTTGAGGTATACGTTTTATCTCATGGTCTAAAGATCTTACTGGATTTCCTAATGTTCCTGACTTTCAGGACAATAATTATAGTAGATTGAAATAAGATTTAGACCAGGACTGGGAGATAACTAGATAGCAAGAGATAGCTAGAGACCCCAAATATAAAAATTATGCTCATGTCAAAGAGGGGGAGAAAGTTACCATAAAAGACATGAAAGGGTTTATCTTGATTTTCATCCAAATGAGTTACGCCAAAAAAATAGAAAATTGACGACTGCTGGACCAAAAACGAGTTCATTGACAGTACCTCTTGTAGCAAAATAATGTTAAGAAAAGTCATTCTTTTTCTGCTTCATTTCAATGACAACAAAAGTTACCTACCAATTAATCAAGAAAGTCATGATTCGCTTTACAAAATCAAACCAGTCTACGAACACTTGCAGGCAAAATTCCAAAATGTATATGTACCGATGAGGGGAATTGCAGTCGACGAAGCCATGTGCTCATGGCGAGGGAAACCACGTGTCAAGGTCTATCTAAAAGATAAACAACTCCTTGGAGCATAAAATTATACGAATTATGTGAGTCAAAGAGTGGCTAAGTCTTTAGATTTGAGATCGATGCGGAAGATCCGCAAATAAGTAACAAACTAACTGGTATTGTGCTCCGTCTGTGTCAGCCACTTTTAGACAAGGATAACCATTTATTTATGGATAACTACAACACTTGCCCAGCATTGTATGAGAAACTAGTTGAAGAAAAGACCATGTGCACCGGTACTGTTAGAGGAAACACGTTAGGCATGCAGAGGCAGCTTGCAAGCACAAATTTGAAAACTGGTGATTTTTACTTACCTGAGAAAAAAGGAGCTAGCTGTTATAAAATGGAAAGACAAGAGAGATCTGACCATACTCACCTCAGCACATGACCCAACTGCAACTGGAAGCGTAACTACCAGAAATGTCACAGATAAAGTCAAACCAGAAGCTGTGGCACAATACCCTAAGCATATGTCAGGTGTAGACCAAAGTGACCAACTAATGTCATACGTCCCACTTTGTAGACACATTGCAAAATGAACCACTAAACTTTTTATGCATCTGCTGGCCTTGTCTATGATTTAGGCATCCATAATTTATAACAAAATCAGGGCTCACAAAGAGAAAAAAAAACAAAGCCAATTTCAAACTTTGTAATACAATGAGGCACGAGCTCTATATCATGTCAGCTGACTTTATACTGGACACACGTGAAACAGATCACTAAACCCAAAATTCTTCTTCGACTGGATATAGAACACTTTCACCGTCTAGTCTCCCTCCCACCAACACCAAAGAAAGTGAGACCTAGGAGAGATTGCAAGGTGTGTTATGACAAATTGGCAAACAGGGGTGAAAAGAAGAGAGCCGGAGAGACTGGATTCTGGTGTGTTGTATGCCGAGTACCTCTGTGCTTCGAGCCTTGCTTTGAGAAATTTCACATTATAAGTGAAATTATATAATGGAGTAATTTTTTTAGTCAGTTATATAAAAATTGTCTACTTTAAAAAATGATTTAAAAAAGTATTTGATATGATTTATAATCTAACGTATCAAACTTAGTATTTCATATCTGAGGAGCAACAAATATCAACTTAGGAGACGTTTAATTTCAAAATGATTGTTTTCTTACAGGCTACATACACAACAGATCAAGATGAGTCTTCTAAATAAGTTTGCAAGGATTTTTTAATATATATTTTACAAAGATAGATAGATAGATAGATAGATAGAGAGAGAGAGAGAGAGAGAGAGAGAGAGAGAGAGAGAGAGAGAGAGAGAGAGAGAGAGAGAGAGAGAGAGAGAGAGAGAGAGAGAGAGAGAGATTTTGAGACCGACTTGGGAGACGGTAAAATTATCATAAGTTTTACAGGATGGTTGCGCAAAACACGCTTTGGGCAGTACACTGTACTGAAGACCAACGGTCTTACCAGTAACCTACTTTATGTTTAGCCTTCGATTTCGTTTGTTCGCCGATACCACTTTTGGATTTCCGGCTGGGACTAATGCTTTTTTTTTTTTTGCGTAATTATCCTGAGCGAATAATCCTCCCGGTTTTACGCTAGGGCAATCTTAGCTTCATGAAATTATGTCACACGTCGCAAGTCACCTAAGTTTAAGAATACTTTTGGAACACACAACGTGCAACAAAGGGATTTGGACAACCTTCAACTAAGCAGAAAGCACTGAACTCAACGTCAGGTTTAAATGATAATAAAGACAGAGATTAAGTTTATTATGATTATATAAATGCTGACGTATTAAAACATTAAGAAAGTTCCTTTTTACATTAAAGTAATCAAGTATTTAAACTAGAGTACAAATAATTTAATAATGGCGTGCGTTACAATGTCAGGCTGGTGTAATATTTCTTGGCTGCAATTAAAGCCCATGAAACAATTATGCAATAAGTATATAATTATATATACAGAGAGAGAGAGAGAGAGAGAGAGAGAGAGAGAGAGAGAGAGAGAGAGAGAGAGAGAGAGAGAGTCACTCGCCTAAGAGGAACAAATACTACAATTTCTACAATTTTCAAGTTTGTTGGACGCCCATACTTCTAAATTTATTTAAATTTGAGTTTTTACCCACAGCAGTGAAACAAAATCAAAGTCAGCGATTTTTTTACGGGCGCAGCTGCTAGCACAATCATTTATTGTTCGTAGCTTACTAAATGAAGGAAATTAGAGAGTTATTGGTGATTGGGGTGCAGTGATAAGAAGGTAACAAAAAATTTTTATAAAAAGAAATAGATAAAAAAAATACGGTTTATGCATGTAGATACTTAAATACAAGCCAGCTATGATGCTTTTACAAATAATTTTTATAATTGCTATGAATCTAGGCGAATTCAGACATGCACCGGAAGAGCAAGAGTTTGTTGTATCTTAATGAATACTATACAGTCTTAACTTTGTAACAACACACAACTGGAGGCGTCTCGAACGCTAAAAAATTCAACAGAACTCTAGTTGCGTCGCGTCCTGAAAGCTTAAAATTTAATTCAAACACGACTCGAATGCCGTCGGGAATACTAGCGTTCACCATGCCACAAGTGGCGTCCTGATATCTAAATTTCAACCCGACTTTGGTGGCGCTGCGAACGGCTGGTTTTCACTGTAAGTGATCTACTTCTGAGATTTTAGCCTTTAATTTGGGTTTTCATCTTCAAGTTTTGAATCCCTTGTTTAAATGAGATGTGACTGATAGATTGAAATTATTTTGAGGTTGTAGCTTTAAATCTTACTCAGTTTTCTTAACGTCTTAATTTTAACTTTGTTTTCACAAGTATCATGATAACCAAATATAAGCAATAGATCTATTCAAACATTATCTGTGTGCTTTTATTGAGAAATTTGTCTTCACAACAATTAGGTTAACTGTTTCGTAATTTTCTTCTTTAGAAAGCACACTCGCCAAATAACCTTGAGGTCTTGTGGTTTGAAAAGTGCTGTGAAACGTTCATTCCCAGCAGACACGTGACAAGTTTTCTTTGATGATCTTTCAGAATCATTATGACAACGTCTCTGCATGTGCGTCTTTCCGTCACAGCATCAGCCACCAAGTATCCCAGCAGAAGAATTTTTTGGCCTTTGGCAGCTGTCAGCTTGAAGCGCGACAGCTGAAGCGGGTATTTGTCAGGTCGAGCAACGGGCGGAGAGCTCTTCTTTGGAGGTCATGAGAGCTAGTGTCCCCTACAGCCACTTTAAGTGTCTTTCCCTTGACGCCGCTGCAGATTAATTTTTTGGTTACCTGTATGGACAGTTATGTTTTAGGTGCCCTGGTTTTCTGCCCTTCAGTCGTGGATGGTCATTGCCACTTGTCCATCTATTCTAATAGGGAAGCCAGAACAGATTCTAGCCGCGGCTCCCCTCGAGGCAGGGGAAGGGCTGCAAAAGTAGCTGTGATGGGGGCAACATCCAAGAGGTTGCCACCGTCGTCTGCCTATCGGATGGCTGAATCACGTATCTGACGGAAGGTCTGATCTGGAAACTGGTGGACGCGGTTCCGGTAGACTGGATGACAAAGTAGTAACGCAGCAGGTGACGGGGTAGGGAGTTTCCTGCCTTTCATCCACGGAGAAGTATGCCGCGTGGCATCTATATGAGAAGGCTCTTATCGGGTCTACCTGCGGTTGCCGAATACTTAGCATAAGCTGAAGCAGCTGTGCAGGAACCCATCTCTCCCTAAACACCTCCGGGATTACTGAGGGTTGTTCTTAATCTTGCGAGGCTGGCATCCAAACTCTTCTCTCACTGAAAGCCCGACGTTGCTCAACAGAATATACAGATGATGCAAGGCACTAGAAGCAGGCATTGCAGCCAAAACCTCCTCATCTCCTCCTTGAACTCTGGGGCCAAGGCTAGGTTCTCCCCAAAAATCTTTGTGATCCGCCTCTCTCACTACATCATCAAAAACTGAACCACAACTGGGAGCGAGGCCGGAGTCGTTATTCCAGTACTATCTGGTCCCGTACAGCTCTCCAGATAAGGCATATTCGAGGGCGAGCCTCTCTAGGGTGGTTCTTCTCTTTGGAAAAGTAGGACTTAAAAGAAGTGCTCCCAAAAGACCAAACAACATTAAAGAAATAACAACCAGAGTCCTATAATTTATCGAACACAAAAGTAGAAACACCCATAAACGACCTTTTTATTGTTATTTTTTTTTTTTCAATATATTTATTTTTTTGATGAACGAACTGGATTATGTATTTAGTTAAAATGAAAGAGGATTGCATTGAGTGTAATTTTGATTTGATGTGTCCTTATTCTCTCTATCTCCTCCCACCACCTTACCTCTCCTTTTTTCCCAAAAGTGCTTTGTCGATCACTTAATTTTGATTAGTGTAAATCCAATTTCGAACAACATTTGACCATTTCGAGGTCTTAACTTGCATTTTTCACCAGGCATATATGCCGACCGCTATGCCGTGAAAATTTTTTTATCTCAAAATGGCTTTATTTTATAAAAATAAATATAAATCGGCCCATTAACTCAGTTCTATCTATTGATATATATCACATTTTTATTTGCACACGAGAAGTGTGTCTGTGGGGGAGAGGTAGGAACAGAGAGTGAGGAAGAGAGAAAAGGAGAAACTAGAGATAGATAAAGAGTGGAGGTGGGAGAGGGGGGGGGGGGTATATCACAAACTGTAGTCATTCTTTTTTTTTTTTTTTAGAAAAAATATAGCCCCAAACATGTATGATTTGGGTGGCATTATTACAACTTCGTGATCAGACGTCAAGCAACCCCACAGTAACTTACACCTCTGTTACCACCGGACTCCTTATTGATCAGCTCACAACTCACAAGATAAACACAGATTGTCTTGTAAAGAAGCAACCGTTTTTGACATAAGTAACTTTTGTTTTGGTTGTTTCATCTTTCTAAAAATCTCACTCATCGGTGAATTAATTATAATATCCTCAATAAAGATCGTTCATAAATCTTTCTTTGTAAATGGTACGATTTCAAATGAATTTAAGGAAATACTTATGATAACATTTTGAAAAAGGCTTATTGTTGTTTCAGCTGACGATGACGTTCTATTTAAAAATAAACAATGTTTCAAAAGTATAATTTCGAGTATCAATATTTGGTAAAATCTCAAAGAGGTTGCTGCAGGCGGAGATGTCCGCATTTGGAGCAGAGGCGGTCCAGTATGATCGAAACTTGACTCGGAAAGTGTTGTAACTGAATTTTCATTGGGCATCTCACCAGGCCGTCTCAAGTTTGGGTCACTGTGAGAGACAGTATGATAAAGATGCGAGGATGATAGGAGTGAGAGAAGGAGGGATTAACCTGTTTCGTCTCTGGTCTTCTTCCTCAAGATGGTGAGTAGAGAATTTTAAAACAGTCAATGTAGAGACAACGTAATAATTAGAAGCAGCACACAGCTGATGATCAGAATCTAGACCTATCTTTCTTAAAATTTTAAAGAATGTATGTTGACAAACTGATATCAGAAGTATAAAAGAAGAGCGATTTGGGATAAAAGAAAACAAAGAACATGCGAACAGGAACGCAGTGCGTGAATCTTGAAAGGAAATTGAACTCGGAGGTAAAATTTATTTTTTTCAATTTTAACCCCCCCCCTCTCTCTCTCTCTCTCTCTCTCTCTCTCTCTCTCTCTCTCTCTCTCTCTCTCTCTCTCTCTCTCTCTCTCTCTCTCTCTCTCTCTCTCTCTCTCTCTGTGACTCTGTCTCCCCCCCCCCCTATCTGTCTTCTCGATTTTCCATCTCCCTCTCACACACTCTTTTCATTTCATCTTCCTTTTCTCATCTCACCACCGCCTGTCTCTCCCTATCTTAGCTGTATATATCTCTCTCTCTCTCTCTCTCTCTCTCTCTCTCTCTCTCTCTCTCTCTCTCTCTCTCTCTCTCTCTCTCTCTCTCTCTGTGTCTCTGTCTCCCCCCCCCCCCTATCTGTCTTCTCGATTTTCCATCTCCCTCTCACACACTCTTTTCATTTCATCTTCCTTTTCTCATCTCACCACCGCCTGTCTCTCCCTATCTTAGCTGTATATATCTCTCTCTTTCTCTCTCTCTCTCTCTCTCTCTCTCTCTCTCTCTCTCTCTCTCTCTCTCTCTCTCTCTCTCTCTCTCTCTCCCCCTATCTGTCTTCTCGATTTTCCATCTCCCTCTCACACACTCTTTTCATTTCATCTTCCTTTTCTCATCTCACCACCGCCTGTCTCTCCCTATCTTAGCTGTATCTCTCTCTCTCTCTCTCTCTCTCTCTCTCTCTCTCTCTCTCTCTCTCTCTCTCTCTCTCTCTCTCTCTCTCTCTCTCTCTCTCTCTCTCTCTCTCTCTCTCTCTTTCTCTCTGTCTGCCTCTCTAATTTTTTTAATTCAATGTGCACTTGTTTGTATGTGTTAGTATGTTTTTAAGCATGTTCATACTTTTGTGTCCTCTCGTTTTTATTTTAACCTTTTTGATATTGTACCTCTCATTTATCTGTAGGCTTATGTGTCTCTGTTAGTTCGTGTATCAATATCTATTTATTTTGTGTATATTTATTTGTCTGTCTGTCTTTCTCTGACATTCTCTCTCTCTCTCTCTCTCTCACTCTCTCTCTCTCTCTCTCTCTCTCTCTCTCTCTCTCTCTCTCTCTCTCTCTCTGACTTAAGTTTAGTTAATAATATGTAAGGAAGAATCCATGATAAAAATCAGACTCTAGATCTTGATCTAGATTTGACACAATGAACTGAAGAGAGAGAGAGAGAGAGAGAGAGAGAGAGAGAGAGAGAGAGAGAGAGAGAGAGAAAGACGTTTTCAATATTTTTGATACCTCCTATCAAAGATGTAGATATCTCATTTCGGTAGTCAAGAATGTAGAAATCTAGGTTTAATCTAGATCTAGATCTAATTTTTTACTTCAGTAGATTCTACAGTCCTGCCATCCTTTTAAGATACCAATAAAACAATTTTAGAAGATCTAGATATAGATCTAAGTGTTTTATTTCCATAAAGCGTGCGATATGCATCTTGTTCTAATGGAACGTCTGGATATTAGCACAATAACGAATCTAGAAATCTAGGTCTAGGTCTAGATCTAATTTTTAAACTTTAAGAAACTTTCTCCAGTATTATCCATTTACGTGATAAATTGACAATGTATTAAATATTGAAATAGTTATGATCACAATGCCACGAAAATGTCGTTTGCCTGCTCGACAATAATAGTATAACAATGCGAGAATCTTAAAAAACAGCGTTTCAACACCTCGATCTCATTTTCACATGACTGGACCCGTTGGTGCGCCAAGCACACGCTCTTGCAACTGTTCCTGGCTCGGCACCCTCGCGCCGGCAGATCAGTTAGCGCTTTACCTGAGCCGGTCTTTAAGGGTTAAGTTAGAGACATTTCTGAGGTTTCGCAGGAGAGGCTTACGGGCCCTAAGCTAGACTACGACGTAATATTTTTAGACTGACCGACATCTTTTGCATAAACTCCTCCCACCCAGCGGTACATAGCATAATCGCTTTTCGCAAACTTGCAAACCTTCTCACCAAGGACGTAACTGTTATGTAAGGGTTACATTATGACTGCCAGCGATGCTACCGGTACTGTGTACTAGCCTGGAACAGGTGCAAGCGCGCTATGGAGAGTGTGTTTCCACTGCTCCACTGCATGCTCACACAGTTACATTTCATAATAATCACATGATCCGAGACAGTTTTACCAGCAGCAGCAGATTTCACTGGTCTAAACAGCTGACCAGACTGACCAGACCTAACGCTCGTTGCGGCTTCCGATGTAAACAACACAGGCCGATTTACACACGTCACTAGGGTAACCACGTGTGTGTTAAATTATGACTCATGCTTACGGTACGTAACTCAATCTGCAAAACATGGCTAGTGGCCCGGTTCTATGAAGTACTCCTAACTCTAGGATTGATCCTAACTTCCACTAGTCTCTCGCTAGTCTCTACTCATGTTTGGTGCGTTCTATGAAGAAAAGTGTGAACCTAAGGTCAAACTTTGGCTCCTAAATGACGCGATTTAGGAGTGGGTCTACCTTGTCCTAACTTAATTAGGTGCACCAAATCCTTAATTTCCGGCAAAAAGCAGCCATAGATCTAATTCTGCCGACAGCTCGATTCGAATTGAAATCGGTTTGTTTCTTTGTTCTTATTCACGTAATTTGCTATTGAAATGAGCCAAAAAAAAATTTCCACGTGTATAAATCTAGATCTATGTGCTTTAATACAATAGTCTCTCTGAAAAAAACAAAAAGTGAACTTTAAAATAGACCGTATAGCTCAAAGATCTAAAAGATACTATAAAAGTATAAAGAGCGCTAGATGAGATCAACATGAATTTACTCCGTTTTGACATCTCTACAGAGCCTAACGTCCGATGCAAATAATCAATACTAAGTCAAAATCTTGTATTTATGCTTTTAATCCAGATAAGAACTGATGAAGAAATATGGAGCATGCAATCTGTAATCAGACTTGTAGGCATACTTCCAGGGTATAATTGTTCTCGTGTAGACACCATCAATAATATATTTTAAAATGAAAATATTTTAAAAATTGTATTATATGAATATACTTGCACCTTTACATTGTTTAAATAAATTTTGAATTCTTTATCAGTTAAGTAAACTTTATCTTAAAAACTTATATTCAGATGGCGCTGGTTAAAGTCATAAGCTTGATAAAGGGCAGTCTTCCAGTACAACTTTGTTGAACACGTACAAAAACAAATGCTCGAAACCATGCATTTATGCCTTTACCTCTGACAGCCGTGAATTGCTTATCTATCTGGTACGTGGATACATCAAAACAAAACGCAATGTTCAGGAAAAAAAAGATTTGTTTTCCTTCTGAATCAGATTTTTAAACTTTGAAATATATAGATCTAAATAGTAGAGAGTGAGTTAAGATTTTTTGGGGGGAATTGGAAGGGCTTTAAAACTTTTGATTACATGTATTTTACATTATGTAGGCCTATATTCAGGAAAAAAACAATTACGCAAAAATTGTCCTTGCATTTCCAGATTTTTTTTTTTTCCAATCTACCTAAATTTGAAAGATAATGCATCGATGGAAGCAAGTCAAATCTATTAATTATTGAAGATCTTGTCCTGAGAACATTTTTCGTTAATTCAGTTATTGAGTAATTCTCATCTTTTGAAAGTATCCAGAATTCATAGGATCATAGGATATCATCAAAAGAAGAAACAAGAACCACAAATTTTCATTCCTTTTTTTTTTTTTTCCAAATATCTAACTTGGCATATCAAAGAAATTTGTAAACAAAAGTTTTACGCAGGTTAATTTTTTGACCAATTACGGTAAAATCACTGACTCCTGTCTTAGACTATTTAAGTTCAAGATATTAGGTGCGATCCTAAAATTAGGAGCAGTTGTAACCCTCCCTATGACCAGTCCTATTGTTGGGTGCACCTAGCTTTAGGTGCGCTTCATAGAACCGGGCAAATGAGGAGCAGCATTAGTCCTGTTCACTCTTGCCAAACTATTGTGTCCCTCGCAACCTATTCCTTGAACGGGTAACTATGCTCGTATGTGCATGTGTGTGAATATATATATATATATATATATATATATATATATATATATAAATACACGCACACACACACGCATTCTATCATAATTATGGTCTATATTTAATTTTCTTCAATTTCCGAATGCGTTCACTTGAACTTTTATGACTTTTTATGCTTTCGTTTGAAAGATGATTTCAGTATGTTATAATTATATCTTGTTTTAAATATTATTTTCTGTAAGTCCTATACACGTTTCCTTGTTAGATTCTGTCTGTGACGATGTCAGATATTTTCCATCTACAGGACATTCTTCTCTCATTCTGCATTGCACGTGTTCTCTCTTGTAGATTGGTCTTTGTTCTAGTTTTTTGGGATTTATTTCTTTTTGTTTGAAGTTTGGAATGCAATTGCTACTGACATAAAATGTATTTTCATTAATGATCTTGCTGAGCTTGGTGGGCCCTCGGAAAATGTTTGTAGATTAAAGCGAGAAATGTTTTTCCCACGTTTGTGGATATGATGTTAGTGAACGAAACGCTGAACCATGTTACTTTACTTCCTCTTTTTTTGTTTGTTTTGTTTTGTGGTTATTGCTCCTGTTTTTTTTTTATTGCTTTTTCGAAAGCAAGCTCTTTGTTGAACCCACTCTTTACCAGTACCTCTTTGTAAGCGGGACAAGCATGTCTGAATACTTTTTCGTTCTTTGAGTTAATGCTTATGTGATTGGTTATTCTTTTAGGTAGGGTTTTTTTATAATAGTGGGAGGGTGGTTGCTTTTTTTGTTGATGCGCAATGTTCGGTGGTTTGTATAGGTTGATCTTCAGGTCAAGGGTCGTATCTAGGAAATCATATGACTTTTTATTTACTTTGATGATCACCCTCAAGCCATTGCCTTGGACTATTTTACAAATTTATTGTTTTATACTTTCCACCTTTTTGGTGGTAGTCTGCAGTTTGCAAGGCCCTCATTTATTTCAAGATGTGTTACTTGCGAGATAAGAAAAAGGCCAGCCAACTCGCACGTTTCCGCCATTTCATAGCTTCTCATTGCGACATCGAACTGATACGTCTCATCTTATTCTTGAACGATGTTTCAGTCTTACATTACTGTGTTACAGTCTTACATAAATGAGTTTTTCATCTTCTGTGATGTGAGTTTATAAAACCAGGCAAAGTCTAGTGCATCATCCAGGAGATTTTCAGTTATTGATGGATAGAAGTCAAAAATATCAAAAGTCATAAAATGTTGCTCATTCTTGTACATATTTGGTTTTATCGAACCATGACAAGGCATCCTTAGTGTCTTTTCATTAATACACCCTGTTTTTTCTCTAACTTCTCTCACTATTTTGTCAAGAATTTGTTTGATGATTTTACCGACTTCTAGTTTATATTGGTTGATTAGTCTGTACGAGAGTTTGATATTAAAGTTTTCTTTGTGGTAGGCCTCTCTTTCATTGAAATATGAATGCGGTCTGCTAGTGACAAGTTGCTGGCTATCTACTTGTCTGCTAAAGTAATCTTGTCTGTGGTGGCTATATTAGATTTCTAAAACTTCTTTTGAATGAACTTATTTCGGAGCTGTCCATAGTCTTTGGGTTTTATCCTATAGTAGCTGTTGGTCTTATCTGCAGACTTATAAATGTGATGTCTTTTTAAAGTCGGTTTAGATATTTCCTGGATTGTGCCTGGAATTTATTTTGAGAGTACTTAAATTTTGTGTTATGTCAGGGCCTGATTAGGTCGTATTCAATTATTTACTTCTTGGAGGATAGGTGCGAGTTAAATGATTTTAAAGCCGTATGTTTCTTTCTCTGTTGTGTCGATGTCTGGATTTCGGATGAATAATGCTCTGCAGCGAAGTTTTTTCACAAAAAATCCTGTTTTGCTAACGAGATTTTTTATGTAAAGATCTTCTCCGTAGAAAAGTCGAATACCGCTCCGTCTAGATCTAGCTTTGGTTCCATTAAATACTATTAGAGCGCTCGACGTGATGGAACGAATGTAGTTCCTTGAGAAATAACACAAGAAAGACAGTGCTCGACAATTAAGGAGAATGGTATAACAGTCGTTCTTGCCCATTCAAAAAATCAATTGAATAAATGCAAACTTCCCATAAATAACAGACTACTATCCCCCAGAACCATACAACTGCACCGAAAAATAGCAAACTTTTCATTCACAAACAGGTAGGGAAGATAAATACAATACGGAAAAGCAAATTTTACAACAATAAGAGATATAGGCCTATTTCCTCCAGAGCCATACAACTACATTAAAGAAAAGCAAACTTTACAACCATAACAGAATATATATGGGTATATATATATATATATGAATATATTTCTTTTTCTCTATCTGTTTTTCCATGTTTGTGTCTAGTTCTAAGAGCGAATAGTACAGAACAGAATGAACAACAGCAATCGCCAGAAATAAGGAGAGAAAAAAACACACACCCCCATTCGCATATTGAAGCTTACTTCACCTATTTGTTCCATGGAATTACAATGAATCTCTTGGTTTTCCTGGTTATCCCAACTTCATGTTTTACTATAAAGATCCGTTCCTATGCACGCATTAAATTCACGTACCTGCTTGTCCGGATTTTGCGTGCCCTGGCAGTCTCCATCCAAGACGTACTCCGTCAAGAGAGAATAGATTATGGATTTGCTCCTCACGTATTGGTTCTCCACGTCCCAGGATACCAAGACATGGCCTGGTAGAGACTTCAGAGCCACCTTCAAGTAACGGAACATCCTGTCATCTGGGAAGGTTCATTGTAGAATAAGAACTTGTTATTATTTGAATGACTATTTCCTTTCACTACCAATAGTTTTTTTTTTCCAGTTGCACTACAATAAATCGCATTTTAAAACTATTTTTTTCCTCCAGGAAAGAAATTTCTGTACCTTACACGTAACCTTAACAACTCTCACTGTTGTCAAATGAACATTTATTCAGATTCAGTACGTATTCCTGTTTTGCTCAATTGCCGGAACATATGGCAAAAATCTTTTTCAAAGCTCAGATTTATAATTTCTATTTCAATGTTTCATGAAATATGTCATCTAAACACTCTTGGAACGAAGTGAGTGGAGAAAAAGGATCTATAACTGCAGAAATGCAACTTTTTTTAACATATAAAACGAAAGAAAGAATAACGTCATGCAAAGGCTGGAATAATTCATGGAAACAATGTTAATATACAATGTAACTGCTGTACATGTCATTTGTTACTGATAAGTATTGACGTATTTTATTTTTTTGTTTTAAATAAAAAAAATACTTATTCTCATAATTCATGCACTAAAATAGAAACCAACTTCTCATAAGTTACCTTTTTATTATCAGAAAAATGTCGTCTATCTGAAATTACTTTTTGCACGAGTGATAATTACTAATTGAGGGTGTTTCAGTTTATTCTTTTTCTAAACAAAATATTTTCTGCTCATTAATCTATCTATAATAAACTTGATCCTTATGTCAGATTAAACACCACGCCTTAATGATTGATTGAACGATAAGTCATAAAGCCCCACTTCTCTACTGAGGTCTCTCTGGGTTAGTTGTTCTTTTTAATTTCAATAAACAATCTATATTATTCTAGAAACTAATCTCACTATGATTAAAGGAAAGTGATCAGAATATTGTAAAAGTTAGGTTGCTGTTTTCTAATATCATTTTAAGTGGGATGTGGCAATTAACTATCTCTAAGTATCGCGTTAATCATGCAGCTCAAGAGAGGTTTCGCAAAAGAACACTAAGGCCTAGTGGCCCTCTTCAGGTATAAAATGAATCTGGGTATAAAACTTCTTTTTCTTTTAACTATGAATTACATAAAATATATCATTCCAAACCAACGAATCAAATTTTGTTATATATTACAAGTTGTTTCATGACTGTGACCCATAATTTTGCAGAAATTTACCTCTTAGAAAAGTGTTTGGAGATCAATGGACATAAGAAAATTAAAATTAAATTGTATTCTAATATCTATTTTTTTATGTGAGATGAGGTCACTATATATCTAAAGGTATCGCAGTGGATCATACAGTTCAGGAAATGTCACACCAATAAAACACAGGCCTGTTGTATTTCGCCCCAGTCCTGGTTGATAAAAGTGGGGGGGAAACATTTTTGTTTAAATTTTAAAGCTCTTTTTTATAACGGTTATAAATGTGTATGTATAATATAAAATCAGTTCAAGGCACATGAAACGAATCAAATTGTGTTGCATGTTTCAAGTTGTTTTTTCCCGTAATTCGTAGTTTTACAAAAATGTGTGACCAATGCGATGAATTGATTTGTTGAAAGAGTTTTATATTTCCCAGCAGACCAATCAACCATGAACAGTGATCAGAGCTTTAATCTCTGTGTTAACTGTTTTAATTTCAGTATCAGAGTGTATTATTTTAAAATTCTTGTTTTCTAATATTATTTTCTAAGAAGGATTCGCTTAGTGAAAATATCACCTGCTTGCTAAATGGAATTGACATAACAATTGATGTTTGGTTCTAGATCGTGCCAATTGAGTGAAGCAGTGGTTTAAGGTAATGCTTTCTGACAAGCTACCTTTTCTAGTATATCTGCAATCTCATTGCCATGAATACCCTTATGTGATGGACTCCAAGAGGTAATTTGAATTTTGGTTGAGAATCTTTTGAGTTAATAGTAAAAACGTTGACATTAGTTTGAAGTTTTTGTTTCGAACACTACGATTCTCTTTAATTATACGCAGTAAAAAAATTTCTTAAGGGCCATGAGTATTCCCTAAACTCTGCATTAAAAACCGATGATAGATACATTCGGATATAATTATCTTGTTTCTTTCTGAAAAGGGTAGAAGCTGCCCGGTGTATATATTTCTCCCAAAGCTGTGCAAATTTTTTCGAAAATATATTTCATTGGCGGTATCTTTCTGCATTTAAAAATCAAATTTAGAGAACGAGGATCCTGAAATAGAGTCAAAATAATGGTCATTTGGAAGGAATTTTTATATTAAGCAAATGGTCCATCGAGACTTTAAAGGAACTTTTTTTTTTCTACGAGGGCTCTTTCATAATTAACCGAAAAATGCCTGTAAAATCCGCGTTTTTTATGCTATCAACAAAATTCTTGCACGTGTTCATACCTTGACTCGTCCTTCATTTCTCTACGTAACAGCCAAGTCTGTCAACAGACTTCTGCCAACGCCGCACCATGGAATAGATACCCTCTCGGAAGAAACTTCCGTCAAGGTTTTGTAGCCATTTCCGCACATGGTCAAGAAGCTCTTCATCGTCATCAAAGCGCTTTCCTGCCAGCTCACGTTTCAGTGGCCCAAAGAGGTGATAATCAGATGGTGCGAGGTCTGGACTGTGTGGTGGGTGTGGCAAAATCTCCCATCCATATTTCTCTAGCCAACCTTGCGTCACTCGTGCTGTGTGGGGTGTAGCGTTGTCGTGTTGCAAAATGACCCCGTTGGTCAACTGCCCTGGGCGCTTTCTGCGAATGGCCTCCCAAGCTTGTCAAGAGTTTGGCAGTACCTTGCAGCATTGATTGTTTCTCCAGGTTGTAAGGTTTCGAACAGAAGAACACCACGACTGTCCCAGAAAACAGTTCCCATTATTTTCTTTGCTGACCGCATGACTTTGAATTTCTTCGCGACAGGTGAGGATGGATGTTTCCATGTCATCGAATCTTGCTTTGTTTCTGGGGTGCAATGGTGCGACCAAGTCTCATCACCGGTGACTATGCTGTCAAGAAAAGTCACATCGTACCCTAGAAAGTCTCCGCCGGCGTTGGCAGTATGCCCGTGAACCCTGCGTGAGCTCTTGCTTCTTCTCATAAGTTCCCTGCAGATGTCCAATCTTTGTTCTTTATGATTGTCTGTCAATTGCTTAGGAACCCATCTTGCGCTGACTTTTCTGTAGCCAAGTTCATCAAATACAATTCTATGGGCAGAAGTTTCCGAAATTTCAAGACTGCTTGCGATTTCATGAAGTTTCAACCTCCTGTCTTGACGAATAAGCTCATCAACTCGCTTCACATTGTCTTCTGACGTCGCAGTTATCGAACGCCCTCTCCCTTCCCTGTCTGTCAAGTCGGAATGGCCGGCTTCAAACAAATTCCACCAGTGATAGACTTGTGTACGGCTTATAACATGCTCACCATATACACTCTGAAGTTCTTTATGAATTTCGGTAGGATTCAGACTTTTGGCGTTCAAAAAACGTATGACAGCTCTGATTTCCTCCTTTGACCAAGTTTCAAGGTGGGCCGCCATCTTTAAAATCGTCTAGACATTCATTGTGCAAAATGATGCACTTCATAATTTCTGGGAGTATCCGTAAGGAAATAAGGAATATCATGTCGTTTACAGAATTAAAAAAGCTCCACTGGTTGCTGAGCAATGGGCATTTTTCGGTTATTTCTGAAAAAGCCCTCGTAAGTAGGGTTCACTTGCCTCTGCAGAGACGCTTTGTACAGGAGATGTGCTAAATGCTCCTGAGGCAATTCACAAGCCTTGGTAATGAATTGTTCAATTTATGAGAGGAAATGCTTTTTTGCAGATCCATATATATACAATAAACCCATTCTTTAGTTTTGGAAGGACAAGAGTTAAATAAAGTTTGAGCAAGTGATCTCGTCAGCGTCCCAGTCGGTTAAGCTGAAAACAAAAAATTTAGAAAAGTGGCTTTAAAAAGATAATTTGTTATCAAAATATATTCCTAAAAATTTAGTTTGTTTCTTCGCCGGGATAGCCTTGTCATCCAAAGGAAGGAAGGGTACTGAGTAAAATTTTCCTAGAATTTGCCGCAGTTTTCCTTCCTTCATTTTTGCATTACACAGAGCTGCATGGTGTGCAAAAATGTTTAAGATGTTTGCCCTAAATGTTTACGGCAAAGTCATCACCAAATAAGGATGCATTTGTACTACTAGAAATGTATTTAATGATGTTGCTAATCTTCAAATTAGGAGTGAGACAGGGATGTGTCCTATCCCCAGACCTTTTCTCCTTGAATAGCGAAATGATCATGAGACATATAGAGGAAATAGAGGGCTTGAAGATAGGTGGACATAACATTAACAACATAAGATACGCCGATGACACGGTATTAACAGCAGACTCGGAAGAGAAATTACAAGAACTTCTCAACAAAGTAGTGGAAGAAAGCGAAAACAAAGGACTTGAACTAAACAGCAAGAAAACAGAATCAATGATAATAACGCGGAAAACATCAATACCAAAATGCGAAATCAAGATCAAAGAAAACATCATAAAACAAGCCACTCATTCAAATACCTTGGAACACAGATAACATCAGATGGTAGGAACCACCAAGAGATAAAAAGTAGAATTGCTCAAGCGAAAGCCTCATTCCAGCAAATGAAATCCATTATGACAAACATAAAGATGTCAATAGTAGTGAGAAAAAGAATTCTAGAGGCATTTATAGAACCGGTGCTACTCTATGGGTGTGAGGCATGGACAATTGACGAGCAAATGAAAAGATCCTTGGAGACAACAGAGATGTGTTTTTTAAGAAGAATGATGAGAATACCATGGACAGCGAAGAAAACAAATGAAGAAGTCTTAACAGAAGCACAAACCACAAGACAATTAATGACCAAAATACGAAAAAGACAAGCAAAATTTGTTGGTCATGTCATAAGAAGAAACCAACTAGAACATTTGGTAACAACAGGAAAATTTGATGGAAAGAGAGGCAGAGGAAGACCAAGAGAAAAGATGTTGGACAGCCTGGCGGACTGGATGAACATTGGAAAACCATCGGAGATGATCAGAGAGATGAGCTGTAGAGTTGGTTGGAGGTCCTTGATCGCCCACGCCAGCTGGCAAGGCAGCTGAAGAAGAAGAATCTTCAAATTGAATAAATCAGATAAAGGGATATTGCTATGTGGGACATCTTTTACCTAAGAGTGTGGTCCGAAAGATGGCTTCCTTTTCAAAAATGAAATTGATGATTAAATTTTTAGAAATGGTAAAACACTTAAAGTCGGAGTCTCTCTCAAAAGTAAAGGTTAAAAAGGTTAGTTAAATTTCATGTTTTCAATTGGTATCGTAGGCTTTTTTCAAAATAGAAAATTAAAACTAGAACATTTTTTCCATGAAAATGCCTTTCGGCGGAAATGTTTTAACCGGTCCAGGTATTTTAGTTCACTGTAATCCTTTCGAAATTTGCATTGGCATTCTGATAAAATTTTTTAAGTTAAATACCCACCTAATCTGCTGACGACCGTTATCTCCGTTATCTCCGTTATCTTGTAAAAATAGTTAGTGAGCGATCCATTTTCGTCAAGAGGTAATTTTGGATCTTTTCAATGCAAAACTGATCATGAGCGTTTGCATTCTTCGCAAATTTATTAAATTTTGAAGGATAAGATTTGAAAAAAAAATCCTTTCCTCTTTTTCCCTCTCCTCCTTACATGCTTACATCCCTGGTAGAACCAGGCTATTCTCGAGAGTTTCCTCTCTAGAGGAATTGCCTTTTTGGATGTCTTTAAAAAGTTCGGTAAATAGATGGATTGGAAATTAAGAATGCAATAACGATTATTTTAGAAGTATTTGCTTTAAAATTATTCAAGGATGCAGTAGAATTTGTAGGTTTCACAAAACTAAAAAATATTGGATTGCGGTCACTTCCACTCAGAGTTATGATGAATTACGATCGATCATGGCAACTGATCGGATCAAAGTGAAATTGTATAATCTCAGCAATATCCCCAAGTATACCTCAACATGATCAATTAATTATTTGTAAACGAGAACCTTACTCAATGTAGCTGCTCAAACATTTGAAGGCGATAATGTGGAGCACAGCAACATCAATGTTGTAAAAAAAAACAACCAATACTACTGATCATGATAGTGACTCTCTTTCATACATAAATTGGAGTCTTCGATTTCCTTGCCGATCTTACCGCAGTATACTACAATGTATATGTATATATATATATATATATATATATATATATATATATATATATATATATATATATATTTCTAAATGTTCTCGATAAAGCATCTGATGACAAAACAATGACATGAAAAATATGTGAACCTGGCCTTACATCCGTTTATGCCTAATGTTAAATGAAGGGAGTGATGTCATAGGATTACAATGTGTCGTTACCCTTGATCACTTGGGGGCCCTCTCGACTATGCAAACTTCTGCTAAGATATTTCTGAGGTTTCGCAGGAAAGGCTTTCACGCCCTGAGCTAGGCTAAGACATTGTATTTTTAAACTGACCGACATCATTTGCATAAACTCCTCCCACCCAGCGGCACGTAGCATAATAGTTTTTCGCATACTTGCTAGCCCTCTCACAGAGAACGTAACTATAATGAAAGGGTTACATGATGACTGCCAGCGATGCTCTAATGGTACCGGTACTGAGTACTAGTCTGGACCAGGTGCAAGAGCGCTGTGTTTCCACTGCATGCTCACACAGTTACATTACATAACGATCACATGATCCGAGACAGTTTTACCAGCACCAGCAATGTTCACTGGTTTTAACAGCTGACCAGACTGACCAGGCCCAACGCTCGCTTGCGGCTTGCGGTGTAAACAACGCAGGCTGATTTGCACACGTCACTATGGAAAGCACGTGTTAGTTACGTCATGGCTCATGCTTACGGTATGTAACTCAATCTGCGAAACATAGCTATAATATGGAAAAGCAAAATAGTGAATAAACATTGAGCGAACAGAAAGTGTAATCACTTTCCGCGTTTGTGTAACATTGCACTTGTTTCTCTGTATTAAGTACACTTGGAATCACAACAGGCAATCATGAGGAAAAACAAAATTAACTCCTATGAATTGCACTAATTTTATTTTTTACATTTAAGCTTGTGTTTTAATGTTTAAAATTACGTCCTACAGTATTTTGAGACTTACTCATCAAGCTAGGTTTAATCAGAATAATCTCTCTCTCTCTCTTTCTCTCTCTCTTTCTCTCTCTCTCTCTCTGTCTCTTTCTCTCTCTCTCTCTGTCTCTGTCTCTTTCTCTCTCTCTCTCTCTCTCTCTCTCTCTCTCTCTCTCTCTCTCTCTCTCTCTCTCTCTCTCTCTCTCTCTTTCAATAATTTTTTCTAACACAAGCTGGTAATTGATATAATATGGCATAATTGACACGAAGCTTATCAAAAAGATTGGACGTAGTCTTCATTTAGGACAAAGATGTACGAGAGATTTAATGTCAATTCCTTACAGACTTGAAATAAACGACCAACTTATCCTTTCATCTGGAAAGAGAAAACCATTAGAATAGAGATTTTTATGATGGATCAAATATGCACTGCGCAAGGCTGGTTTTAAATTAAAAAAAAAAAGGTTTGCTTATTGAATTGTCTAATTCAATTCAGACAGCTTGGTTTCTAGAAACCTGAATGCATATTATTCCTTGCGGTTTTGGTCCAATCTCATTCAATTTGTCCAATGTCTTTTTGATAAGAGCTTGCCGTCTGACAGTTTTTTTGTTTTTTTTTAGTTTTGTTTTTTTTTTTTTTTTTTTTGTTCTTTTTTTTTTTTTGGTTTAAACCCTTCGAGAGAACATATTAATGCTACTTGCTAGAGCTTGTATAAATTTAGATTAGAGTCGTCTGAACATCAAAAGTAAAGGCGCAAACATAGCAAATGCTCGATCGCTATGGAAAAGCCAAGCTAAAAGAATGCTCGTACTTTCATGCTTAAAGCTTGAAGCCACGCTTCTCCGGCGGCTTCATTTTAGAAGAATTGAAATTCTTTTTCTGGCTCCCGGCGCTTGGTCGAGGTCACTGACGAATGTGCACAAGGCCACTCGGTGCTCTGACGGTCCAGCTGACACAGTGACAATCTAGACCTGTTTATCTTTTGTTAAAAGAGGTATTCGCAAATAAATAACTGTGTACAAGACCATTAGTTTGCGCTAATAGAAAAGGAGGCTTACCATTACAAATGGGCATTAGAGAAAAACTAAGCGAGGATATGAGGATCTAAAGAGTTTTATTTATCTATTAATTTCCGACTCGTTCCTCTCTCTTTCTCTCTCTCTCTCTCTCTCTCTCTCTCTCTCTCTCTCTCTCTCTCTCTCTCTCTCTCTCTCTCTCTCTCTCTCTCTCTCTCTCTCTCTCTCTCTCTCTCTCTCTCTCTCTCTCTCTCTCTCTCTCTCTCTCTCTCTCTCTGCCTGTTAATAACATATAATGTTATTCATACTATTTTACAGAAACGCTTTCTACCATTTTGTATACTTATTAAAACAATTTTTTTCTGCACGTAGTGTTTTTGCTATTCTCATTTTTTTTCTAAAACTCTTAGATGTCAAATCGGCATCCTCTTTACACCCTCCATTCTCTCATGCTCTTGTGCTTCGGTATATTTCCAGGGAGTACTCTCTGTCTGCCTCTCTCTCTCTTTATACTTTGTTAATAACATTATAATGTTAGACAAAGAGGAAAGCGAAAAGAGAGAAAGAAATTAAAAGAGAGAGAGACAGAGAGACAATGTTATTAGAAATTAGATATTGATTTACAAGCTAATAGAGACATATAAGCAGATAGAGAAATGAGAGATCCAATATCAAAAAAGGTTAAAATGAAATGACAGGACACATAAAAATATAAACATACTTCCATACATACCAATATATACAATTGTGCGCTCATTAAACAAGAAAAAAAATAGAGAAATAGTCAGGGAGACAGAGAGAGAAAGAGAGAGACAGACAGACAGACAGAGACAGAGAGAGAGAGAGAGAGAGAGACAGAGAGACAGACAGACAGACAGGCAGACAGACAGACAGACAGAGACAGAGAGAGAGAAGGCCATTATGTTTCTCTTTGCATGTTCCTTTTTTTATATCCCAAATCGCCCCTCTAAGTTTGTCAACATCCATATTTGAAATTTGAAAAAAGATCTTGGTCTTCACTTGTATGTTGTTTGCTCCTTATAATCTTAACGCAGTCTCAACACTAACTTCTTAAAAATTCACTTCGCCGCGATCTTCAGAAAGGGGTCAAGAGATGGAACATGTTCATCCCTCCCTCTCTCACTCCTATCATCCTCGTATCATTCTGTCTCTCACAGTGACAAATACGCAAAGTAACCACCTTCACCGCGTCAAGTCTCGGTCATATTGGACCCGCAGATGTCTCCCCCGGTAGCAAGCTCTTTGATATTGAATTAAAGTGTGATTCTCGATTTTTAATAGTTTAAAAATTGGAAGGCTTTATGTAGAGACACACTCTACATAGAGCCAGACACTTTTTAGAGTCACACTAACCTTTTCCTTTGTAATGGACGTTGGAACTCAACGTGAAAGATGAAGAAATTTGAATTGGTACAATGGTAGTGTACAGTGGTGAGAAAGTGAGACCCTTGTGAACAATTCTAATTTTAAAAGTCTACTGGGAAAGATATCCCCTAGCGCTAGATCTAGATCTACAAGATATCTAGGATAAAAAATCTAGATATAGCTCTGAGTCTAACTAATCTAAATAGATAGAGTAGGACATCTAATCTAGATTAGGATGTACACAGAAGTTTTGTTTTAAATTGTAAAGACTTTTCATTTCGTCTACTGGCCTAGGAAGAGTCTAGGTCTAAATCTAGATCAAATAAAATTTTGAAATCTCTTTAATGATTATTCATTCAACTCAATTTTTTCGAACTTGATTTCACGAAGAGAACGCCTTGTTCTCTTGGTACGATTTAAACTGTTGTTCAAAGCTGTCTACGAGTCGCAAAGAGCGACCCAGCGGCAAAACGCTCCATTCACCTTCACTTTCAGCTACAGTAATCAGAAAATGTCACAGAAGAGCTCAGCTGTTACTCTCAATAGTGTGTAGAGCTCTATCAGTCTATGTAGAGTGACACTCTGCATAGTCACTTCGTTAAAAATTGAACGTCATCGTCAACTGAAATAGCTAAACCTTTTTCAAAATCTTGTATGCACCTCTTTAAAAATCGTTTGCAGTCTCCCTCTCCCTCTCTCTCTGTCTCTCTCTCTCTCTCTCTCTCTCTCTCTCTCTCTCTCTCTCTCTCTCTCTCTCTGTCTCTGTCTGTCTCTGTCTCTCTCTCTCTCTCTCTCTCTCTCTCTCTCTCTCTCTCTATCTATCTCTGTCTCTGTCTCTCTCTGTCTCTCTCTCTCTCTGTCTCTCTCTCTCTGTCTCTCTCTCTCTCTTTCCTCCCCCGCCCTCCTCGTTGCAAATAAAAAAAAGTGATATATGAACAGATTCAGAGAAGAAATTAAGCGATCTGTCTGATTTATTATAAAAGAATAAATTTATTTTGAAATAAAAACTTTTCAAGGCAAAGCTTTCGGCATATGCCAGCTCAGTTGAAGAATGCATGTTAAGTTAATTACGTGTTGTTCGAAATTTCATTTACACCGATCATAAATAAGTGATGGACAAAGTACTTTTCGAAGAAAGGAGCGGTAAAGTGGTGTTGAAGATAGAGGGAAAGAGTGAGACAGAGAAACGAAGAGAGAAAGAGGAGAGACACAGAGAGATACAGAAAGAGGAGAGACAGAGCGAGATAGATGAGAGACAGAGAGAGATAGATGAGAGACACAGAGAGAGAGACAGAGAGAGAGAGAGAGAGAGAAAGGGGGAGAGACTCACTAAAAGGAAGCATTTATTCAAAATTACTGTTGAGTACAATCCCCTTTCACTTTAGTTAGATCTAGTCTACTTAAGAGATCTACATGTAAATTTATACCTTTTATTTATAAAATTTCTTCATAATCAATTGCATTCATTAAGAAATGAATATTTTGTGAATTAAACTTAAAAAACAGTTATTTAAGAGAAGACTTTGCTAATTTAGATACGCTAAACCCGAATCTGACATTAACTTAAAAAAATGATTTCATATTTGATTTTATAAATACATTTTAATCCTTCCCTATAAAAAAGATTCAAAAGAAACCGCCGACTGCACATGGCGCCATGAAGCTTCCGCTTTTCTCAAATGTTTCTTTTCGTGCACCCTCGCTCTGTCCGGCGCCTGCAGAAAAGATGCACAAGCCCGCCTTGGGTTTTCCAAAAACGCTAAAGCATTTGCTATGTTCGTTGTCTAAGAGAGTCACAGCTAATACGCTGAAGAACCTGCGTGTTGCTGAAAGAGAAGAGGAGCAAAGCCCGACAGCTCAGTGTTCACGGACCCGTCAGCACAAGTGAAATCGCCCTTAGAGGCATTGGTTTTCCTGCAGCACACCTCTGCTCTGTTCTAATCGTTCAATCGAATTTCACCAAAAAATGTTCTAATAATAGCACTAGATACCACGGTTTATAGAAGCAGAGTGAGAGGGCCAGACTGACGCCATTGCTCTTCCTATGCGCCCCAGCACAGCCCACGAGCTTACACCACCAAGGCCGACAGCCGTGTGCTGATTTACTTAGGCGGCTTAAAAAAACATTGCCGCATCAGCTAAGCGCGCTTTCTTTTGCATACATGTACATGTAGGCCTACGGGATTACACTGAAAAAAAAATACAATGGCTAAATTTAACTTCAAAGTGCTTTGTTTAAAAAAAACAAACGAACAAAACCTAATTATACGAATACATGAAGGAAAAGAAAGCTATTATACGTGAATCAATGAATGTAAAGTAGTTACTGGTAGTAATAATATAAGGTCGAGTAAAAACGTTTAAGCCAAATTGAAAGTTTGGGGGACAACAGGAAAAAAAAAAATAGAGAATAAGAGTTTCCAATAAGAAAAGTCAAATAAATGAAGCGATTACACACAATAAGATTTTGCATGATTAATATAGTTGGAGATTAAGATTGGAGAAAGTAATAGAGACAAATCGTCAAATTGTTAAAAGAAATAAAACAAAACACGACTAAGAAGGAAACACGGGGCCTGCCTTTTAAATTTTTTTCCGACATTTGCCAACAAAGCTCTGCATTTTATTTCCCTAATCAAAGTCTACCGAAAAGGATAAGTTTGTTCAATTTTATCCTTTTCGTTGATTTTCTGATCAAGATTATTCGTTGGTGCAAAAGTTTCCCTGCTTTCAGGAGGCGCATTTTGAGGATTGTTGATGAAATCGTGTTGATGAGGACGAAGATATGATTTTATTCATCAATTTGGGACTGAGCATGATGAGATGGAAAGCTTTTTCACGGGTTCTAAGCTCCTCAACCCCGTGTGATATTATTTTTCAGCTCCCCCCTAACCCCCTTGTTCGTATTTAAGAACTTGAAATTGGGCTCCATGCAGTGACCCTGTTAAAGGGCTGTGATTCGAAGCGCATTTAATGAGTGACTCTACTCTGCGACATATCAATCCTGAAGTGTAGGTGAGGGAATACATAGCCAGAGTCAGAGTCATGCAGAAAAGAAGAAGAAGGAGGAGGAGGAGGAGGAGAAGAAGAAGAAGAAGAAGAAGAAGAAGAAGAAGAAGAAAGAAGAAGAAGAAGAAGAAGAAGAAGAAGAAGAAGAAGAAGAAGAGGAGGAGGAGGAGGAGGAGGAAGACAAAGAAAAAGAAAAAGAACTGGGCAGGCTTCTTCTCTCTGAAAACTCTTTAAACACTCGCAAGCTTAGAGGCGATGCGACTTTATAATTCTAGAGAGAATTAGAATGTCCAAATAATCCAATACAATTTTTAAACTAGGGGTTGTAAAAAAAAAAAAAAAAGAAAAAAAAAAGTAAATTAAAAACGTAAGCAATAACATATTCATTTTTTTTTAAATAACAGAAAGAATCTAGATCAGAGTTAATTTCTATAGCCTCACAATCAGCTATCATTGCCATCACGAACTGTTCTTCAACTAGTGCATTTGTAGGCCATTATAAAAAGTATTTAGTGTTACGTTAATATTGGTACAATAGAAATATTAATTGCAAACATGATTCCCCGTTTAAATAAATAAGTAGGGAAGATATCTACATTGAAGAAATGCAAAGTTCACAAAAAATAACAGACTTATATTCTCCAGAGCCATACACCTGCACCTATGAAAAGCAAAAGTTACAGCAATCAACAGGTTGGAAAGACTACCACAGTTAAAAAGCAAATTAAAAAAAAAAGCAGATTAAATGCTCCACAGCCAATCATTATACAGTTTGAAAATAATTATATAGATCCTTGACATTATTGTAATTCTCACGTTGTCATGAATTGTTTGATTGAATAAAAGAGAAGAGGCCTCCATATCAACAGGTTTCGATTGTTTACACAGAGAACAGTGCTGGCGGGTAGTGGGGGCTTTAGAAAGTGAG
This sequence comes from Elysia crispata, assembly GCA_033675545.1. Classification (NCBI taxonomy): domain Eukaryota; kingdom Metazoa; phylum Mollusca; class Gastropoda; family Plakobranchidae; genus Elysia; species Elysia crispata. The sequence continues at coordinate 46,980 of JAWDGP010005893.1, forward strand.
GCGCTTAGCCGGCGCAATGACCCGCAGCATTGTGATCTCGCGCGCAAGCGGGGGGATCCATTACGGCGTGGTATCTAGAGCTATTATTACAACATCTTTGAATTCCATACAATACTGTTATTGGTTTCAGTATGATCTATTTGTTAAAAAAAAATTCGGCAAAGCGCTTATCGAAAGCAACTCGTGATTAATTTAAGGCTGTCAGCTTAAAACCATAAATCTGCTAACAAAAAACCTGTTTTGAGTCTGAAAGTATAAAAAAACAAACAAAAAACAAAAACAAAAACAAAAAACCAAGAGCACGTCAAGAGCTCTTTTCAAGGTAAAGCGTAGCCCGACGGATTTGGGGTTGAATTAAACATTTACATTTATTAAAAATATCACACCTTAAAGGTTAAAGAATATTACGAATATGACGTATAACATTATATGAAACCTAAAAACTATTTTGCAACTACTTTTCTTTAGATCTAGTATTACGTCTCGTCCAGTCTTGTATCATTATCTAATAAATCATTGTAGAGTGAAATTGATTTGGGCAGAAAGGAGTCTATGTCTGGCTGTTCTTGTCTGTAATATTCTTTACCTACCGCTTACTGCAGTACACCTCTGCTCTGTTCTAATCGTACAATTGATTTCCATGCATGCACTGTTATTGGTTTCAGGATAATCCCCTTGTTAAAAAAAATCATTTAAGATTTTTAGCGTTTTGTTAGTCGTACAGTCTTGCACGTCGTTGGAACAGTACGTCTAGGTCAACCTGTATGTTGCCTACCATCCCCTCTGCGTTTCTCTTTGTTTAGGCTGTCCTTTTTTAAATCTTACCTCCTGAAAAATGAGGGCAAAAGTTAAACACTGTTGCTTACTGAACAAAAATATTTGAGGTAGATTAGAATTGATGTCAAAAGATCCGAGTTTCCTAAAACTAAGAGTTCTTGGTTTAATTTTTACTAACAATTACAATTGGGTTATTTTCCCACGCAAGCTTATTATTTGTAACAACGCCAAGGTATTTAAAAGTTTCCACGTATTCGACTTATTTTTCTTTAATTATTATAGTTTCAAAATATATTTTTTTTGTATACGAAAATCAATTTGTGGTAATTTTATGTTTATGGTTCCTGTCAATGTTGTCAACAAAAGGTTTTATTTCTTCTCCTATAGTTTAAACCGTGATTATGTAACCAGTCATTTTAACACAGTGTTGTCTGTGTAGGTTGATAATGATGGCGGTATGTACAGATCCTCAGTCTGATGTATACATAGAAAAAACAAACTATGGCCAGGATGTAGGATAATCGAGAACGCAAAGATTAAGAGATGGGTTATTCATTATTTTCGGCACTAGAACAATACATGATGTCTTCTTTACTTCTGGTACTGTGCAATGATTAAGAAACGTATCAAAATTTTACATAGATGTGTACATTAGACCCCGAACAATTTTTGCTTGGCACAGTTTTTAAACCAGTTAAGCTTGCACCACCTGTCCCCGAGGCTTGATTTTTGGTATTCATTCTAGTTATGAAAAAGGTTCTACTCACCTGATTTTCGAATGTACAAAAGATAATATATATCGCTCAGCTCCTCTTAATACATCTCTTGTACCCTTTTCCATGATGTAATAAAATGTCTCTGATCTTCTTTAGCCCCTGCAGCCCATACGTTTTGAAACATCCTTCTTCTGTCTAATTATTTACGGTATTAGTCTATGACCGTAAAGCTACTGTGTCAGGACCCAAAAGTAAGTGGTGCTTAAGTACGTGTACTTGCCATAGTATAACATAATAAGCCGTCGCGGAAAAGCGCAGAATTGTAGCAACTTGTTTCGATATATGGTCCAAAGTAGAAGAAAATTACTTACAGGTAAAAAATTTAGGTCTGAGTGTTTTTTGACTCTACAATATCTGTTTTACCTCATAGTAAAAGATCAAATATGAAAATCTGTCAGAAATATTTTATTTTGATTTTTTGTGAAGGTTTCACGGAATAAATATTCCAAAGTCGGCCTAAAAAAAACATTGCTTCTCAAAACATTACTCGATGGTCACGGCGTAACGTTAAAAATCACACCGGATATACATCACTGGAAAGGACATTTTTACGTCTGCACCGCGGGAACCATGAATATTACGACACAGAAAGTTGTTCGCATACGATAAACACATGCATGCGGTAACATCTTGCGTTTCGACGATGGGTGCATTTTTTAATAATTTTTTCGAAATTAAAATTCGATTTCACCATGCACTTCTGAGTTTATGTGATAAGTTTGCTCCTAAATTACTACTTTCAAACAAAAATAGATAACTTTTTCTAACACTTTATTGTAGTTTAGTCATTTCGAGTCATTTCTGTTGATTTTGATTACAGCATTAAAATTGCGCGCATGGATAAGTACGTAGGATGTGTTTTTACTTGTTTGAGGAACTTCCGCGTTAGATCTACCAAAAAAGTTTCGCGCGAACAATTTAATGGTTTGATTTATCAATTAAAAAAAACCCACCGGCAATCACGACACGTGTAGAGAATCTGCAAATTTTCAAAGTTTAACCCGTAATCTAAACGTACTCTAACTTTGTTTTAAGATAAAAATTGAAAATCATCACGTCGTCACACACGCTATTTTTTTTTTAAATAGATGGCGACCCGAGATGAGACTGAATAAATGTTCATTGCGGGTCGCAAACGTTTTAGATAAAGATAGACAAGGTCTCCTAGTTGTTGATTTTTTTTTGTAAAGAGGATCCAATCAGACTTAGAAGATGAATTAGATTCCACAGATGTGCTTTTATCTTGAAAAGCTTTTTTCCAGATAAGAATTCTAGATCTAGGCTAGATCTCTACGCTAAATAACTACAGTAAAAGCTTTTGTTAAATTGACGTGTAGTCTGTAATCTAGATCTAAATTTAAACTTTAAAAAAAAAAATTGTTTTGTCTTTCCTTCTCCATAACTACTAAAGTAGAAATAGATCTAGAATCTAAGACTAGTTTTAGCATATTCTGTCATGACGTTTAGTACTGCTTTTGCTGGAAATAATACTCTTCGTTTTTATGACTTCAAGAAGATGAGTACATGCTATTTATTACAGGGTTGCAATGATTCTGTCAGTTATCAATGAGTTTGGACCACAGTTGAGCCAAGTGAAGAGGGTGCCTTGATTGATGTTAGCTCTTTTTTGTGCTGTCACCCACACCACGGACATTGTGCTCCCTTTTAAGCCACAACCAAGGGAAGATGGAACAGCCACCCCTGCCATCACTGGAACCTCGAACAAGCTGTGCTTGCAAAGTAAATTACAAACCGTCTGCCATGCTTTTCAGGTTTTGAGAGAGAGAGAGAGAGAGAGAGAGAGAGAGAGAGAGAGAGAGAGAGAGAGAGAGAGAGAGAGAGAGAGAGATGATGGATGATACTTGTAGCCGGTAGGCTAATTTAACAGTCCCTCTAAAATCAGACTAAAGGTTGCTGTGCTAGTGAAAATTGATTTCGGCATGCACATCATTTTCCAGACTGGAAGGTTTATGTAGAAAGCACAAACAGAGCGCAGAGCAAAGAAAATTTACTTATTTTCATGGCCGACGCATTTGCTTAGTTGTTTTTCAATATGTATGTTGTGATGAGGATAAGCTACTAATACATTATCAAGAATGTAGGTGTTAAGCCAAGGCTGGTGCAGCCCTGTGCCAATGAAGTTGGAGAAGAATTTATCTTTTCACAGCAGCGGGCGGCATTTTATCAACATTCTTCAACAACTTTCTTGGCATCAAGAAATGCCAACATTTCCGCTATATATATATATATATATATATATATATATATATATATATATAAAGAGAGAGAGAGAGAGAGAGAGAGAGAGAGAGAGAGAGAGAGAGAGAGAGAGAGAGAGAGAGAGAGAGAGAGAGAGGATTTAGAAATCTCAAACTAACTTATAATTGTCTCAGTATTACTCAAAGTCTTATACGGCGAAAATTGATATAAAAATCATTAAGCTCACCTCGTTTTGCAACATTTATGTTTCAGTTTGAGGCCTCCTTTTCACATAAAATGGAGACAGAAAAGATACACTTAACAGAAAGCTTTCTGTCCTTTAAGGCGTTAATGACGTTGACAGAATGCAGAGAAACAAAGTTAGCTTGAAGCCAAAATTGGCACGCCTTTCTCAAACGAATTGTAGATTTTGATCCATTCTAACGATGCTCGGAGCACGAAACCGACAAATGTCAATGTCAGATTTTAACTTTTCAAGTAAAAAGCAGCATTGTCCAAGGGGATATGAATGCCCTCATTTCCGGGATTAATTGAAGTCTGTTGAATGATTGAAATTTTACAATTAACAAGGATAGAGATACTGTGCATGTGCAGAAAGGTGCACCAATGTGACTTCAAGAAGAGCAATTTAAAAATTGAAAGTCTGAAAAATTTCCCTTTGTCCGATTCTTGCCCGAGGTGTCGATGTCGTTCTGCTCTTAGGTTCCCAGCCCACCTTCAAGTCGAATGAAGATGTCCAGCGTCTATGGTGCCAGGAATAGTTCGAAATTATATAAATTCTAACGGAAATGACGAAACAAAATCATCCGATTGAGCCGGGTTGATCACATTGCCTAATCGTTTAGAAGAGGGCAATGGCCGTGATTTGAGACTGTTGATTAGAGTTCGTACACTTGTCCATTATGGCCAACAGAAGCATTCTTCCTTACTTGAGGTGTTTTCGGTGAATAAAAAATCCTACTGACAACAAATTTTTTTCTCTGATGAATAGACTTACATATCTGTGTATCTGTTATATGTCAAAGATTTTTTTTTATTCTAGCTTTATTACACTGTTAAGTTTTTTTTTTTTTGGTTCAATCCACGGGCGACCAAAGCCGCAACCGACAAGCAAACGGCAGAACTACACTCGGAGGATTGACTGTTTCATTTTAAGGCTGCGGGTTATACGTCAACTTGATAAAAAGTAAATGGATATCTTGGAGGTGATTCAAAAAGTGTTTACAAGCTGTCATCAGGCCTCAATCAAGAAAACAAAAATATCTTGTGTTTTCAACAGTTGCATCAACCAATCACAATGAATCCACAGGCAATAGCAAAAAGGAAGATGTGAAAATACTTTGAAAGAGGTATTTTGAGGATAATTAAAGGCGATTAAACTGCTCTGTGTTTTGAAGTCATGTATTGAAACTTACTGGAGCTGAGCCTTGGATAACTTGGTCCCCAAAGTAAACCTGTTGAAAATGAGAAAAAAAAGTCTCAAAGGAACTGTTCAAATTGATGTATAGCCTATTTTTGTGTTCTTTAAAATAAGAATAACAAAAGAAATTCACATATCTAGATTTTTATTCAAGATACAGATAGGACGAAAAATGTAAAAACACAAATGATATAAAATTCTCATCCATACTGAGCACCCATCAGAAACACTAACAAAAGGGCTATAGGTCTGATTGTCTTTATGTGTGCCTTTCTCAGAGAATAAAAATAGTAAATGTACAATTACTGGTCTATCCTGAGAGAGAAAGAGAGAGACAGAGAGAAACAGAGAGAGACTAGAAGGAAGAAGAAGAGGAAGAAGAAAAAGATGTGGTGAAAATAAATATTAGTACATGTTATAGTTAAACCAAAGTCCTTGTCATAATGGGCGAGAGGATAAGACTGAGCAGCACCAATGTGACCAAACCAAAAAATAAAGTGGGTGTAACGTGTGTATCAAGAGAACTCATCTGTTCCATGTACCAAGTAGAACCAATCTCGTTTACATTGATATTATTAAGGCTTTTGACTATGTCTTAACTGTTCAAACTGTTCTATCACCTTTCAATGTTGACCATACTTTACTCTTGAAACTAATCACATTAAGGTAAAAATGGTTATCAAGCTGTCACAAAGTTTCCTGTTTTATCAAATCATTTTCCAAATGGGATAACACAATCGAAAAATGGCTATCATTTTACGTATCGTGTTTATTAAACCGTTAAGAGTTAGTGTATAACGCATTGTGCTATAATTTGTTCTATTGCTATTGCTTTCCTCACCCTGCGTAGATTCGTAATTTTGTGTAGCGGATCGACTAAATCTATGTACACTGTTTTATTTATTTGCATTATGTTTGTATTTCAAGCCTAAGAACTAATTCTTGTTTATTGAACACAGCCCGCACTTGTATGGTCTAGATTCTTCTGGAATCTTCGACCTAGTATTAGCATAGTAATGATCTCGTCACTCCCTGTTTACCTTTGTTCTGATTGGTTGCTATTTTGGAGCGCATTACTCATCACGTGAGCCAATAATATTCTCTTACGATTTATGTGATTCCTTTTCTGGATGATTCGATGAGATTGTGTATAATGAAGAGTAGAAACTATGTTCAGTCAGTCAACATCAAGTCAACCCCCGCTAGTAAAAGTTGCAAACTGTTAAATCCAACACAAGAGATTGACTCCATAATCACTGTACAAAAAAAGTTAACTCTTACACTCACTGTAGGTAGACTCTTAAACTCATCATGCTTCTACGGACGAGTCGAGTGACTTGCTGTGAATATTTTCATACCCCTAGACAAACAGAGCCTAACAGATCACCAGCCCATCAAATCTGCTACACAGTGTCACCAAGAATACTCAACCTCGTCATGAAAATTATGGGCCGTCATGTCTTGTGCCTTTTGTATTGCACAATTCCTTTTTTTTTTAAATTAATATCATAAAAGTATGAAATACATGAATTCAAGCTTCGATAATGCGATTCAAATTTTGTTACACATTTCAAATATTTACAGGTAATGTATGGAGACATACGACCTTCTTTTATGTAGTAAATGTACACATTTTACTTATTTATGGTCATAGCGAAAGGAAGTCATTTAAGTGTAGCCATAATCATGTGACCAAGTGTGACCAATGAAATTTCTGTACATCTTTCGACATTGCGTTATGGTGTTTCTGAAAGACGCCTATATTTAAAATTTGGTAGAATTTGAAAAAAAAAAAATAGCCGGATCAGAATCCCAGCACGCTTGTCAGATCCAATTTTTTTCATTTTTTGTATTTATTTATTTATTTATTTATTTTGGTTTAAGATAGTGCCAACTTCACCGATAATAAAAGATATTTCGTTTTAAAAGATTCCCTTTGCTTGTTTATCTACACTCTCGCAATGAATATTCACATGTGAGAAAGTCGAGGCATTGGCCCGGTTCTATGAAAGCGCACCTAAAGTTAGGTGCATCCAACTATAGGACCAGTCGCAAGAAGGTTTGCACCTACTCCTAACATTAGGGTCGCACCTAACATCATGAAGTTACGTAGTCTAGGGCAGGATTCAGTGACTTTACTCAATTTCGCCTAAATTTTTCCTGCGGAAAACTTTTTTTACAAATTTCTTTAATATACCACGATAGACATTTTAAAAACAAAAAGTATAGAAATTTTATGATCACTTTTTTCTGTTCTTGATACTATCCGATACCTTAAAAGACAATCCGATACCTTAAAAGAACAAAATATTATTTTATCTATCTAACATTAGTTAGTCCGTTACATTTATTGTTTGTTTCAAAGGGAATGGAAAAACATTAATGAAATTGTTTTTGTATTTTCGTCGATTTAGACTTTTCAAGCTGTAAAACTTGCCTCAGAGACTTAGTAAATGTTTCCTGTCTTGATTGTATCACAACCTTCCTTAACTCGAATTTAGGGAAGCATTTTAACGTTTATTTTTCATCTCTTGGCTATCCTAATCTCCTTTTTAGATCAAGGTCTAGTTAAAAAAATCTTTATGATTTCAATGTAGGACCAGGAGAATTTTTCCAATTAATGAAGGAGCTCTCTCTATAAATACGCGTATATTGCGTGCAGTATGGTGATATAGATCATTCTAGACAAAATCTCCAGCGTTAAATTGCAGATATCACGTTAGGCTTCACAACTGAATGTTTCCCGACAAAATGGAAACCTGTACTTTAATGGGATTTTAGAGCAACACAAAAATGCTTAAATCTTGAAAAGTATTTATTTGCGACGAATAAAACCTTCATATTCGTGTTCAGTATATCAAATTCATTAAGGAAAATACAAGTTTAAAAGCTCAGGGTGAGTTAGGCCGATAACTGCAATAATAACAATACCATCTCCAGAAGTGTACCTCTAATTTACTTTACATGAACAAGATCTACATTTAGATTAAAATGAAAATCTAAGTCTAGATCTAGATCTATGCAGTTTGATTGCTAGGATGAGATTTAAAAAGAAAATTTGTGTATCTTAAATGGGCAAATAGTGAATAGACTAATCTAACTCTCTCTTTCTCTGTCTCCCTCCCTCTCTATTTCTCTCTCTTCTTGTTTCTTTATCTTTATAAATACCTCTCTACACATTGTATGTAATGTTGTTGTATAGGATTCTTGAATTACTAAAATCAAATTTTACTACTAAAACAAAGAGTGGTTGATGAATAATTTTGCCAGTTCAAAAGATAAATTATAAAATCATTTAAAATCTCTCTTTCTCTCTCGTTTTATTTTTTATCGGTCTTGAGCTAGATCTAGGTTTGTGGTTGATTTTTCTATACTATTTCTCTGTCTGTCTGTCTGTCTGTCTGTTTGTCTCTCTCTGTCTGTCTGTCTGTCTGTCTGTCTGTCTGTCTGTCTCTCTCTCTCTCTCTCTCTCTCTCTCTCTCTCTCTCTCTCTCTCTCTCTCTCTCTCTCTCTCTCTCTCTTTAGATAGATAGTTGATATTATGTCAGTTTTTTTAGTTTGATATGCTTTTCTATAGAAAAAAGAATCCATAGGTCCTACGGCATACTAACACTTAATTATGTGTACCAATTAGTCGGTCTGAACATTACACAAAATTGAGCAATTTTAATGTTCCCCCCCCCCCAAAAAAAAAAAACAAAAAAAAAACAAAAAAAAAACAACAAAACCACACAATTCTCTCGTGACTATGACTGTATGCTTCAAAGTTTAGAAATCTGCTTTAAAAGGGACAAAAATTACATGCAATTGATTTATGAGTCCTAATCAGACCCTGTTATGCCGTAATCTATTCAGCAATTTATTTTCAGAAACTCTTCTTCATGGAAGATGGGGAACGCTTATGGTTATAAATACTTCTTGGTTATCAGGATATCACCTTTCACCTTCCAGATGCTGCTCTTTTTTCATTTCAAGAATTACAAAATCATAGACTCCTGTCTTTGCAAATAAACTAACCAAGTGAATGGGGACAAGTGCATAAACGTACCAAAGTGGCCTCAAAATATCACCTAACGTATGATATACAAATGTTCTCAAGGATCATTTAAGAATGTTTTGTGAGGTTACCTGGTGTAATGAAGTCATGTCGAATTTGTTTAGTTTTTATGTATGTATACAGAGCTTTATGTATTCCAAACAAATGAAAAAAAACATAACATTTTTACTTGCTTAATCAACTGTATCAATCCAATGTTGCTCTACATTGTGATTTGTTTTGATGTATCTATGTAGGCCCCAACCAGATATACATTATAGGCGATTTATGTCTGTCACAGGTAAAGGCTTATATGGTAAATACTGATGGGTAGGAGTATTTTTTTTTTCTGGCAGATGTATATATTCAACACACTTGTATAAGAAGGCTGTCCATATTTATTTGTCAAATTTATGATTTTAGCTGGTCTTATCTGAGTGTGTCATTTACATCAACTTTACTTAGTTGATAAAGAACACAACATTATAAAAGTAAAGATGCGCACTTTTTTCTGCCTATCAAAATCCTTTATTTTTTATATAAAAATATCATACTGAGACTAAAAACATTTATGTGTACATGTAATACTGTCTCAGGCAAAATGAGTATTTCATACCTGTGCCTACAAGAATATCTATACAACTGTTATTTGATACAGCCCATCCATAAAAGTTTAATTTTGGGCAAAAATTCACTAGGCATAATTTTCGGCGTTGCAAAATATAATTCTAACAAGCTTTCAATAATCAATTAAAAATTATAAAATTATGTTTAAAATCTTGAAAATATTGTTGTAGCCTCCTAGGAAATGCTTGTCATGCTTAGCAAAGAGTTCATTTTATGAAGTGTTAAACCATTATTTTTGGCCACTAATTTCTTCACTGATCGCTTTTTTTTTTTTTCAATAGGGACACATGCAAAATTTATAGGTGACAAATGTTATATCCATCCATGTCCCCCCCCCCCCCCCCACCCCCAAGAAAAAAAAAACAAAAAAAAAAACAACAAATGAAATTGAAATTTAAGATAAACAAGCAATGAGGCTTATCTATCTTAGAATATAAAATTTAGCTGTTCATAGTGTGAAATTTTAACTCGCATACATTCAACTTTTTTTTTTAATAGCATTAAAACAAGAGAAGAAATCTGGCATAATCCTCCGGAATTTATTAAAGGATCTTAGCTGCTGATTTCAAATTCATGCAGCAAGGAGATTTGATAAACAGCAATAGAGACCTTTCACAGTTTTAAACTATTCTTTCCTCTTTACGCATGTCTGGAGAAAAAATAATTACAATGCAATGATGAATCAGGATTTGATTTAATTATGGATTTAAATTAATGAAAAGAAAAGGAAGGGTAAGTTATTATGATGTTAAATACAGATTTAAATGTAAAGCCTTTTTTTAACAATCAAAAACATTTTTTTTGGGCTTGTATAAACTGAAAGCAGTCATATGCTGACTTAACAGTGAAAACTAAACACCTTCTCTTCATTAGAGAAAAGCATTTTTTTTTAAAAAAAAAGCATCATATTAGTCTCCAGCCAGCACAATAAGGCTCATAATTATAGAGCTAGTACATGCATATCCATACTTTCATATACACAATTGTCAGATCCCTTTTATACATACAGTGGAAACCTCAAAAACCGAAGTCTGATTATTCAAATTTCTCGTAAACTGAATTTTGCAAGGTGATAGGTTATTTTTTTTCTTTTTGGCTTTGTTAGAATCGGACTCGTATTTCAAAGTCTTTCTGATTCGATTCTCTTAATATGAAGTCGATACCACATCACAAGGCATCACAAAAGTGCTACGGTACATGCATCTCTCAAGCAGCAAGCAATGCCCATCACTGCTCAAGAAAGGCTGATCAATGCACTATCAAAGGGAGAAGGGAGTAGATGCACTAACAATTAAGTGCCATTACTGATACTGATACTGATAGCAACATGGGACGGGGGAAGGGGAGGGTTGCTCGTTGCAGGCACAGTACACACTCACTCAATGAATCATAGATTGTTATACCCATTTTTGTAATTTGAATACTCTTAATTCTAAGATTTCATCCATTCCCATACAATTCGAATTATGAGGGTTCCACTGTGTATCAAATTATCAATTTTTATGGCGATAGCCTTTAGAAGGCATTACAATATAACTTATAAGTTGAGGTTGGAGCTAACATTCATCCCCCTATTGGATTACAAATTTAATAATTGAACCACTGGACGATGCTGCTCAAAAGATTTTATCATACATAACAACAGCGTAATTTAAAATGCTTAGCCAATATCTGTTCGACTAAATTATGACACTACTCACACCCTTTGAGTTTGCAACTTGTTATCAGAATTACAAAGTTCCAGTGTCAATCTAGGTTAAATCGATCAGTGTAGAACATTTTGCTGAGTTGTTTATAAGAGACTGACTTCACTAGCTCAGAGTTAAGGCCATAAAGCAGCTGTGGACAGGAGGGAAAAAGTAAAAATTTAATAATGTTAAAATTACAAACCTGCACTAAATATTGAGCGCGCGAACTACTTATTAAATTACATTGCATACTGTAAAATGCTTTTCAACGGATCTGCAGCTTTACTTTCAATTTTCTTTATACATTTCATTTTCTGCATATAAAATTGTTTCTGTCAATTTTAACATTGAGTAAAAAAAATTGTAAAGTAACTGCAAATGTAAATTGACTGCCTAAGCAACATATCGACATATGGGGCCCATATTCAGTGATGTGTACTGTCTTTAGAGAGCTCATATTTTATGGCACTTTATGACAGTTATCATTGGTACCAGTACCTAAGATTTAAGTAGAGCAGTGTACCAGGCAGTTTAATTTATCTATACCTTCCTCTATCATTAAACTTTTCTCCCTTTGCTTGGTTTCATTAGCTCCCATAATGCTGACCAAATACAGCAGGCCCCATAAATGTAAATTAAAACTGATGTTCATTATTTACAAAGGGTATATTTTTTAATTTTACACGAACTTTGCGATAGTTGTTTTTGTTAATCATAAGTCTACTATATATATATATATATATATATATATAATATATTGTCCTCTAAATCTTCTAGAATGTGCACTAATTAGGACACCATCAGTTTCTTGGTCCCGTATTGATTACAATGCATCCATCTTGAAGTTGAAATGCAGACTTTAAAAAATAAATAACAAAAGTAAATAAACCAAGTTTTTTCTGTAGCAACCACATCACTACTATTACAAATTACTGCTGCTACAGCTACCAATATTGTTACTAGTGCTACTACTACTACTACTACTACTACTACTACTACTACTACTACTACTACTACTACTACTACTACTACTACGACGACGACGACGACGACGACTACTACTATTTCTGCTGCTGCTACTTAAGTTACATTATAACAACAAATACTATATGTTCTACCACTTACTACATCTACTAATACTTCTACAACAAGTATTAGTACTTCTGCTACTTCTTCCACAATTACTACGTTTACTGCTGCTGCTGCTTTTGCTGCTGCTGCTACTACTGCTGCTGCTGCTGCTACTACTACTACTACTACTACTACTACTACTACTACTACTACTACTACTACTACTGCTGCTGCTGCTGCTGCTGCTCCAACTGTTACTGCAATTAATTACAACTGCCGCTACTTGTAGGAGTTAAAGCATGCCTGATTATATTCACAGACAATTATTAAAATATTTCCATTGTAAAATACTTGGTGCATGCTGTCTAAATGAGAATAATTTTTAAACTGAAAGAGTGCCAACAAACCTTCAGATATGATTGCACATTGCATGTTCTTGGACGGGCCTCTATTATTTCATCAGATCTAATCTTCATTAAATGCGTAGAATTGCATGTGGTATTATATGATTTGTATGAGACATTAGGCATTGCAGCGATGTTAAAAATCTGTAGGAATTTAATTTAATATACCTATATTTCTAGCATTGCGCTCTTTATATTTTTATTGTATCATTTGGCTCTAGGAGCTGAATGGTGTATTTTAAAGTCAACTTTTTGTGGCTTTCAATGAGACCATTCTCTTTAAGCATATAGAACTAAATTTATACACGTGAAAATTTTGATCTGACTCATTTCAAAAGCAAATGAATAAAAACGAAGAAACAAACCCATTTCAATTCGAATGGAGCTGTCGGCAGAATTAGATCTAGGGCTGCTTTTGCCGATTATATGTGTACCTAACTCAAATTAGGACAAGGAAGACCAACTCCTAAATCTTGCACCTAAATCACGTCATTTTAGAGCCAAAGTTTGATTTAAGTCCACACTTTTCTTCATAGAACGCACCTAACTTTACGTACAGACTAGAGATGGACTAAAGAGGGACTAGCGAGGGACTAGAGAACGTTAGGTTCAATCTCAAAGTCAGGAGCGCTTTATAGAACCGGGCCAATAAGAATTTTAAATGGAATGGGAATCTTCTGAGTGAATTATAAGAAAAAAAAACACTTGGCATTTAATTAGAAATTTATATATCGTAAACTATCCAATGCAGAAAACTATCCATGTAAATTTCAATTTTTATTATATGTAATAATCTTTTTAGGGTTGGAAATTATGTTCTTTGGCTCTGATTAAAAAAACAAGTATTCATCTTTTAGACGGACACATTCGAATCCATTTGTATACCTAAAAAACCATCTATGTAAACTTCAAAACCTTAGTTTTATCTTTCTCGAAGCTGTGCGATTTCCTTTTGAAAATTGTTTCATTTGTGTGGCCGTTCTTAAAATGAGAAATGGAAAAAACTGACAGTGGGCTATTCCCATAAGCAAGGAGTTGGTTCATGTGTGACATCAATTTGACTGGAGTCTTTTAACTGCTTTTAAAATCTGTATTAGGAAACGTGAACCATGTTTTCCCGCTCTCTCTACTTTTTCTTTTGTTTTTATTTTTTGCTGTTGTTTTTTTTTTTGCTTTGCTTTTTAATCCAAAATTCTTTGGCTCCTCACAAGATTTGTAGGGAAAGTAAGAAGTTAAAGTTTATCTTCTCAGATAAAATGAAACAAATAGTTGCTCAGTCTAAAGTTTTCAGAGAATTCCGATGAGGATGATCCTGAAAGAAATCAAAACATGGGTTTTTCTGGAAGGGCTTTAACTATAAAAAAAATAATTCATTGATTATTTCAAGCGATGATCTTTCCTCTATAATCAGATGAATTGCTTCTAAAAAACTTCAGTAAAAAGTTGGACTGGGAATTTCAAAGTGAATAAAAAGTGAAATGTTTTCTTGATAAAGATTTCGGAACGGGTCTTCTCGGCTTTTTTCAAATTAGACAAAGTAAAGTAGAATTTAAAGGTTTTACAATACTTATGAATTTTGGAGAGTGGCCACTTTCACACATATGTTCATAAACAGACTAGAAAAAAATTGAGTGCAATGGTGGGTGGAGTTAGAGATAAATCAATAGCAGATGTGAAAATACATGATCTTCAAAATCTAAAATGATTATTTAAAAGATATTCAATCATCTAAGTAGGGAGAGCTCATTAATAAGAATTTCTGGAGAATTTTTTAAATTAATAATGTGGAGTAATGAAGTTGCAAAGATAGTAAATGTATGCAGATGGGTGGAAGCGTTTTCTACCCATCCAAACTACCCCCCCCCCTTTCCCCCTCCCCCCCAAAAAAAACATTCCACCCCACGTAGGACTTCCACCGCTAAGGAGGATGTAAACATTATAAGACGTTTGCGTTTCTTCTGATCGGCATTTTGTAAAGCAATGATAAAGATGTCCCCTTTGTGTTAAACGTAGTTTTAGTTCGTCAAAATTGTTTCTGAGGCGTCTTTTATTTCGGTGTCAAAGATTTCTTGTGTCCTTTTTCAACTTTGAAAGCTGTTTGTGATGCCTCCCGAGGGAGGGCTTACCAGGCCTTTCGGTTTATTGCTCGTACCCACACGCTCTAATTTGACCTATATAGTAAGCAGATGAGAGTTGAGGTCATGATTTTATTGTAGACTCGACATGTTCCAAGCCCGTTTGGGATTTGGGTGTGGGAAAGGGGAATAGAGGTTCGAAAGCGGGAAGGGATAAGAGGACTCTCCACAGGTAGATCTATTGGGGAGCGCCTCGATTTTGTAAGATAAATGAAGTCGAATATCTCCTGACTAAGAGATTTTGGCCTTTGACCTTCGGACACTGCCTTTTGTTTTTTTTTTTTTTTGGGGGGGGGGGACGTTCGAGAGTGAAGTGCTTTTCTGGCTGGAAGTTCTCTTCCGTAAGAGCATGAGATGAAACCCTACCACTGGCCTTGGGAGGCTCCACGCCGTATATAAATGCTTGAGCAAATGAACACGAAAACACCTCTTTGTGTGTATGCATGATTATCGTGACACGTATTTGTTGAAAAGTTACGCATCCTCAGCTTTGGATCTATTTCTACTCTGGAGAGTCTTAACAGCCAGAGAGATACTGTGAATCTAGTGTTTTTCACCCATTCTATCTGCTTGCCTTAAAAATTCCCCTCCAGCAATACCATTTCCACTACGCTGTATGTTTAAGCCGTGGGGATTCTGCGCAGAGAACTTTCGGTTTGACCAGCTCGCGATGCATGATATCAGACACTTTTTACTACTTGTTGAGCTGATGATCATAAATTTCTTACAGCCTAGCGATTGCTTGCCACAGGACTGCGTATCTGGGCAAGGCTTTTTCTCAACCTCGGGTAAAAGATGTTTGTTACATAAATTGGCCATGACTTTAAAGTGAAAAGTGTTTCAGCTCTGGGACTACCGACCCATCATTAGAATTAACAAGAGGACACCATGCATGGCATTTCACCATCTATGGTGCCAGAGCTGTTTCGAAGATGGTCTCCCAGCATGGAGTGAAATATTCTTCTTTGGGGTTGATCCTGACCCTTCTTATCGTTGTTGTAGGGCCGTACAGTCCACCCGTCTAAAAAAAAGATAAGGGCCAAATTGGTGTGTTGCTGGACTGCAGTCCGCAGACTGTCCCTCTTCGATCATCAGGATCTCTCCTACCTCTGCAATGAGTGCACCTTATGGCGAAAGAGACGTCCAATTGTTGGGAATGATGTAGAGGTAGAAAGAGAAGAAGCAGCGGACAAGTCAACAGAAACACAAAAGGGTGCATGGTGGAAGACATAGCAAGAGAAAAAGCCTGTCCATAGCAGCTTTAAATTGTAAAACGCACATGAAGCAGGAAGTAGATATCATTCATTGAAGCCCTCTGTTTGGGGATCCCGTATTCACACGGGCGCGATAGGCAGGAGGGAGTTTCACTATTTGCACCACTCCGGCTTCGGGCTCTGAACCCCGACAGTGGAGAACAATACAGAGAGTCGATTTACATCTCGATACCCAGGGAATCAAATATAATACGTCGATTTTTCTGTATCGTTTCGTAGCGAAAACTTCTGTTTAGGATATACCATAAGAATAATTGTTTATTTCATCTATAAGTGTCATTTATTACCAAATCAATTTGGGAAGCGGGCCTAGTTAATTTGGAAAGGTCAGAATCTATAATTTCTCAAAAATCAAATTTATATATATATATATATTTTTTTTTTTTTACAACAAACAGTATTATTTCTTGATGGCGATCTATTACGATTTCTCTATATTTACAATTTTGGGCATTCATTAGCCATCACTTAAATATATCTGATGCAAATTGGTAAAAAATTCTCCGCAGGATTTATCCTTGGATTTTTGTTTCAGAGCAAACTTCTAAAACCGGTTCGCTCTGAAAACAAATCTGCGAATGAACGTTCGATACATACCTCTTTTTGGATTTGGCGTCAAAACAGAAGTGGCTGACGATGCACCCGGCTTTACGATAGTAGGGACTGGTGATGTGGTTGTTGTCGTGTTTACGATAACTGTGCTGATATTGGTGAGTTGGCCATCAAGACGCACTAAGGAATAATGAAAAAGAATAAAATATTTTATATGCATGGGAAGTGGAGTCAACGCATCCATTACAAGAACAAAATTTTAATTCAATCGCCTACTTTATTTTGTATGGCTGTTTGATCGACATTTTTTATTCTGAAATTCAGCACTGCCTTCTAGATGGATCATAATTCCCTTAATTTTAATTGGAACATACTTTTATTATAAATAAATTGGCAATATTTTCATAAATCGTGTTTAAGAATTTGAGAAGGCAAACCTTACTCCCTTTACCCTTGGATATGACTATAGAAGCAAACGTATGAATTATGAATTTAAGAAATCTCATTTTCGAACACATACTTGCTACAAAGTTTGCTTTTGCTTTTTTTTTTTTTTTTTTTTTTTTTTTTTTTTTTTGTTCTAGATATAATTCGAACAATTTATGGATTGCGGCGTGCTCCGTCTCAGCCTTTGGGTGAAATATGTTAAATCATTGCGCTTGTTCGCCTAACTACCATCTTATTCGAAGTTTTGATTATTGTGAGAGTAACAATATTTTTCATATAGGTTATTGGCGACTTCATGGTTGCTATTTGCAATCATTGTGTTCAGGATGATTGGCTAGTCTTCATTATTAGATTTTATAATCATACTTTTGATACAAAAAATATTTACCTAGCTCGCGTCTCTGTCTTGTTGATGTTACTATATCAGTTTAACTGCACGAAACACAAAATATATGTATAGTGATCTGGGCCTATGATATCTATCTATAAACACTCTCAAGAAAGTGTATTAAACCTGTTTCTTGTAAGTATGTAAAATGCTGCACTATCTGTTTAATGCTGCACTAAATGCTTAATGGTGCAAAACCTTTTGCTTGTCACAAGCATGAGAGGGGATCTTAGTCTCTTTTGAGCTGCTGATGGTGTACTAGCCATTTTTCAAATAACTTCTTAATATTTAAATTTCTTGTACAGGTGAGTATACCCTCGTCTTATACGGTATATTCATGTTCATTTGAATTTAGAAAAGAAATTGTCAGCTGCCACTCTATGCTCAAAATTTGAGACATCAGTTCAGCCTTCAATTCTTGAGCCAAATCGTTCTCGAGTCTCTGTACAAACTGACTCGTTTCTAAACATTGCCTCGTTTGTGAGGTCTTTAGTAGGGTGCGAGAAGAGTAAACTCATGTTTAAAGGGAGGTCTCTAGGGGTGGTTTCACATTTTTCACTCGATCTGCTGATGCAGTTTGCTGCCAAATTTTGTTGCTTCATTGAGGAGATGGTGGCAAACTTTGGGGTCCGGGGTCCATGGGGATGAAATACCTGCCGTTTCCTGGGCAGGAGGTCTATTTTTACTTCCGAGAAGATGGACCCAGTTGAAACGGGTACGGGAGTAAGTCAGGATCAACATTGTGTTAGGGTAGATATAAGTCAGATTACGAAGATAATTTCTTGATACAAAAATCAGAGAATTATCATGCTGATAGACTTGGCCAGTCTCAATATGGGGAAGAGGAAAGAGAATATTCCTATAGGAGCATAGGAGAGGCGGGGACCTCAGGTCGCCAATCTGGATGGGGGCAGCTACAAAACATCTGCAGTATGATGGTAGCTCAGATTAGTCTTCTTACTTATACTAATTTAATCTATGCGCTGATTCCTTGTTTTAGAATAAGGAGGAAAAGGGCAAATTCCTCCAGTCTACTTTGGCTGGATTGGCTTTAAACTTGGTCACATTTCGTTGCCGGGAAGCAGGGATGTTGAATTTTGGGGAAATATGTCGCGTCCTCTGCCGACTATTTGGCTTTGAGGAGGATAAAACTGAGGCGGCTTGGTTGCGTTTACACGATGTCTAACAATAATCAGGGGAATCGCTTCATCAGTGAACGGGACATTGGTTTCCTTATCGGACGTGGACAAAGCGGGCCTAAGAACCTAGTTTAGTCAAGCGATTTTGAGTAAAGTCATTGAGACTGGACCACCAGTAGATTTATACGCTGCCGTGGAGCAGGTTCAGTAACTCCAGCGTGTGGGCTTGGCATCGAGTTGGAGGTCCCCTATTACAACAAGGACAGAGGCTGCCATTTGCATGGGGACAGGCAGAATCCTCAAGGCGGGCATAGTTACTACCTGCAACGCAGTAGTAGGAGGACAGAAAAATTAATGTATAGGCCTATTGTAGGTCTGTCTCACCCAAAGTTGATCGGAAAAGAAGGGGTGCAGGACAAGCCAGAAGGACAGGCAATTAAAATAGGGGTTGAGGGAGCGTTCGATTTTCTTATTAATGCGGTATATACCTTAGTTCAGGAGGTTAAGAGACTGGGGATACGCATGGATAACTTAGAACTAGATGTAGGTAAAATGGATATTTGCATTGAGAAATGTTGAGAAAAGATTGGTGCCATAGATATTCATTTGCAATCTGTGGGGAGTAAAATAAGGGAGCTTGAGAGTGGTCGACAAAGTTCAATATTTCTGTCACCGGGAAGTAAATGCTTTGGGTGCCGGGAACCGGTCCCTCAGCCAACTGACTGCGACGTGCCGGCTAAAGTTAAAAGTAGACAATTCGTCCAAAAGTGAAATTATCTAAAAAATTTCAGCTAAGGGGGAATAGTCAGATAAAGGGCTCAGGTTGACTACAGAGGATGGAAGGTGTAGACCTAAAGTAGGAGGTGATCTTTCGCCAAAGTCAGTCATATGCCTTCATGTCGCACCATCACGCTATGTGAATCCTGTGAAAGGTACGGTGGATGACGATGGAGGGTGCAGACCGCAACTTTAAACTATTTCTTGTATATCGAGGACATTTTCATAGAGAGAAGCCGTGTGGCCAAAGGGGCTCGTGGAGTGTGACAGATTTTCGCAATGACCCTTTAATGCCAGGGGTTAGGGATCTGGAAGTCGAATGGGGTTTGATAGAAATCTGATTAGGACGCGTGGCCAGGGTAAGAATACAAACATTACACTGCTATTGGGTGTAGATACATTACATAGGGTTGGCGCAAATCGCCTGCACTGGCTGTGCACCCACCAGATTTTCTCTTTTTTGTGTTCTTTATATGGGTCTTTGGGAAAGTGGATCTATCTCTCCATCAGGAGACAATCGAATGCGAGATGTCTCAGCAAACTGTGAACAGGTGTCACTGGAAAAAAAAGGGTTGTTGGCTTATAGGGAGGGTCAGATGGGAAATGGGAAGATTTGGCCAGGAGGGTTATTGCAGGACAATGTCAGTAAAGTAATATTAAGTGAGGGTCGAGACACTCAGACAGGGACTTGGCTTCACCGAGTATCAAAAAGCGAGATTGTTAGAATTTCCCAACGGGAGATTGTTCCTGGTAATGGATTCCCCATACCTGAGCCCGCAAGGGCCGGATATGCGTTTGGACTCCAATAGAAACATGCCTTCGTGTCTGGGCTCGCTGGTTAAATTAGTCGGGGAGATGAGGAAAATTAGATTAGTCGGAAGGTGCGGCAGGTAATTGCTGGCGTTATCCTTTGAGGTAATACTCGGCAATGCCAGGACTTTGATTTGGCGAGGTGGGAGGAAAAGCATGGCATGAGGGGATGTGTCAATATCTACCTAACGTAGAAGGGATCTTGTGAGGACATGAAGGGTTGGGCGATGACTACCTCTTGTGAGGGACATGAGGAAAGGGAGGTATCGTGGAGATACCCTCCCTTCTTCAAGGGAATCTTATGAGGGATGGGCTGCTCTCAAAGTACTGGACAGGGTGGGACACTATTTTCTCTCTTTGATTAAGAGACGGTTTAATTGCCTGCCAAAGAAGAGGCAGGAGTGTGATATAATTGGTTTCTGTTGGCGGTCATCCCACGATTATGACTTTGTATGATGTCTATGATTGACGGAAATGTGTCGTCATGTCTCAAGGTGCAGGCGGGCTTGACTTCTGCCTCTGTCAGTCTTGGAGTATTTGTCGTGTGTAAAGGACATACTTATCCTTCTACACTCTATCTTCAGGGCCACCTTTTCTCCCTAGGATCTAGATCTAGATCTAATCTATAAAGATTTATATTTAAAATGTTTTTATCACTTACCAAAACAAATAGCTGCGAGGAGTTGAACATTTACAACAGACAAAGTGTTGGACCACATAGTAAGTACTATGAATAAATCATGTTTTTCATCTCTCAGTTAAGTAGCATATCTAAATCCTAAGTTTAACCTAGATCTACTATGCGATGGACAGATCTGTATCCAGACCCAAATCAAATTGTATCTCATTGGTCACTGTTTCGTTATTCACAATTCGATCTATAGATTATATTGTTCCTTCCAAATTTACGTAACACCGTCGTAAACAGAACAAAGGTTTCTTAGAGAGTATTATTTTTTTCCTCCCTCCACACAAGAAGAAAAACCATGGTGGCCGTGCGCATGAAAAGGTCCCAAAGTTGGGCGGCGCCCAAGCTCTATTTTGGCTTGGGCGGTCGCAACTAGGATCTACCCAAGATTTGGGACTGGGCGCGGCGCATGAAATTGTCCCTGACAAGTACCCAGCTGGGGGTGAAGAAAATGTAAACAAACGCACTTATTTTTAGTAACACCACGATGTTCTGATGAGCACCTTTCATTTTTATTGCCTGTAGAATAAAAAAAATCGTAGCAAATGATGGCTAGGACAGATTTTTACTTTACTCAACATGAAATTTCCGGGCATATTAAAGAATTTTCTTGCAATTAGGTAAGACATCAATCAAGGCAAAGAACAGTGTCATATTTGAAATGAAAAGCCAATATTTGGAAAATAATACTATAAAAAAGGAATGAAAACTGTATATAAATGTAGATCTGTATCTAGTTTGAAATCTAATTTCAATTTATGTTACTCTGTGTCTAGAGTCTAGACCTAACGCTTCCGCAGATCTATTTTCAGTTTAGATCACGAAATCTAGTACTGCATTTCAAATCAGACTAATTCCTGTAATTTCCCCTAAAATCTAGATCTCTTTTATGCATTTAGCTCATTTTTATAACTAGATCTAAGTAAACAAATAGTAGATCTACGTGACTTGTGCTACCGTAATTGAAATGCAACTCCGGGATTTAACATGTACCCTTTATACCTTGAAAATCACCTCTTTGTGATTAAACCAATCATCATAGAGGCTTAAGACTTTGATAAAATGGATCCACAAATGAAAAAGCCTTATCATTGTGTAGACTTAAAAGCATAGGTAGACCCTCTGTTTGAGCTCTAGTCCAAGATAATAATGGTAAGAATTGTTAATAATATTTATGACGTGATGCAAACTTGATCTACATTGTAAATTATAGATTTTTAAAGTTGTAAATGTCGGGTGTCATTGGTCAAGATAACGAATGAGTCAGTTCTCTTAAAGTTGTTGAACTTGAATAATACTATGATTCAGTTTCCATGCCCCAGCACAATAATATATTTACAATATAATGAGTTAATCAAATGGAGCACTACAGAGTGAGCCTACAGGGCACTTGTGGTTTGTGTGACCAAGTGACCACTTAGTCATTAGAGGCTATGTGTTGAATTATACGCAAAACAATTATTTATACTAAAACATTATCATCATCATCGTCGTCATCGTTATCATAATCGTCTTTGTTTGTGTCTCTTCTTTTTCTTCTTCTTCTTAGTATTATTATTAATATTATTACAGGCCTGGATCAAGAAGTTCCGAAAAAACGTTCGAGGGGGGGTATCATCATCGTCATTCATCATCATCATCATCATCATCATCATCATCATCATCATCATTATTATTATTATTATTATTATTATTATTATTATTATTATTATTATTATTATTATTATTATTATTATGATTATTATTATTATTATTATTATTATTATTATTATTATTATTATTATTATTATTA